>CM044547.2:10613297-10973297 GCA_024416835.2 Perccottus glenii | reverse complement strand
ATCAGGGCTGTCATTGTGCTATTGTGTCGGCCAATCAAAGCAATTAGCCTGGGATTGTGTAGCACCTAACATTTTATCACAAGACAGCTTCCAAAACATGGATTTATGCTTTTGTTGATGTTTACATTGTTTGCAATCAGCAGAATGAAAGGTAATCTGAGCTTTTAATTACACACAAGAAGAAGTCATGGCAGAGGTTGGTCGAGGCTTTTAATCCTGGCTTTCTCTGGCGCTGCATACATTGTCTGAACATTTTACAGTTTATTGTTGCAGTTGTTGTTCTACTGCTGTGTGTAACCAGCAGCCAGTAATATGGGACATGGGAAATACTAGATTTAAATGTTTTTAAACCTGCTCCAAACCAGGGCCAGGACTGAACTAGGACCAGGACTGAAAGAAGAAATCACAGCCAAATACTCCAGACTCAGTGTGATCTAGATGTTTGTCATAGAAACTTCTCCTCACAGTGGTCTCTTCTTTCATCGGAGCAGGATTAAGAGATTTGGGGAAACAGTAAAGATGGTGCAAAGGATTGAGGAGACAAAAATAAGCCTATGAAATGGGCCCATGTGTACCATCTCTAGTACTAACAGTCTTTGGGATGGGACGGTTTTAGAATCAGAGACTTGGATAGATGAAAACACAGGTCAATGGTAAAAAGTGTTTTATTGTTGGTTTTACAAGTGACGATTCAAACCAAAAGTAACAAAAATTCATGTCACAGTTTGTTCACATTGCGTTAGCCAGATCTTGTCCAAGTCTTTGACAGGATTCAGGAAGGTCAAGATGGTATATTCTTGCTTGGACCTTTTTTCTCCTGAATGTTCTTATCTGTGACATTTCACACTTATCACTCCTCATTTGTATAAAGTTGAGTTTCCCTGTTGTTTTCTCTGATATTTGGCATTAAAAATAATGAAGCTGAAGCTGTGAGGCACAAAACAAAGCCATTGTTCAGAGACTTTATTTGGGTCAGGTTGGTGTTGCATTAGACTGTATTTAATGTAAATAGACAGGCTCTGATCACATGACTACTGAAGGCAAAGGAACAGTCAAGGGACAATAACTTTAAGTGATTCAACTGGTCTTTGTCTTTTGTTCTGGAACTTTATATTGTTTTATAAAGAATGTGTTCAATATCTAATGATAATATGCTGTAAAAACATGTTGGAAAAGGATAATGGGGAAGAGGGGGATAATGCTGTAATCTATGTGAATTACAGCAATTACTGGTTTGTGATATTACAATAATTTACCAACATGATTTATTTAGATCAGATTTAGATGCTGGTATTTACTGCTGCCATTTGACAGTCTTTCACCGTAAATACTTTAGACTTTACTTAACAGCATAGTATTACAGCGTTAGTGTTTAAAACAAATAAAGCTATTGCTTGCAGTACTTTCTAGCGAGACTTTAGAAACTCATCTTCTGTTTGAGCGCTACATTTTCTCATGTAGTGCCAACAGCTGTAAATCTTTCTTTTATATATTTTATCTTACTTTAAGTATAGACCAGAGGTTGCGCTACACTTTCTCACTCTACATCATTTTAACAGTTTTAAAACTTTTCCGTCATAATCTATTATTACTTGTCATCTTTCATTTGCATAACTTTAATAATACTGATAACAGCTTTTTGTTTTACTCACATTTTAAGAAATGAGGCTACAAGACGAGCAGAGAGGACAGATTATTCGTTTTATTTATGAACAATAGATGAACAAAAACGGCACTTCATGTTCAGCAGAAATGTTTTCTGCACCGACAGAGGAAGGATATTTTGTGCTTGAACAGGCAGGTATAGAACACAGTATATTACACAACATGATTTCAACTACAAAAGGAAATACCTTCAGTTGCTGTTCTATAGATCTGTCTGTCCTGTTCAGTGTCTGTCCTCCTTCATCCTCCTCTGCATCATATCCTCTTTTTTTACCTTTATTAAGATTTTCAGAACTATTTGTTTGGCGGTTTGAAGAAACTACTCACACTCAGCCTACAAAGATGAGACAAATCAATATAACTGCTAATTCAAATGTACTTTTGCCACCAACTGGACAGAAGTAGGAATTACAGTAAATCACCCTCAAGATTTTTCCGACACTGCTAAAAAAAATGTCAATGTCAAAATAATGGTACAGATTCATTTTGTAGCATGTTTTCTTAAAATATACAGTACCTCACTATAGAAGACGTGTATTGTTGTTATTCTTTATTGTCATGGATCTGTGCACTGAGTGTAGCAGCATCACGCAGACAGAGGTCACATCCACACTTTAAAATATAAATGTGTTGTAGCTGAACTGTTGCACCATCTGCCGACCATTAACCAACAGTAATGAAGGTCAGGCTAATGACTGGAACAAATCTCCTCAATTACAGACTATTCTACGTGAAGAATTCAGATTTCTGTTGAAATAAGGTGATGCAAAAACAACACTGATATTAGCTAAAGTGTGTGTTCTGGGTTCAGCATAAAAAGGGTAGATAGTGGATGTTCTGACTTTTTTCCAGAATCAGTGCTTTATAATTGGGTACTCACCAGTACCCAGTACAGATATGAGTATTTCATATTACTGAACCAGACACAGATCTGAGAGCCATGTTGATTTTTCCTGATGTTGTTTTTTACTTATTAGGTTCTCTCTAAGTCCAAGTTTAAATCTTAAATCATAAACTCAGGGGGAAAAAAACTGGTTGTGTAGTGTGTATTTTTATCAGCTCACTGGGGATAAGACTGTTTTAAAAACTCGGAGCCTCTGCTTCATGCCGCTTAATTGAAAATAACTGTAAATTGTTTAAATTAATAAAACTAAAAAACTTAAAAGAAAGATTAACTTACTCGTATTTACTTTACTAAAAATCGTCCTCTCTCCCTGTGTTGGCGATATGTTTCTTTGCTAAACACTCAAAAAAGACACGGCAAGAACACAAAACTACAAAAGCAACAGGAAAAGGATTTGAGAGACTAAGTTTGGGACGGATTTACACTCGTTGGGAAAGTTACGAGAACAGACCCGGTGTGATGGATCAACTGGAGTCAACTGATGTAACTTTGCTCACAGCTGATTGGTCCAAGTTGGGTTTGTCTCTGAACCAGAATATAACCTGCTCCGGTGCAGAAGCTGTGTCGAGTCCGTCACCAATGAAACCTGAAAAAAAAACAAAAAAAACAAACAGCAGATATTCTACTGATTAAATGCCAGAGTCACTGACTGGGTTCATTTCTCACTTTATTACACCAAATTTAAGATTCAAAGCATTTCTTGCTACGTCAATTTACCCAGAGTACTTTTGTGTAGCAATACTTACTTTATGGATGTACTGTAAAATATTAGTCTAAATATCTAAGTATCCAGTAGCTCTCATTATCTGCTTCATTTTCATGTGACCTTGGCCTGCGCCGGTAATTCTTTGAGAGATAGTTAGAGTGGACAAGTTATGAGTCTTTGTCAGAACGTCATTATCCAACTCCCTAACTTTGGATTTAGCTTTTCATTTCAAGAGGGCAACACATTTCTTGACTAACGCAGAGAAACTTTTCCTTCACCTTTCTTGAAGGATGCACCTCTGTGTGAGCTACCGAGTCCTTCACCTTACTCTCCTCTTCCTCTTCTCTTGTTCCCACTCCATCACACTCCCAAGGGAATACTGGCACATCTCTATTTGTCGACAGGATTTAGTGCTCCATTCAGGGCCAGGTGTGTTCTTTGTTGTCTTCCTTTAAGGGTCAAACGTCAGGCGTAGAGGTGAAGCGGTGTTAGCACGTCTTGGCTCTAAAACCCGCTGTCACTTCCAATCTATCTGCGCTCGTTTACGATTCATTCCCTCGCTGTGTCGCCTCCTCGTTCCCTTGACCCTAAACTGTGGCAGACCGACAAACATGCAGTTTATTGTTGAGCAGCTCCACTTCTTTTACACTCGGCTGAGCAGGTACGAGGAGGAATCAGGTGTAAACTCATAAATCCTGAGGGACGCTGTGCTGCATTTTAACGCTGCCGCAGAGTGCTGTAAGTCAACTTTTGCAGTTGATTGCGTTTCAAACAACCTTTCCTTAAGCAAAAAAAGACAAATCAATATTTTTAATACAAGAAGAAGCTGTCTTTTCTGTGACCAAAGCTGGCAATTTTATATCTTAAGCCATATTCTTGCAAAGCAGCAGGGCAAGATTTGCATTAAAGCACTTCCCAGTAATTTTTTCATCTTATTTTCATGAAACTCATATTTCTTAAGACCATAAAAATCTTTTTGTCTGAATAAGTCTGTTTTGTGCCACTTGGATAAAAACATTTTTTGCCAGGTGTTCAGTTTTGAGTTAGCAGCCCCTAAACAATGCCGCCACCCTTTGGGACAAAGGCTAGAGCAGATGGAGCTGCTGTCCTGAGAGACCTGCACAAACCCAGCTCTAATTGTGCTCACTATCTTTGGTAAGTATACCACACACAGACTTTATGTGTAGGTTTTTACTTCTTCTACTCTTCTTGTAAGAAAGTAGATATGTTGCAAAAGTGACACTGCTGTGTGAGGACTCTCAGAATACATTTATGAACTAAAACAAACAGAAGTTAAAGCAACAAACATGTCTGTTTTGAAAATGTATGCTAACCTACTCCTGCAGCTTTGTTTTCTCAAGCTACGGAGGGTGAAGAGGGCAAAATAGATTTTTTTAACACACAATTAACTAGCATAAAAATAAATAGTGCCGTTAAAAGTAATTTGAAAGCCATAAAAAATATTATTACCTTCACTTTGATGGTTTGTTGACTTGAAACAAATAAACTAACCTGTCTTTTACAGTGTGCCCAAAGTTTGACAGAAATTATATATCATTTAGGACATTATACATTTTTGCATTGCAACTACAACTCAGCGATTACAACCTCAACACATTTGATGAACCTGCTGCCTCCTCTTTTGAAGCATGGCTTTCAAACATTTTTTATTTCTGTAACTGCAAATTTTGGACACGTGTGTGTTAGATAATTACCTTCATACATTGAGTGTGTTTACGCCCACTTAAGTATCCATTTTCTTGTCTTTGTGCTTGTAAATATTCAAGAAAAGGTTTCAGCAAAGGCCTCTGGATGTAGGGTTGAAGGTGTTTTATTTAAATAAATGACTTTGTTGAAACCTTTTCTTTAATATGTCGTGGATGACTGAAAACCCACACAGACATATAAATATGATCTTGTGTTTAAGTCAGTGAGAGAAAAAAATAAACTGTAATACTGTGGCTGTATCGGTCATAAATTAAAGTATCCAGTGCTTAATGTATACACTTGTCTATTATATCTGTAGCCATTACATCCTTATTGACAGCTGTATGGACCAATGGGAGTGCTCTGTTTCCAGAAGCAAGCTGTGAGTGGCCAAAGCTTTTGTATGTGCTGAACAATCGCATTTATTAAAATCATTGGTAATAAAGCCTAAGGTCTAAAGATAATTCCTGTTGCAATAAGCTGTTTTTTTTCACACATGCATAAACAAATCATATTTAACCAGTAATTTTCCACGAAACTGTTCAGTTTTTCCAACACTAAGGCCACTTTAAAGTTGCATGCAGCAGGTTCTTATGCCTCCGTTGGTCTTAGAGACCTTTTACTGTAGGGAGCCATATTTTTCAGAAAGCCTTTTTTTCCTCCACTCGTTGCTCCGTGTCCTGCTCTGTGACAGCTCACTCCAGTGAAAGCTCAAGACATGTTTATTTGGTTATTCTTTTGTCTGTCGCTGGAAATGTGGTAAAAATAAAGCCATATCTGCTTGTTACTTTGACATTTATAAGTGTTCACTGTGGTTTGTGTCCAGTTGAGTAAAAACAGACCAAAGTATGGCTCATAGGGATACTCAAGTCTATTTAAACACACACTCATTGACCATCGGGAGCTAAACAGGCAGGTATGTAAAGCCTCAACCAAGTCAGACAGGTTCTTGGGTAGAGCCCAGACAATTATCTACATTTTATAGTAAATCTAAAAACAGTGCGACAAGGCCAGTGGAGCTAAAAACACGTATCTGAATGTGTCTGAGTAAACACACCATTACAGCCCTGTCTCACATCAGAGTAGTAACAATCAGAGTCCACCAGCGCCTCGCCAAATTGCATCAAATTGTTTTTTTGTTTTGTCGCTGAAATGAAATGACGTCCCGCTGGAGAGCGGCATTAGACACATTTTTACTGTTTTATACTCTGCCTCCACACCATTACGTTCAGTGACTCATCTCCCTTTACTCTCTCTGCTGAAAACAAAGTGTATATTTTACAAAATACCATTAAACTGATGGTTGTTTGAGGTAATCTTTTCTGAGAACTGTTTCCATGTGGATGTAGTTGTGTTGAAGCAGCAACACAAAGACAAACTCATTTAAGGCTCTATTGTGAATAAACAGTCCAGAGCTTCTTATTTACGTTGTTTTATTATTTGTGCTTTTTCTCATGCTTATAAACTACAGCAACAACATACAACCTGCCTTTTTTATTTTAATTTTTTTTAACTGAACCATTTCCCCACCACTAAATACTAATTTGTTTTATCTAAGTAAAGTTTCAAGTTGATCTTAAGCTTCTGTGTTTGGGTTTAGTGCCAGACCAATGTGATCCTGTAATTAACTTGTTAAAGCTCTCTGATTTTCTTTTGTGTCCCTGTCTCAGACCCACTCGCCCACAACAGCAGCAGAGGGACTTCTCCAGCTTGTCCTGTATTAAAAAAATAAAACTAGACCATTTTTTTCCTCCACAAAATTCTAATACATTTCTCAAACTGAAGCTTTAAGCTGCAACTTCAGCATCAGAACGACTATTATCTCCTCCTCTTTAAACATTACGTAACTGAGGTCAATATTTATCTCTGTTTCACGTTGTTTCCCTTTTCTCTGTTAATGTTTTTCTTTTTGGGCTGTTTCTCTGTAAACAGGGGGCACAGTGGCTCTGAGCAGTCGTCCTATAACCAGAAGGTTGGCGGTTTGATTCCTGCTTTCCCCTCACTGTTGTTGTGTTCTTGAACAAGACACCTAACCTCCAGTGTCTATTGCTCTGGTATATAAACGTGTGAGAATGAAGCACTGGTGTATGAATGCGTGAGAATGTTGGGACAACAGATAGAAATTAGCCTTCGGTTAAAATCTGGCATATTTACATTGTGGCGGTGTCTCATGTGTTCATCAACATGCACTGTCCCAATCAAATAAATTAATAAAAAAATACAAATAAAAGACATATCCAGCGCTGAATATACACTTTCTCTGTTTTTTCGACAGCCATTACTTCCTCATTGACATTACTGTCAACCAATAAGAGCGCTCTTCTTTCCAGAAGCTGTGATTGGACAAGGCTTCTGTTCAGGACTAAAAAGTCTCATTTATTAAAATCCTTGTTTATTTATTAAAAAATAAATAAATAATTTTTTGTTTTTTTTACAGATGACTCATATTACAATATGCAAACAGATCAATTAAAAATGTATTTTAAATTTTTTCAGATTACAAGAAAAAAAATTGGTATATACCAGGGGTGTGACAAAATCTCATGCCACAAGATCTTACGAGATCAAGACGTGACAAAGTGAAAAACTGTCTGGTGATACAGTTAATAGACTGTGACCTGTCGATGTGACGCTAACGTTAGCAGACATTCTTATGAAACTTTCCGAATAGAAAACAGATCAGTATATAAACGGGAAACATAAACCAGGACTGTCACAACTATAAATCTTTACTTTTACCCAAATTAGTCACATTTTGCACCCCTCTCTCTCTCTCTCGCAGCCACGGAGCCGATGAACTCACTGCATTATGGGAAATTACCTTATTATGCACATTATGTGTTTATTTGTTTCAAGTGTGGTGCTCAAAAATCTCCGTTGGAAGGTATGTACAGCCCTTCCCATTCCTCTTGATCCTAACGAGTATTGGGACGCCCCTTCATCTCTCATGAACACGCAAAACAAGGACTAATGGGTAAAATTTACATTGGGCCTAAATTTCTATTCTATTTCAATAGTCTTTTGTCATTAAGTTAACCTGACAAATCTTACAATTTATATATGTACAAATAACAAAAGCATCATTTAGCTTTGTGTTAAGTGGTTACGGCCGCAGCAAACATGACCCAGTGCTTAATATTCCCTCTGTGTGAGGCTGTGTCCCAAATCATTGATATTCTCTGAGTGTACAGTCAGTTGTGGAGGTCCACCTGGACAATACAAAAGGACCAGACTGTGTTTACATTAAAGGATGGCCACACATGAAAAAAAACCAAAAGTGGTAGCAGAGTTCAGACTTAACGAGCAAAACAATTAGCACAACGTGGCTTTAATTAGAGTCAATGGGCTGAGCGTTTATGCAGACGTAGTGGCTCTTTCTGTCTCAGTGCACAGTTCATTCTCCGTGTGCAATCGTTTTAAATGGGCTTCATATAGAGACAAGACAGGGTTTTAGTCACTGTGAACAGTGGAGGTAATAACTGTAGTCCTTCCTCTCCATCTAAAACAGATTTGGGAAACACAAAAGGGCTCAGGGCTAAGGTTGAAATCATTAAAACTCTTTTGTAACTTGTTATTTAGTGTAATACTAAAGTCAGGCTGGTCTAAAGAGTTAGTTAAAGATGTTTATTTGACAGATTTATTTAATTTTTCCATAAAGGCTTGAATCAAATAAAACACCAATTATCTTTAACCAAGTGAAGATGTTATCTTTTTAACGTTTCCACACAAATGTATACTTCACTTCACTTCCCTTCGAAAAACATTTTCCAAGGATCAAAAATGAAGTGGAGAAAACCCAGCCCACTCCTGCACTGTTGGATGTTTTGTTTATAAAGAACTTCAACAGTATCAGGACCCTGTCTTTTCCCTGTGTTCTCCTGTTTGGCCCCCCTCCCTTCTGTGTGTCTGTGTGTGTCTGTGTGGAGCTGGCCACAGTCTACAGTCCATAGATTGTAAATAAACATGGATGTCTCCCCATTCTTCCCGCATTCACCGATTTTGGCCTTACCACAGGGCAATAAAATGGTAGTTACATCCAGAGTTTTTTGCTGTTACTGTATAATAAAACTATAGTTTTCAGATAGCTCATCTACTCAATCACTACTCACCTGTTGCAGCATAGGAAGCCTTTATAATCCTCCACTCTTTGCCAGATCGTCAGTTTACCCACCATTTTAGTATTGCTGCTTGGTTACTCTTGTGATTAGTTACCTTTTTGTGCCTTTCATAATTGAACTTCCTTTTGTGTCCTTTCTGTCCGTGTTTCTGTGACTTTGCCCAGCTCAAAGCCTGCTCCTTTTTTGTTTAAATAAACCTTTTTGAACTGCCATTTTGTCTCAGTGTATGCCATTTTGATTCACCAGTTTTATTGTTCATTACAACAAATAAAGACTAGAGAAGTTGCAGTGGTCCATTTGTTAATGTTATAATACATGATGATGTTTGTGAACCTTATATTTGTATAAATAAAGAGAAAGAACATCATAGTAATGTATGTTTGTTTAAATTTAACAGATATTCTTGGCAAACATTTAGATCACACTGAACAAAATGTCTGACGTTAATTTGAGCTCTTACAGCGGATCCAGTTGTAAATTTTAATCAATAATGGATGTCACTGCAGGTGACGCTCCTGAGAAGAAAGATGTCGCCTCACATTTACTCCTCTCTCCTCTCTGTGGCTCTTCTGTGGGCGTGACTAAGATGTGAGGAGAGGAAGAGAGTGGAGGAATCAAGTGTGTGCTTTGGGATCAGGCCTTAGAGACAAACACTGACAGACAACAATTCACTCACTAGGTTGCCAATTGACCTATGCATGCATGTCTTTGGACGGTGGGAGGAAGCGGAAGGTGAGAAAGGCCCGAGTTTGAAGTTTGAGCCAGGATTTGAACTCACAACCTTCTTGCTGTGAGGCAGGAATGCTAGGCACTGTGCACTCCAGGCCTTAACATTGAAGGCCAAGAAGTATGACATGTTTCTGCTGTAGTAGCTGTGTTTAAACTGCAGCTAATGGGTCTTAACCTGTCTTTTTGTGTTTAGCTCCTGAATAATGCTATGCAGAAAGAAAGAGTGCCACACAGTTAAGACTAACAGATAAAAAATTATATCATTCATTTTATCAAATTTACAATAGATCTTTGTAAGGAACAAAGATACAAACTCTTACCTACAACTTAGTAATTGTAGATAACCTCCAAGAAGAGCTGGGCGTATAAAAATAATGGAAAAATCCTCCAAACACTGTGTGAAAGTAATGACGCTGGTTTGTAATTTCACATGAATAAGTTGAATGCAAACAAAATGCACCAGTTTTTTTTTTTTTTTTTCTAATCATCTGTAAAACTAACCTAAAATCTATGAAAAAAAATATATATATACATTGTTAGTAAAGGTCACCCTCAACTAACCCCTGCCCTAATTTGTCTCATCTCTTACATTCCAACAAGTGCTATAAATCAGACTTCCATCTTTGTATTTATATGTCGCTGCACCTGCGAGTAGGTCGTGGCATAAATACAGCTTCAGGTTTAGGAGATTGTGAATGTAATATTATACATTTTACCCAGGTTCTTGGAGCTCTGTCCTGGGTATAACATTTATCATTTGTACACATTTTTAGAATTGTTTCCCTACACCTACCACGCTAACCACCAGTAGATCCATGGCTGCTTCAAATCCTAAAGCGGAGCCATCCCAGTCACCCTGCCTCCTCACGTCCACATCTGAACAGGACCAGACATTTATCCCAGGACAGAGGTCCTTGTCAGGGCATGATGATTCAGCCTAACCCCCCGAGTCTGGGAACTCCATAGAAGATTGTACAAATTTATTTTATTCATATAAAAAGTTATTTTCTTTAATTAGTTTTTACTGAGCTAATAAAGCGAGTAATAAATAAAATTAAGCAGAAACAATACCAAAAAAGAATAGTGCTGCTATAAGAGAAAACCAGAGACCTTCAAAAAGCCTCGGCTGCTAAAGAGTTAATATCAATCGAGAAAATACAATATGACCTTTAAATGCTAATGATTTATTGTAAAGGAAACATTGGAAACTTATAAGGGTCAAATACAAACAGGATTTTTGAATAAATGAGAGCATTTTCTTCAGACGAGGCTTTAAACTCACTTTTCCACTCATTACACTGCTGTTTCTGCTCTTTTCATTTGGATGATTAGAAACATGTCCCCATGGCACGTTATGCTTTTGTTTCATCATCAGCTCATATTTCAATAATGGAATTACTCAGTATTAACGTTTAAAATATTGAGATTATCATAGCGTCTTTAAACTACGGTATACCGGTTATTGGGCCATGTCTAGAGGCAGGGCCAGCGTGGCACTCATTTTCAGCCAATAATACACGCTTCTACAGCTGTCACTGAGAAACTTCAAATATAAAACAGAAATGCCTAAAGAGCTGATAAGCGTGTATAGCCTTGTTTCCACCGTGAGGTACAGTAATCATCTATTGTCTGCTTTGAATAAGGACTCACCATGAAAAAAGATAACAGCTACATTATGTTTATTAATAAAAGCATTTCTTTAGAGCATTGCCTAAATCTGTGCAATGTTTTCATCCATTGCTGGCATGTACAAACAGATATAAGGTCAAAGGTTTTTTTTGAATGAGGAAAAGATGTGCTGAGACACACGGCTTCAGAAAACCAGCTAAAATCTGCAAATGCACTCTCCTCTTTATATACTCCATAATGATCATAAAACAAAGCCTCGACTAGCAATGGACTCTTTAAGCTGTTGTTCATGCTCTGACCACTGTGGGGCTCTAAAGATCTGTTAAACTGGACTTTCTTAATTAAACAAATAAAAGTTATTTACTTTTTTTATAATGTTTTTTTTTTTATGTGACTCTAACAAAATGTGCATCAACAACATCGAGTTTTGTTCTAGGACCTAATTTTTATGTGTGTTATAGGTATACATAGTATACCTATAGGTAACATACTATGTCTTCTGAAGAAGAAAACCCTAAGACCGCTCAACAAAATGGGATTAACATTAACTCTGTGAAGCATTTTTAATTCTTCTTTTAGTGATTTTGTCTTTTTTTTATAGTCCTTTAATTTTGTTTGTGAAAAGTGAGAAGACAAAAGAAAGCTTTTAGCAATCAGCGCACATAGTGACTCCTAATGTTGATTATGGAATAAATTAAAAACATTTAAATAGTTAGTTTAATTAAATACAAAGAAAAATGGATGTGATTGAATTATGCAGATTGGTCATTATAGGTTTATTGCAATAAAGTAAATATTAAAATTAAAGGATCACAAACAACATTTATGTTTCCTAGAGAAACCTTTAAAAAATAAGTAATTCCTGTAATAATTTGAAAATACATTTTCAAAAGGGCTGTTTGACTGCAGAGCATGAATAAATCCACCAGGTGACGACAAGTATTAAATTATGAACAACAGTTTTTAATGAAAGTATTATTGATTATGTGGGTTGGGCAAAAGGATGAGAAACTCATTGAGCAAACAGCTTAGCAAATTTGGGACCCTTGGCAGTGCTTTAATAACTGCATCTGAAGCACAAATAAGTGCTGTTTATAATGATGAAGTTTGTATTATTGATTTCTGTTTCAGTAAAATTCCTACTTGTGTTGTTTTCTGCTTCCACCAAAATAAAGTGGTTTCAACTGCAATGCCATTGGACGTAAACAATACATTTGACTCTGCTCTGACTCTGTCACAGAGACGTGTGTCTAAGAGAACATTATCTTTAAAGAGTGTAGCTCAGAGTCATTCAGAGGCTCACGGCTGTGGCCTCACTGCTCACCACAGAAAACACACTTCACATGAAACTGCTTCAATAATGTCACAGAGCTGACTTCATCAGGACAAGCTTTGAGTTCTGAAGCTTTGAAAATAGAACAAATACTCACAGGTCACAACAGACTTGTTGGTGCTTCCTCTAATGATGTTCCCTCTGTCGTACTGTGAACAAAAGTAGACTCCAGCCTGTTGCACTGAGACTCTCTCTAAAACCAGAGAACAGTTCTCAGACAGACTCACTCTTGAAATGAGACCCATCTTCTGTCCTTTTTCAAAAAGGCGTGTTGGAGGAAAATCCTTGTAAAAGTCCCAGGTGGTAAATTGACATTGAGGCTGATCAGGAGTCACATTTTCACAAAACAAACTGACGTCTGCTCCTTCTTTTATAGTTTGGTACAAATGTCCTCCATTTGTTTCTGTTGAAAAAAACTAAACTATTAACATTTCAAGATATGAATGATTTACAACAAACCCAGGTCTAAACCAGGTCTAAACCAGGTCTAAACCAAGTCTGAACCAGGTCTAAACCAAGTCTGAACCAGGTCTAAACCAGGTCTAAACCAAGTCTGAACCAGGTCTAAACCAAGTCTGAACCAGGTCTAAACCAAGTCTGAACCAGGTCTGAACCAGGTCTAAAGCAAGTCTGAACCAGGTCTAAACCAGGTCTAAACCAAGTCTGAACCAGGTCTAAACCAAGTCTGAACCAGGTCTAAACCAAGTCTAAACCAGGTCTAAACCAGGTCTAAACCAAGTCTGAACCAGGTCTAAACCAGGTCTAAACCAAGTCGGAACCAGGTCTAAACCAGGTCTAAACCAGTACTAAACCAGGTCTAAACAAGGTCTAAACCAGGTCTGAACCAGGTCTAAACCAGGTCTAAACCAAGTCTGAACCAGGTCTAAACCAAGTCTGAACCAGGTCTAAACCAGGTCTAAACCAAGTCGGAACCAGGTCTAAACCAGGTCTAAACCAGTACTAAACCAGGTCTAAACAAGGTCTAAACCAGGTCTAAAGCAGGTCTAAACCAGGTCTAAACCAGGTCTAAACCAGGTCTAAACCAAGTCTGAACCAGGTCTAAACCAGGTCTAAACCAAGTCGGAACCAGGTCTAAACCAGGTCTAAACCAGTACTAAACCAGGTCTAAACAAGGTCTAAACCAGGTCTGAACCAGGTCTAAACCAGGTCTAAACCAGGTCTGAACCAGGTCTAAACCAAGTCTGAACCAGGTCTAAACCAGGTCTAAACCAAGTCTGAACCAGGTCTAAACCAGGTCTGAAACCAGTCTAAACCAGGTCTAAACAAGGTCTAAACCAGGTCTGAACCAGGTCTAAACCAGGTCTAAACCAGGTCTGAACCAGGTCTAAACCAAGTCTGAACCAGGTCTAAACCAGGTCTAAACCAAGTCTGAACCAGGTCTGAACCAGGTCTAAAGCAGGTCTGAACCAGGTCTAAACCAAGTCTGAACCAGGTCTAAAGCAGGTCTGAACCAGGTCTAAACCAAGTCTGAACCAGGTCTAAACCAGGTCTTAACCAGGTCTAAACCAAGTCTAAACCAGGTCTAAACCAGGTCTAAACCAAGTCTGAACCAGGTCTGAACCAGGTCTAAACCAGGTCTAAACCAGGTCTAAACCAAGTCTAAACCAGGTCTAAACCAGGTCTAAACCAAGTCTGAACCAGGTCTAAACCAGGTCTAAACCAGGTCTAAACCAGGTCTAAACCAAGTCTGAACCAGGTCTAAACCAGGTCTAAACCAGGTCTAAACCAAGTCTAAACCAGGTCTAAACCAGGTCTAAACCAAGTCTGAACCAGGTCTGAACCAGGTCTAAACCAGGTCTAAACCAAGTCTAAACCAGGTCTAAACCAAGTCTAAACCAAGTCTAAACCAGGTCTAAACCAGGTCTAAACCAAGTCTGAACCAGGTCTAAACCAGGTCTAAACCAGGTCTAAACCAGGTCTAAACCAAGTCTGAACCAGGTCTAAACCAGGTCTAAACCAGGTCTAAACCAAGTCTAAACCAGGTCTAAACCAGGTCTAAACCAAGTCTGAACCAGGTCTGAACCAGGTCTAAACCAGGTCTTAACCAGGTCTAAACCAAGTCTGAACCAGGTCTAAACCAAGTCTGAACCAGGTCTAAACCAAGTCTAAACCAAGTCTGAACCAGGTCTGAACCAGGTCTAAACCAGGTCTTAACCAGGTCTAAACCAAGTCTAAGCCAGGTCTAAACCAGGTCTAAACCAAGTCTGAACCAGGTCTAAACCAAGTCTAAACCAGGTCTAAACCAGGTCTAAACCAAGTCTGAACCAGGTCTGAACCAGGTCTAAACCAGGTCTTAACCAGGTCTAAACCAAGTCTAAACCAGGTCTAAACCAGGTCTAAACCAATTCTGAACCAGGTCTAAACCAGGTCTAAACCAGGTCTAAACCAAGTCTGAACCAGGTCTAAACCAAGTCTGAACCAGGTCTAAACCAGGTCTAAACCAGGTCTGAACCAGGTCTGAACCAGGTCTAAACCAAGTCTGAACCAGGTCTAAAGCAGGTCTGAACCAGGTCTAAACCAAGTCTGAACCAGGTCTAAACCAGGTCTAAACCAAGTCTGAACCAGGTCTAAACCAGGTCTAAACCAGGTCTAAACCAAGTCTGAACCAGGTCTAAACCAAGTCTAAACCAGGTCTAAACCAGATCTAAACCAGGTCTAAACCAGGTCTAAACCAGGACTAAACAAAGTCTGAACCAGGTCTAAACCAGGTCTAAACCAGGTCTAAACCAGGTCTAAACCAGGTCTAAACCAGGTCTAAACCAAGTCTGAACCAGGTCTAAACCAGGTCTAAACCAGGTCTAAACCAGGTCTAAACCAAGACTAAACCAAGTCTGAACCAGGTCTAAACCAGGACTAAACAAGGTCTAAACCAGGTCTAAACCAAGTCTGAACCAGGTCTAAACCAGGTCTAAACCAAGTCTGAACCAGGTCTAAACCAGGTCTGAACCAGGTCTAAACCAGGTCTAAACCAGGTCTAAACCAAGTCTGAACCAGGTCTAAACCAAGTCTGAACCAGGTCTAAACCAGGTCTAAACCAGGTCTAAACCAGGTCTAAACCAGGTCTAAACCAGGTCTAAACCAAGTCTGAACCAGGTCTAAACCAGGTCTAAACCAGGTCTAAACCAAGTCTGAACCAGGTCTAAACCAAGTCTGAACCAGGTCTAAACCAGGTCTAAACCAGGTCTAAACCAAGTCTGAACCAGGTCTAAACCAGGTCTAAACCAGGTCTAAACCAAGTCTGAACCAGGTCTAAACCAGGTCTAAACCAGGACTAAACAAGGTCTAAACCAGGTCTAAACCAAGTCTGAACCAGGTCTAAACCAGGTCTAAACCAAGTCTGAACCAGGTCTAAAGCAGGTCTGAACCAGGTCTAAACCAAGTCTGAACCAGGTCTAAACCAGGTCTAAACCAAGTCTGAACCAGGTCTAAAGCAGGTCTGAACCAGGTCTAAACCAAGTCTGAACCAGGTCTAAAGCAGGTCTGAACCAGGTCTAAACCAGGTCTGAACCAGGTCTAAACCAGGTCTAAACCAAGTCTGAACAAGGTCTAAACCAAGTCTGAACCAGGTCTAAAGCAGGTCTAAACCAAGTCTGAACCAGGTCTGAACCAGGTCTAAACCAAGTCTGAACCAGGTCTGAACCAGGTCTAAACCAAGTCTGAACCAGGTCTAAACCAAGTCTGAACCAGGTCTAAACCAAGTCTGAACCAGGTCTAAAGCAGGTCTAAACCAAGTCTGAACCAGGTCTGAACCAGGTCTAAACCAAGTCTGAACCAGGTCTGAACCAGGTCTAAACCAAGTCTGAACCAGGTCTAAACCAGGTCTAAACCAAGTCTGAACCAGGTCTAAACCAAGTCTGAACCAGGTCTAAACCAGGTCTAAACCAGGTCTAAACCAGGTCTAAACCAAGTCTGAACCAGGTCTAAACCAGGTCTAAACCAGGACTAAACCAAGTCTGAACCAGGTCTAAACCAGGTCTAAACCAAGTCTGAACCAGGTCTGAACCAGGTCTAAACCAGGTCTAAACCAAGTCTGAACCAGGTCTAAACCAGGTCTAAACCAGGACTAAACAAAGTCTGAACCAGGTCTAAACCAGGTCTAAACCAGGACTAAACAAAGTCTGAACCAGGTCTAAACCAGGTCTAAACCAGGACTAAACAAAGTCTGAACCAGGTCTAAACCAGGTCTAAATCAGGTCTAAACCAAGTCTGAACCAGGTCTAAACCAGGTCTAAACCAGGACTAAACCAAGTCTGAACCAGGTCTAAACCAGGTCTAAACCAGGTCTAAACCAAGTCTGAACCAGGTCTGAACCAGGTCTAAACCAGGTCTAAACCAGGACTAAACCAAGTCTGAACCAGGTCTAAACCAGGTCTAAACCAGGACTAAACCAAGTCTGAACCAGGTCTGAACCAGGTCTAAACCAGGTCTAAACCAGGACTAAACCAGGTCTAAACCAGGTCTAAACCAGGTCTAAACCAATACAAACCAGGACTAAACCAGATCAAAACCAGGACTAAATCAGGTCTTAACCAGGTCGGAACCAGGTCGGAACCAAGTCTAAACCAGGTATAAACCAGGACTAATCCAGGACTACCATACATTTCAATCAACTACAACATCCCAGCAAACCACCAACCATTTCCCAGAACAATCAGCTGCAAAGCCACCTACAGCCAAGACTACTAACCCCCCGCTACGGCTTCCAACCAAGACTCCAAAACCACAGATGAACCAACTTACTGAGGCTTCAGAATCCATCCTTCCAGGGCCCCACAGCAGAGGGAAGACACTACAGTGGCCAAAGGATGATAGCCCCACCCTGGGATGCAACCAAGTCCCTAAAAGGCTACCCAGCCCAACTACATCCACCCGCCTCCAACAGAAAACTAGTCTTTTAGTGCCAGCCACTTCATCCACTAACAACGCATTTACTCTCATGGACCTCCAGCTCTCCCCTGTGGTCCCAGACCTGACAAACCAACCAACTGCACATTCAATTCAAACCCGGCTCTCATTCACAAACACATCACCCCAACAATTACTTCACTCGACAAATACTGGGAGGACCCTGGAAGTCCAAGCCCAAGTTCACCACCCACAAAAAAACGTGCCTAAACAAGTTCCTGTTTCCTTCCTCCTCACACACACACCTCAAAGGTCAAATGTCTCTGTTAAAATAACTGATCGTATCTCTCCTCTTGCTTCACCCCCAGGTGGCACCAGCACCAAGGACATTAGGAGAACAGGTCCCATGAAAACAGCTCAGAAGGCCTCAAATGTGGGGGGAATGATAAGTGGGTCCTTAAAGGTCACCATGACTAAAACCCTAACTGAATCCCCCTCACTCATTACAGAACCCATTGAGTCCTCCTCCTTGGCGACTGGTGCCACCTCCGTGTCTTCATCCACCCTGGGCTACCTTCCAGGCTCCTCCCAGACTAAAACACCCTTCACCTCAGCACCTCCCCCCTCAATTTAGACAAACCTATCTACCACCTGATCAGACCAAGTAGGAAGCTCCAGGACTGGTACTTCATTGGAAGAAGGCCTGTCCTTATCCTGGGAGACTCCAATATCAATCGAATCCCACCTCACCATCACAGAAATATCCAGTTAGACAGTTACCCAGGAGCCAATATTTATCACTTTCACAAACTTATGGAAAAATCACAAATCAATACATCCACTAAAATCCTCATTCTGGCCATAGGCTTAAACAATAGGGAACAGGACCCCAGCAAACATCTGTCAAACAAATGAGTTCACTGTACAAACAAGCAATGTTGACCTTCCCCAATGCAGACATATACTTTCCTAAAATAAATTTCTCCCTCAACCTCCCTCAAATACAAAAGGAAAACCTTATTCAGCTTAATAAATACATTGCCACCCACTTTCCCTCTCTAGTAGAAATCCCTCAAGACACCTTCATTACAGTTGCAGATAATATCCACTGGACACCTACCACCCGCGCTATATTCAGTAACTGGCTCCGTCAACTAAATTTAATCTAGATTACTATTCCAACCCGGTCTCCCCCAAATACAACTCCCCATTTATTACCCAGTCCTTTTCTCCCACTCTACAAACCACAGTGGATCTGGGATGGAGTTCGGCCTCCAACATCTTAAACTTATCCACCCTCTTCACGCCATCTACGGCACAATTTAGCTTGCTGGACTCCTCCAGTAGCCGACCCTTCACCCATCCATCTTTGTGGGAACCAGCTACTTCTCAAATAAACATTATCATCCAACGTTATATCAGCAGCAACCTCCATACTCTTCGCACTTTCCAACCCATGCCAGATATTAAAGATAACCTCGCCCCTCAGGAACGTTCAGCCCTCCGTCAACTCATTCATAACCCCAACATCATTATCAAACTACAATCTCTTGTATGACAAGAAAGTCATAACAAACAAACAGCTACACTTTCTCTACGGTCCAGATCAGCCCCGCACTCGTATCTTCTATCTCCTTCCTAAAATCCACAAAGATCCTCATACATGGACTATTCCTTTTGAGGTTCCTCCCTTTCGCCCAATAGTCTCAGATTGCAACAGTGCAACTTACAATATAGCTCAATACGTCAACTCCTTCCTTAATCCACTCTCCAACAGGCACCCCAACTACATTAAAGACACCTATCACTTCCTGGACACCATCAGGCCCATGGCTGTCCACAACCACACTTACCTTTTCACAATTGACATAGATTCTCTACTAATATCATAACCAACTTGGGCATCTCTGCCGTTCAAAAAACCTTCAGTAGATATCCAGACTCTAATAGACCGGACTTAGAAATCATTCAGCTTCTTAAACTCTGTTTAGACAACAATGACTTTAGTTTCAATAATAAACATTATCTCCAGATAAGTGGGACAGCCATGGGTCAGAGGTTACGCCTACGCCAACATCTACATGAGCGAGTGGGAACGGGAGGCCCTTGCAAAATGCCCCCTCCAACCCCTGTTTTTTCTCCGTTATCTAGATGACATCATTGGAGCATGGCCACACCATCTGCACACTTTCCAACAATTTATAGACAGCTTGAATAATCACCACCCATCCATCAAACTCAAATACACCATACATCCACAGCAGGTTCATTTTCTTGACACAACAGTTTTTTTCAGTCCCCTAAAAGATACCCAAAAACAGATCAAACCAAAGTTTACTTCAAAACGACAGATACACATGCCCTTCTTCATAAATCGAGCTATCACCCCAAACACACCTTCTCTGGAATAATAAAATCACAGCACGAGCAGATTAATAAATAAAAAAAAATAAATAAATAAAAATTCTCTGCGTAGCGAAGCGGGTTTTCATCATTTATATCATTTCATTGTGTGTGGAATTGGCAAATTGGCGCTCCCTGCAGCTGCCGGCGCCCCTGCTTGCTGAAAATGTACCATGCACAGGGCTGGACTGGTAATCTGGCATACCGGGCAAATGCCCGGTGGGCCGACGCACTTGGGGGCCGGTCCATACAATATGATTTTTTTTTTTTTTTTTAATTGGCCAATGGACGGCCCATAAAGCAGGGACAGCGGCCCATTGGTTCATTTTTTATACTGACACTGGGCTGGCCTAATCATCTCTTAACAGGCTCCACCCCTCCTCCTCTGTTTCTTGTGTCAGATGCAGTTAGTGGCTCAGAGCCAGAAATCTGTGGATTTAGGATGGAGAAACAAAAGTGCAAGGGGTTGCGGAGAAGTTGCGGGGCAAAAAAATAAAAATGCTAGAGGTTGATGCCTCAACATGTGCAAAAATAACAGACATGTTTAGTGCTGTAGCTTCAGTATCCAAGCCTACAGTACCTGACGACATTTTGCAGAAACATGGAGAGTGTAATTGAAACGGTAAGCATGTTAGCTACATGATTAACAGGGAGGGAGTGTTAATCAGGGCGGGTGCAGGAGGAAAGTGTGTGTGTGTGTGTGGGCCTGGTTGGGCCACGACGAAGATGATGATTTACCTAAATTAATGAATATTATAATAAGACAACTTAATCGTTGTTGCCATTATATAGTCTGTCAGATTGTCACCCACTGCACTAGCCACTCAGTCAGCTAAAGTCAAATAACACAGCATAAGCTATTTTGCATTGTTTTTGTAGATAGGTTAGCAGTTGCGAAGAGATAGCAGGCAGCAGGAAGTGTTAGCGTCACAGAAAACATCCGAAGAAGAAAATGATCCGTTTTTCAAAATAAAAGCGGAACGAACAAGGAAACATTGAAGAACTACAATGTCTTATATTAACATAATATAATACTGTGTAGGAGAATATTAATACGATTTATCAGACATTTACACATGCTATTTGGGGATTAAAACCCGCCTTGCATTTTGAAAGCTGTATATTTTTGTTTAGCTGTATATATAAGTAGATATTTGCTCATGTTTCTAATGAATTTCCAACATCATTAATATGCAATATTTACGGTGAGTGAATAATATGAATATCATATATTTTTAGGACATTTTGTGTGAGTAATTTGGTAGTATAGGTTGGTTTTCTTTTTTTTTTAAGGGGAGTATCTCAACAATGAGAGGGAAATCTTGTTTGGTGTCATATTAAAGAGGGGTTTGTGCTCTTTAAAACAAAGTAGCCTATACTTGCAATTGTAAACTAGTTTTTCTGCTGTCTGGTTCATTGGAAAAAAAAAAAAAATTCTTTTTAGAATCAGCAGTATTCTACATCCACATTATATTGGGTTCTAAAGGGTTGACTAGCTTTTATAACATGGAGCACTTTGTCCATCTAGAAATCCTGCTCTTCAAGAATACCATCACCTGCAGCTGAACCTTGCAAAAACAGAACTGCTTGTGATTCCGGCCCATCCACAGACCCACCACAACCTCTCCATTCAACTAGGCCCATCAACCATTACACCGTCCAGCACTGCCAGAAATCTGGGAGTGGTAATTGATGATCAGCTAAACTTCACAAGTCATGTCGCCAGCACCACCCGGTCCTGTAGATTCATCCTCTACAACATTAGAAAAATTAGACCTTTCCTATCAGAGCACTCCACGCAAATTCTAGTCCAGGCTCTTGTCTTGTCCAAACTGGACTATTGCAATGCCCTACTGGCTGGACTCCCTGCCTGCACAACCAAACCTCTGCAGCTGATCCAGGATGCAGCGGCAAGAGTGGTCTTTAATGAACCGAAGAGAGCGCACGTATCTCCTCTATTCATTAGGCTACACTGGCTCCCGGTTGACGCCCGCATCAAGTTCAAAGCTATGCTCTTGGCCTACAAGACCACCTCTGGTTCTGCACCCTCATATCTTCACTCACTAATACAGACCTACGTTCCTACCAGATCCCTGCGCTCTGCAAATGAACAACGTCTGGTGGTACCGTCCCAAAAAGGTAAAAAATCACTCTCACGTACCTTCTCTGGCTCTGTTCCACATTGGTGGAATGATCTACCTGCTGCTACAAGATCAGCAGATTCTGTAGCCATCTTTAAAAAACACCTGAAAACGCATCTCTTCCGTCAACACCTGACTGACAAACACTGAGTCCTACTTCCTTTCTATCGATTCCTTTCTAAAAAAAAAAAAAAAAAAAAATTCTCTTACCCTTAGCATTGTATACTGCACTGAGTTTAAACTGACTAGTTTTTTGTGCACTTATGCTTTTTGTACCTTGTGTTGTTAAAATTGCTTCCATTGTTATCCTCACTTGTAAGTCGCTTTGGATAAAAGCGTCTGCTAAATGACTAAATGTAAATGTAAATGTAATACAGGACTATATAACCAAAATGGATCCTTACTAAGTGTACTTTTAATAACTCTTCCAAATAATTGTAACGGACGGGGGCGGGGGATCCACACTAGTAATATAATTAAAAATAGGCTAAAGTCAGTCACACACCTCGACTTTCTTCCAAATGATGCACATTTCCTTCATAATGTTATAATACAGGCCTATAGTTCCTGCAAATGAAACTAGGTAATACAAAACGATTATGCGGTCATCAAGGTGAATTGGTTTAGTCTTGACTTCTGGTCGTGAGTGACAGTTGGGGGGATGGGAAATCTGTTGATTGTCGAGTGCCAAATAAACAGAGATGTAGAAGAAAAGGTCAAAGCCATCAGGTGCCCAATTTGGAAAAAAAAAGAGGAGGAGAAACGAGCAAAAGATTAAAGGTATGCAACTATGTTCTCTCTCTCTGTATGATTACAGTATCCATTTCATCATGAATGAAGAGCTAATGTTAATTGGTGGTGGGTATAACTCTTTGTTAGCCTTTTTGCTAATGATGCTTGCTATGCTTATACAACAATAATTTGGTTTCAACTCACTAATGAGATCTAATTTAATATTGTGCTTTGCAATAAAACGGTTACAAGTTCAGTTATCATTTCCATCTGTTGGTTTAACGTTAGGCTCTGTAAATAACCAACGGCATTTTCAAATCTTTAGGTTAAAGATTTAACATTTGCTATGTAGCTATTTGCTACACAGTGTGCTAAGTATAGTTTCCTAAGTATAGTTTTACAAGTCATAACTAAAAGTGTGTCATGCTTAGAATTTGAGGCAGTAACCAAAGAGCTAATAGTTCTTTCATGAAAGTTAGATTAATATACAAATTAAAATATCCTGAAACCCAAAAAGTTTTTGGTGAATAAAAAATAAAATCCCATTGTTTTTGCCTATACATATAATTTAAAGTCATTTTATTTTTTAAACAACTGAGTCCCAGTGACCATAGCATAACATGAATAAAATATAATTTTTCAATATTTTTTTTTTTACCATTTGTTTCTATGCTCTAAACAATGTGATGACATGGGGGAAAAAATAAAATAAATAAGTGTTTTTGTCCGGGTCTAGGAGGATATAGCGTGTAATGACATACATTTAGTGTGTAAGAGCATGTTTATGTAACCCTTCTATTATGTTTTGAGTCAATTTGACCCCAGGCTGTTTTAGCTTTATAAAACACTATCCTATCTTTTGATTTCAAATGCAATTCAATTGCAATTTCAGGGGCACTTCTAAAATATTTTGGAGCATCCTCTGCCACTGGTCAGGATGAGCCAACCACCTCCCCCGCTACACAGGCCTCTTCCGGAATGGTCTCGACCCTTCAGGATGAGCCAACCACCTCCTCCGCTACACATGTCTCCACAAATATCTGATATTGAGGATGAAGACCTCTTTGCCTCTACTTCTCCCCAGTATGAGCTTTCAGGTGTGCCTGTCGTGTGTGTGTGTGTGTGTGTGTGTGTGTGTGTGTGTGTGTGTGTGTGTGTGTGTGTGTGTGTGTGTGTGTGTGTGTGTGCAATTTAATGTAATTTTAATATTTCTGATAATTTATGAGTAGGACTATGTTTTTTCACTGCTATGTGTTTTGCGTAACAGGATTCGGACTGAGCTGGTTCGCAGAGGACCAAGTAAGGTGCCACCTGGCTTTGTTTTCCGTAGGAAAGAGAGTGATGGTCGAGGTTGCCACCACCAATATTTTAAGAAGACATTAGTAAGTGGTGAAAAGATGGCAAGAAGTTGGCTGATTTATTCAAGTAAGAACAACAGCCTCTTTTGCTTCTGCTGCAAATTGTTTTCTAAGAGGAACATCAATTTAACCAATGAAGGAATGGCAAATTGGAAACATGCAAGCAATTATCTCACATCACATGAAAACAGTACAGAACATCTCAATTGCATGAAAGCATGGAAGGAAATGTCAGTGAGGTTAAAAAGTGGGACAACTATTGATAAGCAGGAGATGTTAATAACTTAATTCTCTTAAGTCTGGCTTTCTAATGAAGGATTTGCGCAATTGAGAAATTACCACTTATATTGTTATAATAAAATATAACATAAGTGGTGCTCGAAAGGGGTCTCGCCCAGGGTGTATTTCAATGTAGAACCGCCACTGGTTACACTCTCACTACAAACATCCAACACAGTTTATGTCATCACCTGCACCTTCTAAGCACTACACACAATACAAACCCGGCTAAAACAACACCTGTACAATATTAGGGGAGGTCGACAGAACACATCCCTGGTCACACACTTCCTCATCCATCCCACAACTCACCTGATCATTACCAGAGTCGAGCCCAACGACCACTGGACCATAGGCCAGAGGAAGAGAGCAGAAAGAATCTGGATACAAAACCTGGCTACACTAGCTCTTGAAAAAGTAATACATGCCTTCATTACCTCCAGATTAGATTACTGTAACTCACTGTACGCTGGGATTAGTCAAACAGCTCTTTCTCGTTTACAGCTGGTTCAGAACGCAGCAGCAAGATTTCTGACCAAGTCTCGTAAGCGGGATCATATCACTCCAATTTTACAGTCTTTACACTGGCTGCCTGTATTTAAATTCTTTAAATTTTTAATTTTCAATCTTTTACTTTTATATTTACTGTGCAAATGTGGTGTGTGTTTTATGTAAAGCACATTGGTCAACCATGTGTTGTGGAAATGGTGCTATATAAATAAAATTGACATTGACATTAACCATTAGCCATCCCTAACATTAACCATTACCCATCCCTAACCTTTGCCCATAAAACACTTTCTCCACCAGGTCCACACCCTTCTTCTGATTTGACTAGAACTTGAACCACTCTCCAGCATTGCCCACCTTTTCACTGGCACAAAATGTCTTTTCATCTGTACGCAGACGACCTGCAGGTTTACCTTCCGGTTGTCCCTGCTTGTCCTGATAGTCTTCAGTCCATCAACAGATGCTTAGAGGACATCAGATTGTGGCTGTCCCAGAATTTCCTCTGTTTGAATGAGGATAAAACTGAATGTATTGTGTTCAGCACATCCAACCTGCCCAGTGTCTCAGCTCCTGGTCCTTTTGCTTTGGCCCCCCATCTCAACCATGTTGTCAAAAATCTGGGGGTAAAACTAGACAGCAGTCTAAAATTTGACAAACAAATAGATTCGGTGGTTAGGGCAAGCTTTTTTCAGCTTCGCCTCCTTTCAAAGGTTAAACCGTTTTTAAGTCGTGCTGACCTGAAGAAAACCATCCATGCTTTTATTAGCTCCCACATAGACTACTGCAATGCGCTCTATGTGGGAGTTCACCAAACTGGACTTCACCGTTTGCAGCTTGTGCAAAACGCTGCTGCCCGACTGCTAACTAACAGTCGTAAACACGAGCACATAACACCTGTCCTGTACTCCTGTACTTGTGTGAGATTCTGAACCCTCACAAACCCAGCAGAGCTCTACGTTCATTGTTCCATCACTGACCGGCCTCTGTTTAAAGCCAAACTTAAAACCTATTTATTTAAAATGGCTTTTTGCACTTAATGGCTCTGTGACACTGCTCTGTTTTTATTGTGTTAATGTGTTTTTAAACCTATTTGTAAATATGTTTATTTTTATTAATGTTGTTAAGCACCTCGGTTCAATCTGTGGTTGTTGGGAGGCGCTATATAAATAAATATTGATTGATTAATTGATTGATTGATTGATTGATTGACACTTTCTCTGACTATACCTCCCTCAGTAAAAAAATTGTGTGTATTGTAAATTGTAATTTGTATCTTGGTGTGTTTTTTTTAAATAGAAATTGCTCATGTTATTTAATATTTTAAATGTTTATTTATTGTATGGAGCAATCTTCCTGTTACCACTTTGCTGAATCTAAAAACTAGACGCACTTACCTGAGGCATGTCATAGTAATGTCAGTGGGACCTGGCTCTCGTTCTACTCATATGTACAACAGCACACACCCAGACACAGGCCTACAGGAACAGCACATTAACGGGGAATCCATGGATCAAGTCTCGGACTATGACTGTGTGATTACTAACAAGGTTTTATTTTTACTAACTCCTATTTTATTAATTGATTTGATATTTTTTCTTTAAGCACTTAACTGATAGCACTTAAACAGGACCAAGACTGTACTATGGATGACCAGGTCTAAACCAAGTCTAAACCAAGTCTAAACCAAGTCTAAACCAAGTCTGAACCAAGTCTGAACCAGGTCTGAACCAGGTCTGAACCAGGTCTGAACCAGGTCTGAACCAGGTCCATGATGGATCATTGTTAATATTTGAATCGAGTGAATGCTGTTATAGCAGTGAGAGGCTGGAGGGTACAGCTGCTGCCAACCCATCCTGCACCACCCCAGGGGAAACAAGGCTCTTACAGTTGCTCAATTTTACACAAACAAGAAATGAATGAAAATACAAAGTAAATACAAATATTTACATTTATGGAATACCTACTGTAAATATATAGAACATGTAGGCTGTGCAATTTTATTTATATAGCACGATACATTCACTGGGTAACTCAAAGTGCTTTACAGAAATAAAAGACAAATGTTAAGTACATAGACAAGGTTCAGAATAAGAAACATAAGTAAAATACAGAATTAAAAAAATTAAAAGAGTGCCGATAAAACACTTTAAGTTGTTTTGTTATATACTGTACATCTCGCATTCCTATTTAAGAAGCCTTTTAAGAAGACCACATTCATAATATTTATTTAGCTTTATGTTATTGACAATTAGGGATCCTTAAGCAATGCAGTTAAAATGTTAATCCTCTCAAGTCCTTACTGTGTTTAATAAACTCCTCTGAATAACCCCCTGTTGGTTATACTTATAAACATGAACAAAAGGCTGTTATTTTAGTTCACGCTCTCGATATAATCGAGTCGATAAAGACCAATGCTGTATCTGAGGACTCGTCTTGACGTTTAAGTGTCAAGGGCCGGTGTAAGAGAACACAAAGGGTCTCAGCTGACAACCCGCTGACAGAGGCGAGTCCAGGCCTGTCCCGCACAAACAATCAGGGCTCCAGGACCCCAGCGTGAGGAGAGCTGTGAGACTCTAAACCCACAGCACGACATGAACCACATGCAACAAGCCCGGGCTGTGCCTTCTATTGTGAAAAAGCTGTTCTTAAGATTAGATTGAAAGGGTTGGATATAAGGCTGACTTTGATGGGACTGCCGTTAACTGACATTTTTCCTCCATGTTTTCCTCTCCAACAAATTAATAATTTCGCTCATAGAAAACATCAAGTCAAACAATTTTAGCTTTGCATCTTTCTCCACTCTTCCTGTTTGTAGTCTGTTTAGAGCCCTAAAGTTAGGTTTAATTAGGGTTTTAAAGAACACATACTAAATCTTTCAACCTGGGAACACCTTAGTATTTTCCCCGGAAGAGCTGTTGGAAGTGTCTCGGGAGAGGAAAGTCTGGGCATCTCTGATTTGACTTTTCTTTCTATTTGCACAACATAAGAGTGGGTAATACAGTCCAGAACCAATGCCATACATCACATTTAAATTGTCACCATCATTGCATTAAAATGATAGAAGCTGTCTGATAACCTTCAATACACAGATCATAACGTCTTCTCCTGTGTTATTTTGGGAAGCTGACATAAGGGATGTGTCCTCAAATAAGGTGGTTGGTGCAGAAGACTTACTCTAAATGTCAGTGTCAGTTATCAGCCCTTTTATTCTTCACCTCAGTTTAGTGCGGGGAAGCCGTTTAAGGAAAGGTCAAACTCCAACAACACAGCACTTAAGGGTGAGAAGTTAAGTGAGAGAAGTGCTGCTGTGGAGGCACTGTCAACACAGAAATACAGACAGAGGGATGGTAATAGGATGAAACTGGAGGATAACAGAAGAATGGAAGAATGATTTCTGACAATATTTGACCTTAGCGCTGTAAGGAATGATCATTCATTAGGTCTGATTGTTTCTTTGTTTATAATAATAATAAACATCAATTTTATATAGTGCTTTTCCGGGGACGCAAAGACGCTTTACATATCCATTATTCATTCACTACACAGTCACACACTGGTGGTAGTAAGCTACGTCTGTAACCACAGATGCCCTGGGGCAGACTGACAGAGACGTGGCAGCCATTCTGCGCCTACGGACTCTCCGACCATCACCAAATATTCTTTTTTTTTTTTTTTTTAGAGAGCGCTTTTCCACCTACTGTAGAAGGCACTCAACTCGCTTTACATACATTAAGATATTTACCAGTGTTACAGAACACTCACTGGAGGCAATGTAGGTTAAGTGTCTTGCCCAAGGACACAACGACAGTATGTGGGGGAGAGCGGGGTGTTATGATGTTTTGAGATGTTTCGAGCGGGGGATTGAACCACCCACCCGCTGGTTGAAGGACGGCCACTCAACCCACTGAGCTAGGAGGGTTAAGTGTCTTGCCCAAGGACACAGCGACAGTATGAATTGTGAATGAAACTGAAACTATTTATAATGCACTCAAATAATGAACGGTTTCAGACACTACACAGCTGTCCTGTCGCCATTATTCACGTGACCCTGGCGTACATGTTAAAAAAAACTCTGCTGATAATAGACTTATGTAAAATAAACTTTATTAATATAAGTATTAATATAAATAAGGTTATGTGTTTTATTCAACAACTTTTGTTCAATGACCGAAACTGACTGGATTATTGCAACTCTCTTTTGCCTCAAGATAGAATGTTCTCATATGTCTGTCTGTATGTGCTAAGGTAAGCTAACTTCAGTGATTTCACATCGTAATTGTTTATTAATAACAATTTACGATGGGTTACGTTTCCACAGAAAGTCAAACTTGTGTCTTTCACTTGTTTCATTCAAACCTGTTGTGTTCAGATTAAAGACATGTCACGATTTCACAATTCCCAAAGCATTATGGTCTATTTTGACCGTCTAGTGACCATCGCTGCCCACTACTTTTACTAATGCATTGTGGGAAACTTTGACTGCACTACATTTCAGTCACTAGACATTCGAACACCACTACAAAATGGCGTAATCCCTTTATACAACACTATATAGGGATTAGTGTGTTGATTCAGACACAGCCTCAAACTCAACCCAAAAGACAAAAACACCTAACTGTAAATAGCCCCCAAAACAATATACTTTTACAGTTCACAAATTTCAACCTAGAAAGCAATTTCCAGATTACCAATCAAAAAAAAAAAGGAAATTGAAAATCCAGAAATAACCCGACTTTCCATATCTGTTTTCAAAATTAGTATTGGAAAATGTGAAACCAGACATTATTTGATTTCATATTAGGTTAATCAACTAAAATGGAAAAATAAAATAAGACTGGAAATGTATTATAGTGATATGTAGCCACTAGTTAGCCTCGTGGCTGCACCGAGGACTGGAGTGGGCTATGTGGCCGTGAAGAGCCCTGTGAGTCTGCTCTAATCTTGATATACCACAGCTGTAAGGTGGATGGATTATTTCAGCAAAGGAGAAGTGCTCACTAACACAGATTTAGACAATATTGTGAACAATATTTGCGAGAAATAGGCCTTTTGTGTGCATAGAAAAAGTCTTAGATCTTTGAGTTCAGCTCATAAAAAATGGGGGCAAAAACAAGTGTTGCATTTATATTTTTCAGTATATTTACAAATGATCTCCAGGAACAATACCATACAACTGTCTCAAAAAAGGACCGGGTCATGCATTTTACATTACCTTTTTTTTATGTGAATATTCCGTTGCACACAGTAGAAATTTTTCTTTAAAGTTTGAATTTTATTTAAATTTTTCATGTTTACTGGTGTTGAAGACACATTATTTACCCACTGTTAAGGTGCTGTGCTTGGATTTGTCATAATGAAAGTGTCCCAGTTTTGAGGTTTGAAAATATGGTCACCCTACTGTACATCTGTAATAGCCTACACTCCTTACTGACCATTGAAAGTATAATATAGCACAGAAGGCTGAAGAACCTGAATATATTATGAAACGGCAGGCTCTTTAAGAAAATTTTAAGAGTCACTGATCTAGGTTTAGTCTTTAGTGGCGTAAAGACAGACAATTGGCCTCTGAAGTCCAGTTGGAACTGCATGTCCGGTCTATTTCCTCTGCTGCACCTCTCCAGGAGTCACAAAGTATGGCTACATCTTTCCATTATATATTCTCAAAAGTTAATATTTCCCTCAAATAAATCTCTGAGGCTTCCTTGTAGCTTTTAGGCTACCACTAAAGATGGCCAATGTATACCACCAGTAGCAGACCTACCTGAGAACAACTCGATTTTGCATTAAAATATCTTGGGCATGTTCTTTTTACAGTTTCCAATGTGGACTTATTCTGGCCATTATATAGCTTTTGCATTTCAAATATAGCTGTATCCAATCAAAATCAACGTGCTGCAAATGTGTTGACTTATCTGTAAGCGTTTGGCGGTCGTCGACTGTGTGTATTCAGCGTCTTATCCTCTGTGGGTCAGTCCCCCCTGTCTGCTGCTTGCTCTGAGGGCGGTGCTGCTGTGTCAGCTCAGAGCAGTGCGCACTCCCTCCACAAACTTTTCGCGCTGCATCGCAGGTAAATTTAGCGCCACTGGGCCTCCTTCCTCCCTCCCTCCGTCCCTCCCATCTGTCTGTTTCATCCGCAGAGCTCATTACAGCGTCCGCAGAGACAAAAGCACAGATTATGACGCTAAAGGTATTAAACTGTGTGGTATTAATATCTGCTTTATTATGAACCGGGGGCGTTATTTACAGTGAGGGGGCTTTGAGTTTGAAGCAGAAGTAAAGTCTCAGCTAAAAGTTATAGATCGTTTGTGAGACACGCGTTCACTCTTAACTGTATTAAAGTTTTACCAAAAGGGTAAAATGTGTGGCTTTGAGACCATTTAATATATAACCTGCCATGCTATGAATTTAAAATAGGTGCATTTTACTGCAGAGATGGCCAAGGCAGTAAGCAGGGTTTTAGTTTTACTGAGGGTCAGAGGTGTTTGTAGAGACTGATTGCAATGCCTCCAACTGAGGCCCAATCACAGACTTACCAGTATGACACATTGGGAAAACATCCATCTAAGATCATTTTAATATTTCTAAAATTTCTTCCAACTAACTCTTCTATATGCCATATTATTACTTTAAAAACTTTATTTTTTTTCACAAATGAAGTTCTGTCGTAATTGAAATGAATGGACATAGGCTACACACAGAGTCTCCAGACCTCAGTGTTTTATCCATTGCAGCAGACAAACTATCTTTATAATGTTTTTGCTGTTCAACATCCAAAGATGCACATAGCTAGATGTTAAAAACATAATATCTTTAAAGCAGCCATTTCCTCATGTCTGCTACTAGGTACCACTGGACTGTTTTTGGATCTAAATAAATCAGAAATTCCGAGTACCGCCAAATGCATAACTGCGTTTCTCATTTTGAGAGACATTTTTAAATCTGCTGAGACGCTGTCAATGGGTTTACTCACAAATGTAAGCGAAAAGTTTGACGATTTTGTCAAGAAACAGCAGCAGAGTAATACCTCTCGCAGTGTGTGTTATAACTTCCCTTGGCTACAGCGCGCTGGTTGCCCCGCCAACACAGCCTACAGGGGGGCGTGGTTTGAAGTTGACGCCCATTGGTGGAGCTGAGGCGCGCACATGGGCTCGACAACGCTCATTGGCCGAGGGCTGGGGTGACGTACGCAATCACTCGTCTCTGATTGGCCGGAGCGAAGCCGATGCCTGAGAGCGCCAGAAAACAAGCTTGAGCGGGTGATGCTTTGGGTCTCAACAGGACAGAGCTGAGGGCGTCCAGTAACGGGGAAGGACGTGGGACAGAAACGGAGGGAGAAGTGAAGAAGCGCTTATTTTGAAGAGGGAAAATAGATGCGATGTCTATCTGAAAACTGACTGAGTTTGTAAAAGAGTAGAGGAGACGTATTGTGTTGTTTCATTCATAGAAGAAGAAGAAAAAGAGGTGAAAGGTGAGTGTCATTTCTCTGTAAGGATTTCTGAACTTATGATTTGCTGATCAGCTGAGCTAGTCATATTAGCTCAGCTAATTAAAGCTAACAAACATCTCATAAACCATTAAGAATGACCGGTAATACGCATTTAACAACCATGTCTGTCGTCAACTGCATAAAACGTAAACGCTATGTTAGAGGTATTTGCTACTATACTACTATATGAGTAATACAAGTAAGAGTTTGGACAGTTACATAATTTACGTAACATCTACCACAATTTTATCAATATAACATAACCGTACGCAGAGTCCGCGGTCTTCTAAATGTCCCTGCTTTATTTCATCATCATGTCTAGGCTTATTTGATCTACTTAGATAAAAAAAAAAAGTTAGCCTGCTAGCGGCTAATTAGCAATATTGCGCCATTTCCAGTTGACCTCTCGCCAAAGTTTTTAGATCGCCCTTTACTTTCTAACTTTAGCACGTGAAAAGCTCAGATAATATGGATCAGTCTGGGTATGGTGACTTGTATATGTTTCTGTTTGGTTTGTGTTAGGTTTTTTAAAATGGAGGTTGAATGTCTTGCACTGAAAGATCTCACGAGTCCCAGAAAAAGTTTTGGAGTTGGTCCTGGAGGAAAAGAAGAAGAGAAGGAGGTGGATGGGAGCCAAAGTGAACAAAAGGTGGGTTGAATTAATTGATCCAGGTCTGGGCTGTGTAATATATCAAGATTGGATGTAGCCACGTGATAAATGCCACAGACAGATACTGTACTGTGGCTAGATGTTAAGAAGTGTCAGATATTAATCTATAATAGACAAAAGTAATACAGTGGCCAGTATGAATGTATTTTCTGTGAATAAAAGGTGTTGCTAATAGATAGCTAGCAACAGTATCACAGTAATTACAAAGAGGAACATATCATGCATTGTTGTAAATGCATATACTAAAAGTGTCATTTACCATAAAAGTTACAATCTATAAAAATAATGTAAAGAAATTGATGAATACATTTTGTACTTAGGTCCAGCAGCATACAGGGATGAACTTCTGAAATAGAAATTCTGATATTGTAAATGTAGGTAGTATATCTATGGTAATAACACTGCATATTACAGAAAGCAGAATAGTTATGAGTGCAGAGAGTGTGGTAATAACCTTTAGTTGAATAACAGTCAGTGCAGGTTCACATGGTAAAGTAAACTCTGTAGTAGTAGTTTACATGTTGGTGTTGTGCAGTTTACTAAGAGCAGAAAAAACGGTGTTCCTTTTGTGCTAAAGTTGAAACCAGCCCAAGGAATTGTAGAGGCACACTAGTCAAGTATATCTGCTGTCATGTTAAAACATGGTTGTAGAATGTTAGATATTAGATATCACAAATGAATTAGCTAAATGTGTCATTTCTAAAAGAAAACAGAAGAACAGACACTTTGTTTATATTTGTAGTTTATATATACCAAAAGTCAATAGGGTTTGAGATAATTCATTTGTTTTGAGCAACAGAAAGCCACATAAACCATAGTACCATAATAAGTCTAGTTTTGAACACCGACCTCCTTTTTCTCACATTTCAGATTCAATAAATAAGAGAGGCTACATAGCATTAGAAAACATGCCTGATGATATAATATGACTTGCAATATTTCAACTTCCACTTAAAAATATAACGAAATATAGGTCATTGCTTTTAACTGATTTGGTCACATTAAAGTATTATATAAAGCTTCATCTCAGCGTACATTCTTTGCAAAATATGAATAGCACATGGTGTACAATAACATTATTGCAGTTCAAGCAGTTTTTTTACATGTTACTATAACAATATACGTAGTTGTGCAGCCCTATAAGAAAGTACTGTTCGAGTGGATAAAAGTGATTAGAAATGCTATATAGTCCAAGATTATTGTATTTAAGCAGGCCATGATAATGTGTTGGATGTGTTTACTAAGTTATTACAAATTACTTCTGTTGTTGCCATATATGACTGACTTTGACTAAAACTATATATATGTCTCTATCCCAGGAAAATCTGTGCCTAGAAAGGAGAAGATCCACGCCGCTCAAATCCACCGAGACCACTGCAGTTTTACTATTAAACAGAAAAGGTGCCCCTCCGGACCTGGCGCACATCACTCCCATCAAACACTCGTCTCTGACCGAGCCCTGGACGCCCACAGCCAACCTGAAGATGCTGATAAGCGCTGCGAGTCCGGACATCAGGGACCGGGAGATGAAGAAGGTGCTGTTTCGACCAATAGAGAATGAGAAGGAGAAGCCCAAAAGCCCAGAGCCTGTGGTCGAGGAAACAGAGGCAGAGGAGTATTCACAGGTTTGTGCAGTAGCAACATAAATGCTTAGTAATAAATACAAGAATAATCCACGGTTTAATACTGTGTTACAGGAGTTCAGACCGAAACAAAGCACTGTTTTTAATTACTGATGCCCATTGTGTTTAGTCTGGTTACTAAATAAACACTAGTTGATAAGACAATTGTAGGACAATTACCATGTCTAGTTTTGGGTTAGTTCATTTTCCCAACTGTTAACTTAGTAAATAACCTTTACATGAGGCATCAATAGTTAAATGCTAGATTTCTTATCCATTTAAACTAAAACATGAAACTTATGTTTTCATGTATATTTATTCTTGTTCAGTTTGAAGCAGCAGAAGAAGAAGAAGACGAGATGGAGAAAAAGCCGAGCAGGAAGCAGAAGAGTCTGGGTCTGCTGTGCCAAAAGTTCCTGGCCCTTTACCCTGATTATCCCCCGCTGAACAACCCTATCTGGATCTCACTGGACAAAGTGGCTACCAGTTTAGGTGAGTACTCGTGTAGTAACAGCAACCAGCAGCGTTTGCTTTGTGAATGTTTCATGTTGTTAGGTTTGACAACAGTTGCTATGAAGCTTTTCCCTCAAACAAGCTTTAGTTGAAGGTTGTTGCGATATGTAACATCCTTTCTCCCCACGTCATATTTTCCAAGACCCACAGAGTCCTCTCTAACTTCATTTATCTTGTGTCTAAACCTTCAGGAGTGGAGCGGCGTCGTATCTATGACATCGTAAACGTTCTGGAGTCCCTGATGATTGTGGGGAGGATGGCCAAGAACAGCTACACCTGGTACGGGCGGCGGCGGCTGGAGGCCATGTTGAAGGAGCTGCAGTGTAGAGGCCGACAACAAGGATACCACCTCCAGATGGAGCTGGGCACCGAGACCAGGGACTGTGGGGCGAGCCGGGACGAGGACGGGGATGGAGACGGCAGTAACGGTAAAGACAGCTAAAGATTAGGGTTGTAGTTACTTATATAAATGCTGTAATGTGGCGTCTTGCCCTTTTATAAACCAAGTAAGGATTTTAGGTTTGTGTTTTGACCCTCTAAGGTTGCTGTAGTTTGTCATGTTCTGTTTAAAACACACCAGAGAGGAATAATTAGTGTAATTACAGTTTATAGCTTCATACAAACCTTTTGTACTGAAGAACTGTGGAGTAAAAGTTGTCCTGAAATGTTAAGAAAAAGTCCTGGAAGTATTGAAAATTGTCTAATGTGATTGGGAAAAATATTTTGGGGAATAGATGTTTAAAAATAAGATGACATTTAATCAAACTTTGTTATTATAAGGGTCCAATACAATGCTTCTAACCATTAATTAATTGATCTTTACTTATTTTACTTGTCAATAAAGTGAACAAAAGTTGCATATGTAATATAAATAAAAAATACATATAATTAATCTAAATTTAAGAGTACTCCCATTGTTCTGCAAAATAAATCAAAGTACATCAAAACTGAATGCAATCCTTATTGGTTGAAAAGTCAATAGATTACTTTTCTTTTTTATATATTTTATTATATCACACAAGTTTTATTGCACAATTGAGCAAGAACAGAGAAGACAGCCTTAGAGAACCTGCCATGACTGTATTTATTATCATTAAATATAGTGGGAATAGCTTTAAATTATGTGAATAATTTGGGTATAATCCAGTGTTTAGCTGGTTAGGTTAAGTCCAAACCCAGCTATTATGCCTTTAATTTAGTTACGTCACTTCATACAGATTATCCTCAGTAACTATATGTTTTTATTGGCAGCTGGGGGAAACAGGAAAGACAAGTCTCTGCGAATAATGAGCCAGAAGTTTGTGATGCTGTTCCTGGTGTCCAAAACTCAGACTGTGACACTGGACACAGCAGCAAAGATCCTCATCGAAGACAGTCAGGATTCATCGAGTCACAGCAAATACAAAAGTAAGAAACCACCGTTTTTCTCCTGTCACAATTAAACGATTCTGGCATTAAAAACGCTTTGCTTCTGTCTTCAGCCAAAGTGCGTCGTCTCTATGACATCGCTAACGTCCTGACCAGTCTGAGCCTCATAAAGAAGGTCCATGTCCGCGAGGAGAGAGGCAGAAAACCCGCCTTTAAGTGGCTCGGTCCAGTCGAATTCCCCAACTCTGTGTGTTCCCCTGTGTCTGTGGCCGAGGCCACGATGACACGACAGGACCTGAGCCGAGTGAAACTGTCCTGTCACGCCTCATTCACCATCACCCCGACCTCTGTAGCTGTTCATCGTCAGGTCAACTCGGCTCCGAACAGTCCGTGCAGTGAGACAGCAGGTACATTGTGATGTAACTTTGTGTCACGTTTTGGAGTAATGATAGCATTTGTCGTTATCCAAAGCAGCAATGGAGTAATCTCTTTAACCTTCTCTGACTGTATTAGAACCGTGTGAACACAACGCACACACTATTAAAGAAGTTCATTCTGATTGGCTAAGTGGGGACGGGGTAAAAGAAAGATTCTCACTATGACAGTGACTCTATTAGAATATACAGCTCTTCATTATCACTATTATACTGAATTTACACTTTTTTTTAAACAATGTATTTAGTGATTTTAACAATACAATAAGGAAAACACAAACACATCTTCTCAGGCATGAGGCACCTCTCACAGTTTACAGGCAAACCACTCCTTGTTATGAGAAAACGATGATGTTCCTGATTTTATGAAGCACTTTCTATATTACAGCTCTCCACCCCCAAGTTATCAAAAACCTAGAACCGACCACACATTTCAAACAATTCCAGTTTTCCTTTCCTGATGCATTTGTCTTACCCTGTGGGCTAAGTTGGGTACTATTTCTCCTCTAATGTATCAAACACTACTCTTGCTCTTGACTTGGTTTTGACTACAATACTATTTAGTGATATTTACCTTATATTTTTCCCTCTCTTTAAAGCTCTCCAGAACCAGCCTGTGGATTACTCCAGAAAAACCACTGTGTGTCGACTGCAGTTCGGGAACACCTCAGAGTAAGTCCACACAAAAACTGCTTTGTAATCCTCTCAGCTTCCTCACGTTAGATTTATCTGTGTTCACCCATACGCACATGCAAGCACGCACGCACACATGCACATACAGAGTCATAGACATAATTTAGCTCTAACCTTTCCCAGAGCAGTGTGTCATTGTTATTAAGTGACTCTAAGTCGAGGGAGTAACTCCACTGGAGCAAGCGTTTTATATATAACTACAATCAATGCTGGATTCATCAATAATAATAATAATAATAATAATAATAATAATAAGAAGAAGAAGAAGCTACTTTAAATTGTGCACTGTGTTCTCTTTTTATCTAAGCAGAGTATTTTTTGTTATTTGTTGCGTCCAGTGCCTTTAGCATTATTCAGTTATCAACACCAGAGGGCAGTATTGCATCAAAAATACACATTTGCTGCTTTGCTATAATTTAGTTTCAGGATTCTTTTAGTGCATCTGTTGCATTGAATCTTCAACAAATGGCCAGTTTTAGATGAACCAAATATTCACTTTTAGTTTGAATATATATAATGGATGTTCAGTGTTTGTAGTGGTGCTAATTATAAAAAGTTACACAATGTTGCTTTAAAAAAAGGAAACATTCAAACATGAACTTTGTGAATCACATTGTGGAGAGTGAAAAAGTCTCTCCTGCATATGTTTCCCTGACCACCCAAAATAAATGTGTAATCTTAATGGGACTAAGTTCAGGCATTTTAATAACCTAGAAACTGCTACAATATCCAGCAGCAAACACACGTACAGACGTTTAAATTATTGCTTTAGTCTGACACACCTGGATAATATGTCGGACTATTGCTGTACATTTTCCAGAGCTAGAACATTGGCACAGAGTAACCCATCTTAAGAAAGACGGGGTAGAAAAATCACACTTTGGCCACTTGATTGATAAAGCTGCAAGTTATATTCTTGGGAGGGACTGGGACGGAAATAAATCTGACTTTGTTGATCTGCAATAATCTGAACCAAGCTGGAGTGTTAACCTCAGCTCTATACTTTTTTTTTTTTTTTTTTTACCAAAAATGCAGACATTAGCCTGAAACAGAAATACTAAAATAAATGACTTTTTCAGTGAATAATGAAGTTAATAACTCTTCTCGTTTCTTTGCAGTATCTGTACCACTGCCGCTCCACAGACCCCCGGCAGGAGTCCTCTCTCTGGGTCCTGTCCTCAGCCCACTCTCCTGGTGCCTCCTCCTCTTCAGCCGAACCACGTCTTTGCCTCGCCCCAGTCCTCCCCCTCGTCGGCCCACTGCCTGGCCTACCTGCCCAGTCTGTCCCAGCCCTCTGTGGTCATGCTCTACAGGGCTCCGGACAAAACCAAGCAGGCGTCAGATGGACTGCGGTTGCCTGGGATGGACTGTGGGGAGAGGAGGAAGAGGATTAGTGATGGAGATGAAGAAGGGACGCCAGCAAAGAAGGGAACAACTGGGTTAGAGAAAAACACTGAGGTAAAGTCGACTTAACCCTGGCTCATTATACGATGACGCGTAGATTGTGCTTTGTACTTTCTTTATTGATCCTTTGATTCTGTTCCAGGTCAAAGTTGAAACTCAGGAGGTGAAAAGGGAGTGTTTGGAGACCAACAAGAACACTGTGCTGGAGTCGTCCCAGCCGTCGCACTACCTCTACGTACCCAACAACGCAGGTACATACAGTTGAATACACAGCTCGATTTCCACCAGAAATCATTTGTGACAGTTTATCTGAAATGGTACAGGCTCTACGCAATGCTAAAATCTCATTGGTCAAATAGTTGCACATTCATTTTAAGTGTTTTTTTAAAAGCTGAATCTACCGTCAGTGAATGCACCACAGCTCCAGCTCTGAACTGTTTACTGTGACTGGAACCGCTCTGATCAACAAAATTCTGTGGATAAATTAGGGCTGTACTAGAATAATCGAATATTCGTTCGGTGGGGTGGCATTCGATTTTTAGTTTTGAGATTCGAATATTCTTTTTATATATTTTTTTTTTTGTGTGTTTTGTATCACTTATGCACTGTCCGTTCCCTGTCAAAAGCTACACTCGATGCTGCGTAGCATTACGCTATGGGGAACATTCTTTGTGTGACCGGTTGTGAAGCACGTGTGTCAAACACGCCAAGAATTGGCTTATAATACCTCTGTTGGTGACGCAGCTCATCAGTGGCAGCTGTGTGATTGCGCGCACCTGAACAGAGGGTATAATAACACGTGGCGGGAGCCGTCCTCAGGTTTCTTTGTCTTCAGATCGCATTGTGTGAAGTGTGAGCAAACCTTTCTCTGTGCCAGTACGAATATATATAAAATAATAAATACAAAAGTATCATGGCTGGGTTCAGAAAGAAATGTGTTCCTCCTTGCCAGAGGCACATTGCTGACGATGATCAGCATGAATTTTGTTTTGAGTGTTTGGGGGAAGAACACGCAGCCCTCGGACTTTCTGGGGAGTGTGAGCACTGTGATCTTTTGCCTGCCAAGATCCTCGTGCCCGGCTCGCTTTCTTTGCAGAGGAGCGAGCCGCCTCCCCACTCCGGTTGTGGGGTTCGCGTGTTGATCTGGCTGAGGCGCAGGGATCAGATAGTCTTATGCCCCTCGCGCTCTCACCAGATGAGGCAGACACCGGCTCTGTGCTCGGGCGGGCGCGCTACGGCGCTTCCCGTGAGCACGTCGATGAAGCCTCATCCCTGGCTTCTGGGGGCGCCGCAGCCTCGGAGCGCTCTTCCCGCTCTGACACGGCGTTTGAGGAGCTGCTCGAGGTGGTTACAAGAGCAGTGGCGAGGCTGAATATTGAGTGGCCTCAGGAGCAGGGCCCCCCTAAATACTCTAAACTGGATGACAGGTTTCTGTCAGGTGGCCAGGGGGAGGGATCACAGCGGTCTCTCCTTCTTTGGGGACCTCCATGAGGAGCTGGCACGCTCATGGAATAAGCCCTATTCGTCCCGTGTTTTTGTGCCTTCGACGTCGATTTATTCGACTATCGTGTAGGCGCACAGGTGCGGGTTATGGGTCGATGCCCCAGGTGGAAGAGACGCTTGGGCTATCTCTCCCCCGGGACATCGTCCTCCCTAAGAAAACCTACACTCCCCAACAAGCCATGCCGGTTCACGTCATCACTGGTGGGGAAGGCTTTCCAGGCGGCGGGTCAGGCTGGTGCAGCACTGCACACCATGGCGGTTTTGCAGGCATACCAGGCTGAGCTGCTCAAAGATTTGAGCACAGGGGTTCTGTGGGCGAGGGCGCGTTTTCTGAGCTACGCCGTGCCACAGACCTCTCTCTCCGTGCAACTAAGCAGACGGCCCGCGCTATTGGCTCTGGTTTGCCAACCAGAGTGTGGTTCTCAGACCTAATATCTCTCCTCGACGGCTCGCCATGGGCGATTCCGACCAGGAGGGATCTCCTTTCTCAGGCACAGGGGACAGTGTTTCATCCCCGGCCCGAGCTCTGGAACCTTTACGTCTGGCCCCTGAGGGGGACCACTTAAGAGATGTCGGGCTCCCAGCCCCTGTTGTAGAGACTATTCTGAGCGCTAGGTCTCCCTCTACTAGGAGAGACTATGCCTGCAGATGGCGTGTCTTTGATGCCTGGTGTGCTACACATCATGCAGACCCAGTCCACTGCCAGATTGTTTCAGTGCTGGAGTTTCTGCAGGACAAACTGTCCTCGGGCACTAATCCTAGCACACTCAGGGTTTTCGTGGCCGCCATTTCGGCCCACACGCCCTGATTGACGGGGTCTCGATAGGAGACATCCTCTAGTTGCCCGCTTCATTCGAGGTGCCAAGCGGTTGAGACCCCAAACTAGAGCTAGAGTTCCTTCCTGGGACCTAGCTATAGTGCTGGAGGGCTTAGTAAGCACTCCTTTTGAACCACTGGAGTCAGCGTCTGTTAAATTTCTGACTCTAAAAATGGTTCTTCTGGCGGCCATTACCACTCTCAAGAGGGTTGGAGATTTGCAGGCTCTGTCAGTTTCGCCCTCCTGCCTAGACTTTGCTCCCGGGCTGGTCAAAGCCATTTTGCATCCTCACCCTAACTATCTTCCAAAAGTTCCATTCTCGACCTTAAATCCGGTCGTTCTTGAAGCCTTCTGTCCTCCGCCATTTACAACACCGAGCAGGAGAGACTTCACTTACTGTGTCCAGTCGTGCCCTCCAGACTTATGTCCACCGCACTAGCCAGTGGCGTAAGTCCGAACAGCTGTTTATATGTTACGGGGCTGCAAGCTGGGGTTGCAGCTACCAGACAAACTATATCACTATATTGGGTGAGGATGCCATTGCCTGGCCTATGACGTGCGGTCAAACTTCGCCCATAGGTGTGAGGGCTCATTCTACTAGAGGGGTTGCAGCTTCAACAGCTCTAGCAAAAGGTGCCCCTCTGCAGCAAGTTTGTGATGCGGCAGGCTGGTCCTCTCCGCACACATTCATCAGATTCTATAGCTTGGATGTTCATGCTACTGTGGGCTCGCATGTCCTTGAGTCATCATCCCAAAATTGTGTTTGAGACCTCTTTTGTGTTTGTGCACACTTCACAACCCGAGGGGTCCAGACACTTACAGTGCGGCGGCGTTGGTATTCGTTCCCCATAGCGTAATGCTCGCGGCATCGAGTGTAAGCTTTTGACGAGGGCGTCTCGGGTTACTTGACTGTAACCCTGTTCCCTTAAAAGCGTGAGCGAGATGCTGCGCTGCAATGCCGCACTGGGCGTGTCCGGCGCTCTTCAGACAAAGTTGACCTGAGGACACTCCCGCGTCACGTGTTATTATACCCTCTGTTCAGGTGCGCGCAATCACACAGCTGCCACTGATGAGCTGCGTCACAACAGAGGTATTATGTTACCCTGGCGTGTTTGACACATCGCAGCCACAACCGTCACACAAAGAATGTTCCCATAGCGAATGCTACGCAGCATCTCGCTCCCGCTTTTTAAGGGAACAGGGTTACAGTCAAGTAACCCGAGACGTTTTCGGAGCATAAACCTGCCCGTGTAATGTGTACCGGAAACTGTTCTATTTAAAAGATTATTAAATGTTTATTAATATTCAAAGATGTGTTCCACCTGATCATATTGCACCAAATGCAACATTGCACACCACTGGGTCTGCCGCAACTCATTTACGATGCCGAAGAGTGAAACGTGAAGTCGTGAAAGATGATACAAATGCAAACCGACTGTAATTCCCCCAAGTACTTTAGACACAAGTGGTTTCCTCTACTGATGAATTTATTAGCATCCGTCTTTCAATAGCGCCATAAAAACACCGTGAAAACTGATGAAACACAGATAAAACAGAAAATAAGTACAATTGATACATTAACTTCTAGAAAATAAAACAGACAAAAACAAACCTCGTTGGCTGAGTACCATGAGAGGGATTAGCTTTGGAGATCTTCTGTCCTTTACCTTATAAATTTAAACTTTTAGCGTAATTATTCTCTTAATCATGTATCCTTTCTTGGTTTCTGTGGAGATCGCTACTTCTGCTCTAATCAATCTACCACTGCTATACAAAAGCCTAACTCTGCGCTACAGCGCCCTCTGGTGACACTTCACAAAACACACCAAATAACAGTTTACACAGAAAATTAACAGAAATGAAAATGCGGCAGTTACACCGACACTATTATTATATATTTAGCCCCACCCACCGAAGCTTCGAATATTCGATATTGATTGCCACCTAAGCTTCGAAGCTCAAAAAATGGCATTCGAAACAGCCCTAGGATAAATACCATTCACCAAAATATGAGATTATGGCTTCTGCTAGCTCTTGTTCCCTGACATTCTCTTTAAATAAGAACATAGTGATACAAACACAGCGTGTTCAAAGTTCTTTCTGTTTCATTTGCCGTTGCCACCTTTGCCTCTGACCTTATGATCTACAAGGCACTTCATTATCTATAAGAAATAACGCATAAAGCCCAACTGTTATCCTTTTTCTAAAGAAGAGGGGTTTATTAGTAAACCGTAAGCATGGGGGGGGGATAAAGGTGTTTGAAGAGAGAGTATTACATGACAACGTTGTGTGTGGTGGAGATTTTTGACGACTACAATTTTCTTAGGTTGACTAGTACTACAGGCCAAAAATTCCTAGAGACCAGACTAAAGCTTTGTAAAGAGTAGAAAATGAATTAGGATGGCTGGCAAGGTTACAAAAAGATGATGCTACAGAAGTTTTACATTATGGTATGTCAAGAGCGAGTCACTGACATGCTCTTATATCTTCATCTTGTTTTCAGGTTTGAACCTTAACTTCTTCCTCTCTGCGGGACAGTCCCCCTCAGGTCTCACCCTTCCTACCAGCAGCGTCCCAACTCTGGCCCTGCCTTACGTCCTGGTGCCCTCCTCTTCTCTTTCCCAGTATCCGCACGTAGCCAGCCCCCACCAGCAGCAGCAGCAACAGGGCTCTGACTCTCAAACCAAAATGAGCTTCAGTCTGCCCGGTGTGGTGTCTCCGGCTCACTTCATGGTCGGGACGGGAGCCTACAGCCTCGGGACAGAGATGAGCATGACGACAATACCGACCCCTTCCACTCCTGAACAAACGAGGCTATACGGGTCTGGGACAGGGATGCCACATTCACTCAGCGTCACTACACAAGAGTCACTGGTGAGTCTGCGTCAGCTTATGTCCAGTGTCTGTTAAATACTGTTGCACGCTTTGATTCGGCTCAATTTGGAACAAAAACCTCGAGTAGGACTTATGTGTTGCATGTTTGAGAAAGTGGGATGAGAAAATGTTCAAGCGCTACACAAGTGATTGATTGATTGATTGACAAGTGAGAATGAACAGTTTTTAAGTGGATTTGAAATGACATTAGGCCTATACAATATCAGACAAAATACAATAGGTGCTAACTTTGTTGAATATAATTTGAAATGGTCTCTTTAACATAAGAAAGGTTTAATGTATTTAAAATTATGAATAAATAATGGCACTACCATCCATTGTTCACACTTACAAAAGCACAACACCACATGAACAGAACTTAAAAAACAAGTTAAACAAATTCAGGTCAGCACAGCTCAAGAGACCAAAAGAAACTAAATAGCAAAGGGGCCATTTGTAACGGGTATAACAATCCATATCAACCAAAAACACTCTGCCCAATAATGACAGAGGGAGTGGGGTCCATCCCTCCAGGCCCCTTTTTTTTAGGAAAGGTGTAATATTAGCCTTAAACGTCTGGTTAATCAGGAAGTAATGTGAAAGTCAAGATAGACAAAAACCCAACATGGAACAACGGAATGGGAACAATATTAAGGAGTCAATTCTATCTCTCAGTACGTTTACGTGCAGGCAGAGAAAACCACATTATTGCCTTAGTCTGATTATAATCAGTTTCAAACTGCATGTATACATCTTACTTCAGTTGTGTGTGTGTGTGTGTGCGTGTGCGCGTGCGTGTGCGTGTGTGTGTGCGCGTGTCTTCGGACGCCACAGTTACAGAGTACTGAAAGAATTGTTCTCAGTTTGTTGTGTTTACAATGCGCTAAGACGGCATGTTACTGTTGATATTTATTAATATCTTGATTACTGAACAAATCAGCCTGGTTTATTAGGATTTACTGCTACTAACGAGTCAGGTTTAACGTTCCACAAGATTCCACTGTCCCGTCGGCAAACATGATCAAACAAGTTATGATCCATGTGTTGTGCATTATGTCACATCTTGGACACCTGACATATAATGATCCAGAGTAAAACAGAAAGAGAGGCCTATTACAAAGAATAAGCCTATTACAAATTTTAACCAACTTTACTTTTAAAACACATCCGTGGAGTTTAACCATCTGTACTACATTTAAATGGATTACAGGAGGACTAAAGTAGGACATATACATATAATTTTTATATTTTCCTCTTAAAAAAAGATTCCACACTGAATAAAGCCTAAGTAAGTACCAACAGTGGTCTTTTTACTGCAGTTTGAGAAGGTATAAAAAAACTAATTTTGCCCAAGTGAGGATCCTCTGCAGCTTAAGATACTCCCTCTTTTAGCAACCATTTCTGTCTTGGTCCTAATAAAGAGTTGAGTTTGAACCATAATGCTTGGTGGTAACAGGGTTTTACATTTACCTTCATTATGAAATATGAGCTCTCTGTTATCTGCTCTTTGCTAAATGTCACCACGCAGCATGGCACAAAGCTAATGTATGGTCTGTTTGGTAAAGGCCCTGCCCTCATTTACTCAGCTGGACATTTTGTGCCACTGCAATTTTACTTCGATTAATCTCCATGTCTTTAAAATTGGGATTAATGCTGTTGTCCAAAAAACGGCCTCTGAGCTTAGTTTTTACACAACCTGCTGCTGTAGGTGACAAATAAATGCACAGTTGGTGAGTGCGCTGCAGCAAGGAATAAATCAAGGCTGTCATCCCAATTAAGGGCTTCATAAAATCACTAGACTGTAATTGTGCCGTGGTTGGAGTTAAAAGGGCAACACAGAATACTAACCTTGTCCAATCCATTTTCTATGGCACATTTTATTAGGGGTGTGACGGTTAGTATATAACCGTGTGATCGGCGGTTATAGTTGAACACCGTCATTAGAACTCTATAACCGCCAAAACCGCGTCATTAAAATATTTTTTATATTTACCACTTTATTAAATTTTGCTTTGTAGAAAATCTTTCTTAAAAACGAATTCTGTTTTGTACAAATATTATCTTAATTTTAATAAATGTTTCATCAACCAATTGCATGTATTTTAATAAATAAAAAGCAAATATAGCAGACAATGATAACCGTGACATGGAAGCGCCAGCGCGCCGCGTTCACTTGCACTGCACTGTGAACTAGAGCGCATCTCATCGTAAATGAAACTCAGCGTAGGCCTATGCCTCATACATCAGCACAAATACAGTGCCCCAGCCACTCAGGAGCTTTTGGCAAAGTCATCTTTCCTTGACCCACGATACAGAGGCAATGGGGGGAATGGATTGGGGAGACAAAAGATGCACTTCGGGGGGAAATTGTATCAGCTGACGAGGGAAACGGAGGCGGAGTTAGTGGTGCTTCGGAGGCTGCTGCTGCTAGGAGAGGGAGAGGTCTGTGCTGTGCACAATCTTGGAGATCTCCTTAATAAACGGAGGTCTGAAATCTCTGCCCCTTTACCGATCAGAGCGCGCGCTGACACGGCGTTAACCCGCTATCTCCAAGAACAACCAATTGACTCTACGGCAGATCCACTAGCATGGTGGCGAGACAATGAAACACGCTATCCGCTCTTAGCAAAATTGGCACGTAAATACATGTGTATTTGTGCTACAAGCACAGCATCAGAGCGAGTTTTTAGCACTGCGGGGAACATGTTGGTGTTCCTGTCACGGAACTTTGGCATAACCCGACGGTTATGTTATGAACCGTCACATTTGACTCACGTCATAACCGTCATCACCAATTCTGAAACCGGCACACCCCTACATTTTATGAATGACCAAAGTTCCCACGGCGCTGCACAATTCAATGAACCGGCAAAAGCAGTAACATGTATAGTATCCCATACTTACAATAGACTTCAGTACAATCAGCAAATGTAAAAAGGTTCATTAAAACAAGTTCATATGTGCCCACTTTCTCTTAAAAGATAAAAAAGACTGTAGAAGTTTTGGTAATTTTATAAATTCTTAAAAATATTTGCATCAGAAAATTGTAATTGTCCATAGTATCAAAAGTGAGCCAAAAAGAGACAAAACTATCATTATAATTGTCCAAAATAGCATTAAAAGTGTGTTTGTAATTATACTCGAAGGACATATATGTAGGCTTAAATGAACCAAAACATTAAAAAACACAAACTAAAAGAAAATGACAGTATAACAGACGAGGTAATAGGGTCACAATTACTTCACCTGCTACAAACTGTATAATGTGTCACAAATCTTAAGTTATCACAAAGAGCTACTTAAATCCCAATAACATTGTGGTGTCTTCTATTTGACGATGATTCAAACTGTGCCGATGTCCGTTTGTTTGTCAAGTCAGAGTCAAGTGATTTTTTTTTCCTACTCTATTACAAATCCACAATCAATAAATATGACCGACACTTAGGCTACGTCCACATGAAGCCAGTGCATCCCCTATCCAATCTTTTTTTTTCCCCGTTCTAAAAAAAAATTCCGTAAACACGGCTTTGTCTCAAGAAATATCTGTGTACACACGAAACCACTGAAACCGACTGAAAACGATGTAGTATATATGCCAGACCAGTATGGGGCGCTGTAATTCTGCCACAGATATACACTATACACGGAGAAGAAGACTTTGAGCATGCGATAACCTTGCGCTGCAGAAGAAGACGAAGACCTAAATATTTATTTTCTAATAAAAACAAGTTCTCAAATAGTTGCAGTCATTTATTTAGACTGTAGTAATTGGTGCCCTCATGTTTGTTGTTTGCCCTTCAATATACGGACTGAGTTCCTTGCTCAGGGCGACGAGAGATGCTTTGGACATGCGGAAATTCTCCCTCCATTCATTTTCTCCTGGTTGCTCTCCTGGTTCTCTTTCGCGGTGGATCTAAGAGCATGTGGCGTATGGTGTTGTCCATTATCGCTTGTTGCTCACCACAATTGCATAGAAGCAATAGATTTTGCTGTAATAAAGCTAGTAGGCTTAGTAGCTTCTGCAGCACGAACTCAATCATGTAGTCCGCCATTATTGTTGTTGCTGTTACATGTGACGAGGCCGACACGTGATGCGATGACATCATCGTTTCACAAAATAGACGGATTGGCTGTACACACGAAACCGCAAGGGTGTCGTTTTCAGATTTATCCACTTTAGAACCAGGTTTCAAAAAATAGCGGATTCAGTCTCCCAAAACGCCGGATACGTGTGGACGAAACGCCAATACGATAAAAAATGTATATGTATACAGTGACTCGCGTCTCCGTGTGGACGACCTCTTAAACTCATGTTCCTTGTGGCCAGGCCTTTATGTTATTAAGACGTTAGATGAAATGATACCGTATAATAATGGATTAGATTTATATTGCGCTTTTCTCCCAAGGGACTCAAAGCGTTCATTATTCATTCACTCCACAGTCACACACTGGTGGTGGTAAGCTGACTGAAACATGGCAGCCATTTAGCGCCTACAACCTCAAAGCAGGGGGGGTTTAATGTCTTTCCCCAGGACACAACAACCTGGGGCAGGTTTAACGAGTTTAAACCTGAGGTCTTTGTTTTTCTTCTGGCCCACTTTATTTCTCTGAAAGTGATCTTTAAACAGACAATAAAATCTTTTGATTCAATGACGGTTGCAGAGGCTAAGTCTAATCAAAGTCTCTGAAATGTGTACCGGCTATTGCTTACTTTACTGTTGTGTGAATGTATCATCGAGAAGAAGTAGTTTAATGTCCAGTTTCAAAGGTTAAAGTACATCCACCTGTACCGTCGACCTGAAGCTCATACTCAGTGAATAAAATGTGAGAGGGATTGTTTAATCTGATGATGCTTTCTAGAAGAGCTGAAAAAAATTCAGTCCTAAATTCAGTCTTTGTTTTAGTTTTGGCTCAGTCTTGGTTTAGCTCTGATTCAACTTAAGTTTAGTTTTAACCAGTAGAAGTTAGTCAACAGCCTTATTTCTTTATGAATTTAAACTTAATTGAAATTTCTTTGTCAAAATAGGGACTATCCAAATATCACAGATTGTATTGTTTTTGCAATATTCAACATTTTGTCTTTTTTTTTTTTTTAATCTCAGGCATAATCTATCTCCCAGATATGTCAGAAATTCAATTTAAATTGTTCCACATTGAAAGCCTTTAGTCTGATGAAGAAAAATAAATCTCCAATATTTCTCCTCTCTCTCTTTTCAGACTCCTCACACTCCAAAAGAAAACCTGGCGTCTGCTTCGAGGGCTTTCTTCCAGACTCCTGCGACGCCCGTGAACGTGGTCAGCACCGCCCCGAGCGTCCGAAAACGTGGCTCTGCTCAGAGGAGACTCGACGTGGGACACCCTCCAACGAATTAAACACCGCTGCTCAGACACATGCCCTTTTATTTAAAAACCAACGGTGCTTTATTAGTTTTTTTTTTTTTACAAGAATATCCATCTAACTCTAAGTCTATCAAAAACATAAACAAAGGGTGAAATGTAGCTCTTTGGTTTGTCAGAATGTGCCTTCAGGTTAAAAAATAATGGACAAGTTACTGAAGCTGTATTGAGTAACGGTGCCCTCTGGTGGTAGGAGGTGTCCACTGCAGTTTTAACACAATTCAGCCTTATTTCCCCCGTTTTCTTTTTTTTTTTCCCCAAATGTGATCAAGCCACATAATTCTTCCCCTTTTATGTTTGTATTATACCCCAATAGCTATTTATATTTTAGCTAATATATGTTGATTACAGGGACTTTTAGCACTAAATTTTTAACAACAACACTTGCTTTAGCTAGAACTCTTTTATAGTTCATTAAAGGGATGATACAGATGTTTTAAAGTAGGGTATACTTGTGGACAGAATATTTTTCAAATTTTTATCAGTGATTTTATCTATTTTTATATATATATATATATATATATATATATAAATAGATAAAATCACTGATGGCAGAGATTTAGTTTTAAATTAAAACTAAACTTTCTTTCTAAGAACTGCATCTTTTCCCTTAAAGTGGCAACAAAATAAATTCCAGATATGAATAGTTTAGGGGCAGAATAGCTGCGTCCCTGTTGAGTGTTTTAATTTAGCCAACAAAAGAGGTTCTGATGTAATAATGAAAACCAAATCTAAGACTTATTTTGTAATTTGGTAAAGCTATATTTCTTATATTACATAGTTTTATAAGCTATACTTTGCCTCAGTTGTCTGTATCGTTCATAGTACATTTTGTGTTACGTGACCAGAATCTAACCCAGCTCCAGCAAATCCACGATATCCCTTTAAGGCTCAAAATCAAATGTAGCTGCTGATCTTTTTTCAGCAAATATCTCCATCAATTATTCAATAAATCACTAAATCCCTAAATGTTTACATGAAGCTGTACTCACTAAGTGCAGTTTATTTCCATTAATGCACAGTGGAAGTCTTTTCATCGTGGAGTATTGTAAGGATGATACTCTCAGGTACTTGAATAATACTCGTGGCTTTACTTAAGAGACTATCGACGTACTGTAAAGATCTTTTTTATTGTGTGTTTAAATAGAGAGTAGACTGAAACACCCTGGGTCTAGTTACATTCATCTGATAACATTTCAAAGGTGGTTGCAGTGAATGGTTGGGTTTGTCTTAATTACAAAGCAACACACTGAAATATTCTCCTACGTTTCCATTTTAGACTTTAATGCATTAGTGTTTCCACTTTGGAAGTTCATGTCGGGTTGGCATAATGTTTTTCAGAGACGTCTAAATTGTCTAAAGCAGTGGTTCTCAAACTTCTTTTTTTGGGGCACATCTGTTCATAATCCATTTTATTTTGTCCAAATAATCACCAATTAAAACCCTTTGAAGCAATTAAAGTCCAACTAAAACCACCTAAATCCATCTATCTCACTAAAACTACTTAAAGCTCACCTTAAATCTATTAATGTCTGACTAAAAACAACTTAGAACTCGTTAAAGCCCAACTTAAATCATTATCGTTTTACCCGGTCCAAGTAAAACCATTAAAAATCTTTCAAAGACCAACTAAAACACCATAAAGCCTGGCAGAACTAAAACCACTTGAACTTTCAGATCATTATCTAAAACAATAGTGTTTAGCTTTGGCTTTAATCCTGTTTTAACCATTTATTGTATCAGGCACAACCGTAAAACCAAGAGCGTAGTTAAATAAACAGGTCGATAAGAAAAATGTATAGGTCTGCTTCTTTTTGAGTTAAAGTGTTTCTTACCGGCTCTCAATTTAACACAAAAAACTGACATTTTAATAATAATAAAAAAGCATTAAAGTCATTATTTTACATGGATAAGTAACTTGTATAATAAATAACACGTCTATAAAAAGAATGTAACGGATGCAGATTTGTGACGTACATTTTAAAAATTCACCGTCAAATATAATTCATATCATCAGAAGAAAATACTTGTAAGGCTCTTGTATGATGCGTTCAGGGATTACTCAAACCAAACTGTGCCGACCCGACTGCTACCGAACTGCTCTGTAGAAACACATCTGTCAATAAATGGTGCTTTCCTTTTTTTTTTTTTTTCTAATAATGATAAATGCACTGTCTGCTGGTCTATAATCTGTACAAACCCAGAGCTGTTCATTCACTGTAGCTCTCTGCTCGCTGTAGTTTTCCACCAAAACTGGTTCTGTTTGCTTTTGCCAACATTTATATAAAAATGTATAATACTGATCTCTGTTGTCTTTTTGAAAAGGGATTAAATTATTTATATCAGGTAGATTATGTCGATTATCTGATATATTTAGAACTCAATATCTCCGGCCTGACCCTGCCTATCCAGTCCCTGACCCTGTAACGAACAGAAACAGGAGTGAGACATATGCACATTCAAAATGATTAAAATCAATTCTCTTAAGCATAATACATTCAGTGAACCATACGGCCCTTAGGACTTGAGTGTGGTCACGTCATGGAGCTGTGGACCTGATGTTAAACCATTGTGTCATTATTGTATATGCGAGCAAAGGCCTCCAGATCAGAATGGTCATCATCTGAGGTCGTCATTGTCGATTGGCACTTACATGTACATGAATGCTGACTTAAGCACACAAATGCTACAGTCAGTGACACAAACACTGATTTTAGAATACCAGCCCTTTTCCCAAACATCAGTTCAAACCAGGATGTGATGGAGTCCTCTATCCCTGAATGTTCAGCCAGTTCGACTGATAATGTGTGAAGTCCCTCTAATGCTTTTGTAATACTGCCGTCAGGAGCTGTGTTGTTTGGGATGAAGCTACAACAAACTTGTCCAAACATTTAGCAGACCCCACCTCTTTCAGCTGAGAGCATGTCCAGGGCCTGTCATGAGTCTGCTTTTATCCAGCTGTTCGGCTAAATCGACCACTGCGTCTTAAGTGTAATTAACAAATCTCTGCAATCAACATTTTTATTTATGGTTACCCACCAAAAAATAACATTCAAATCCAGCTGCAATCTGATTTTGAGGCTTAAATTCATTAGAGACCCCAGTGTTGTCAATGTATATTTGATTCACACCCGAGCATCATTGAGTTCTCCCTTGGCTGTGTTCAGCGTGATGTTACAGGAGGACAGGTGACCCACATCCACTGTCCCGCTCCGAGTGATGCAGGAGTATTGGCCCTCATAGGGATTAAACCAGGGTGGGTTAATATTATTTTTACAGGTAATTTATTAGTAGATTTAGCAATCCCCTGCATGCACTGCATACTCTTTTTTATATTTTTTTTTATGAAAGTAGGTAAATAACATTGTACTAAATTAGGACTAAATATGGAATAAAGGCAGGACAAAACCAGGAATAAAAAGAGGACTACAACAGGGACATGGGAATAAACAGGGTCTCAAACAGCACTAAAGAAGCACTAGACCAAGAATAAAAATCTGATTTAAGCAGAGCTAAACAAAGGACTAAAACAGGATTCAACCAGGACTAAAGACTAAACCAGGACTAAAGACTAAACCAGGACTTAAGACTAAACCAGGGCTAAAGACTAAACCAGGACTAAAGACTAAACCAGGACTAAAGACTAAACCAGGACTAAAGACTAAACCAGGACTTAAGACTAAACCAGGGCTAAAGACTAAACCAGGACTAAAGACTAAACCAGGACTAAAGACTAAACCAGGACTTAAGACTAAACCAGGACTAAAGACTAAACCAGGACTTAAGACTAAACCAGGACTAAAGACTAAACCAGGACTAAAGACTAAACCAGGACTTAAGACTAAACCAGGGCTAAAGACTAAACCAGGACTAAAGACTAAACCAGGACTAAAGACTAAACCAGGACTTAAGACTAAACCAGGACTAAAGACTAAACCAGGACTAAAGACTAAACCAGGACTAAAGACTAAACCAGGACTAAAGACTAAACCAGGACTAAAGACTAAACCAGGACTAAAGACTAAACCAGGGCTAAAGACTAAACCAGGGCTAAAGACTAAACCAGGACTAAAGACTAAACCAGGGCTAAATACTAAACCAGGGCTAAAGACTAAACCAGGGCTAAATGTCTAAACCAGGGCTAAAGACTAAACCAGGGCTAAAGACTAAACCAGGACTAAAGACTAAACCAGGACTAAAGACTAAACCAGGGCTAAAGACTAAACCAGGGCTAAAGACTAAACCAGGACTAAAGACTAAACCAGGACTAAAGACTAAACCAGGACTAAAGACTAAACCAGGACTAAAGACTAAACCAGGGCTAAAGACTAAACCAGGGCTAAAGACTAAACCAGGACTAAAGACTAAACCAGGACTAAAGACTAAACCAGGGCTAAAGACTAAACCAGGACTAAAGACTAAACCAGGACTAAAGACTAAACCAGGGCTAAAGACTAAACCAGGACTAAAGACTAAACCAGGGCTAAAGACTAAACCAGGACTAAAGACTAAACCAGGGCTAAAGACTAAACCAGGGCTAAAGACTAAACCAGGGCTAAATGTCTAAACCAGGACTAAAGACTAAACCAGGACTAAAGACTAAACCAGGACTAAAGACTAAACCAGGGCTAAAGACTAAACCAGGGCTAAAGACTAAACCAGGACTAAAGACTAAACCAGGGCTAAAGACTAAACCAGGGCTAAATGTCTAAACCAGGACTAAAGACTAAACCAGGACTAAAGACTAAACCAGGACTAAAGACTAAACCAGGGCTAAAGACTAAACCAGGGCTAAATGTCTAAACCAGGACTAAGGACTAAACCAGGGCTAAATGTCTAAACCAGGACTAAAGACTAAACCAGGACTAAAGACTAAACCAGGACTAAAGACTAAACCAGGACTAAAGACTAAACCAGGGCTAAAGACTAAACCAGGACTAAAGACTAAACCAGGGCTAAAGACTAAACCAGGGCTAAAGACTAAACCAGGGCTAAAGACTAAACCAGGGCTAAAGACTAAACCAGGGCTAAAGACTAAACCAGGACTAAAGACTAAACCAGGACTAAAGACTAAACCAGGGCTAAAGACTAAACCAGGGCTAAAGACTAAACCAGGACTAAAGACTAAACCAGGGCTAAAGACTAAACCAGGACTAAAGACTAAACCAGGGCTAAAGACTAAACCAGGGCTAAAGACTAAACCAGGACTAAAGACTAAACCAGGACTAAAGACTAAACCAGGGCTAAAGACTAAACCAGGACTAAAGACTAAACCAGGACTAAAGACTAAACCAGGGCTAAAGACTAAACCAGGGCTAAAGACTAAACCAGGGCTAAAGACTAAACCAGGGCTAAAGACTAAACCAGGGCTAAAGACTAAACCAGGACTAAAGACTAAACCAGGACTAAAGACTAAACCAGGGCTAAAGACTAAACCAGGACTAAAGACTAAACCAGGGCTAAATGTCTAAACCAGGACTAAAGACTAAACCAGGACTAAAGACTAAACCAGGGCTAAATGTCTAAACCAGGACTAAAGACTAAACCAGGACTAAAGACTAAACCAGGGCTAAAGACTAAACCAGGACTAAAGACTAAACCAGGGCTAAAGACTAAACCAGGGCTAAAGACTAAACCAGGGCTAAAGACTAAACCAGGACTAAAGACTAAACCAGGACTAAAGACTAAACCAGGACTAAAGACTAAACCAGGGCTAAATGTCTAAACCAGGACTAAGGACTAAACCAGGGCTAAATGTCTAAACCAGGACTAAAGACTAAACCAGGACTAAAGACTAAACCAGGACTAAAGACTAAACCAGGGCTAAAGACTAAACCAGGGCTAAAGACTAAACCAGGGCTAAAGACTAAACCAGGGCTAAAGACTAAACCAGGACTAAAGACTAAACCAGGACTAAAGACTAAACCAGGGCTAAAGACTAAACCAGGGCTAAAGACTAAACCAGGACTAAAGACTAAACCAGGACTAAAGACTAAACCAGGGCTAAAGACTAAACCAGGGCTAAAGACTAAACCAGGACTAAAGACTAAACCAGGGCTAAAGACTAAACCAGGGCTAAAGACTAAACCAGGACTAAAGACTAAACCAGGGCTAAAGACTAAACCAGGACTAAAGACTAAACCAGGACTAAAGACTAAACCAGGGCTAAAGACTAAACCAGGACTAAAGACTAAACCAGGACTAAAGACTAAACCAGGACTAAAGACTAAACCAGGGCTAAAGACTAAACCAGGGCTAAAGACTAAACCAGGACTAAAGACTAAACCAGGACTAAAGACTAAACCAGGGCTAAAGACTAAACCAGGACTAAAGACTAAACCAGGACTAAAGACTAAACCAGGGCTAAAGACTAAACCAGGACTAAAGACTAAACCAGGACTAAAGACTAAACCAGGGCTAAAGACTAAACCAGGACTAAAGACTAAACCAGGACTAAAGACTAAACCAGGGCTAAAGACTAAACCAGGGCTAAAGACTAAACCAGGACTAAAGACTAAACCAGGACTAAAGACTAAACCAGGGCTAAAGACTAAACCAGGACTAAAGACTAAACCAGGACTAAAGACTAAACCAGGGCTAAAGACTAAACCAGGGCTAAAGACTAAACCAGGGCTAAAGACTAAACCAGGGCTAAAGACTAAACCAGGGCTAAAGACTAAACCAGGACTAAAGACTAAACCAGGACTAAAGACTAAACCAGGGCTAAAGACTAAACCAGGGCTAAAGACTAAACCAGGACTAAAGACTAAACCAGGACTAAAGACTAAACCAGGACTAAAGACTAAACCAGGGCTAAAGACTAAACCAGGACAAAAGACTAAACCAGGACAAAAGACTAAACCAGGACTAAAGACTAAACCAGGACAAAAGACTAAACCAGGACTAAAGTCTAAGGAAGGAAAGAAGAACTCAAGACTAAACCAGGGCTAAAGACTAAACCAGGGCTAAAGACTAAACCAGGGCTAAAGACTAAACCAGGACTAAAGACTAAACCAGGACTAAAAGACTAAACCAGGGCTAAAGACTAAACCAGGGCTAAAGACTAAACCAGGACTAAAGACTAAACCAGGACTAAAGACTAAACCAGGGCTAAAGACTAAACCAGGACTAAAGACTAAACCAGGGCTAAAGACTAAACCAGGACAAAAGACTAAACCAGGACAAAAGACTAAACCAGGGCTAAAGACTAAACCAGGGCTAAAGACTAAACCAGGACTAAAGACTAAACCAGGGCTAAAGACTAAACCAGGGACAAAAGACTAAACCAGGGCTAAAGACTAAACCAGGGCTAAAAGACTAAACCAGGGCTAAAGACTAAACCAGGACTAAAGACTAAACCAGGACTAAAGACTAAACCAGGGCTAAAGACTAAACCAGGACTAAAGACTAAACCAGGGCTAAAGACTAAACCAGGACAAAAGACTAAACCAGGACTAAAGACTAAACCAGGACAAAAGACTAAACCAGGACAAAAGACTAAACCAGGGCTAAAGACTAAACCAGGGCTAAAGACTAAACCAGGACTAAAGACTAAACCAGGGCTAAAGACTAAACCAGGAAGGAAAGACTAAACCAGGACTAAAGTCTTACTAAGACTAAAATAAACTAAACTGGCTAAGCAAAGGACAAACCCAGAAATAAACCAAGGATGAAGCTATGGACAAGGATCAACCCAATGCTTAATCTAGGACCAGGCCTTGACTAAACAAAAGACTAAAGCAGTGTTGAACGAGGACTAAAACAGACTAACAAACTAAATCAGAGCTAAACAATGAACTGAACGAACACTAAATCCCTTCAGTATGACCCTCCGTTTTCCTCATTTAAATCTTCTGAGTCCATAATAAACAGCTGTAACTCTACCTGCTCCACTGTTTTCCACAGATTTCTCCTGAATGTCACAGTGGCCTCATTAAACCCAGGAGTTCCCTCAAAACCAAACGTCCATAAAACACTGAAAGCCACTCATCGTTTTTCATTCGTCTTTTATTATTGTGGAGTAGTTAAACCTGCATTTTAATACTGGAGACAGACTATATAAACCTTTTTCTTTTTGTAACCCTCTCACTTTTTACCTTCCTCTGTGAGCATAGATTAATCAAATGGCACAAAGCCTTTCCATGTGAAGATGTTTTTGAATCAATACGGTCTAGTATTTATCTAAAAGAGATGAAACAGGTGAAATTTAACACGTGTAACCTTTTTATTTTTCACTGTTGCCTTTGATGACCGACAGAGGGCAGACTGACTACAGATCAACAAAGTGAACTCGACTTTGTGATGCTGCATGAGAGATTTAGGAAAAAGCTTTCAGGCAAGATAAGAAGGCTATTAAACATTTGAAGGTTGAATACAAACTATATTTCAACAGCATAGAGAGTTTTTTTTACTATTTTATTATAGAGAATATTCAAGCTTTACAATGAGCCCTCCATAAAAACTGCTCATGTTTGTATTTGGAACCTTTAATAAATCATTTTAAGCTTTAGAAAAGAAAGACAAAAAACGTTCAAATATAAGGCTCACTATTTGGCAGGAAAAGGGTTTCTCTATGTGTTGTAAGACCCTGTCCAAGTTGTTTAAATGAGTTGTTAAAAACTTTTCAGGTACAGTGGGACCTTTGTTTTCTCTGAGACCTGGAGACGACTAAAGACGTCTGAACGGATCAAAAATAGGAAAATAAGTTTTGGTTCCCAGTTTAAACGTCGGACTTTATTGCAGTTGAAATTTTACTTATACTTATTTCACTTTTATTATCCTCACATTCTTTCTGATGTGGCTTTCCATTGCCCTTTTAAGCTCTAAACACTAAAAACGACCAATCTACCCGTGTAAAACCTTTCCAAAGTGGAAACCCTTCATGCTTTCTGGTAATAAATACTAAACTGAGCAGTGGACGCTTAAAGTCTAATATTTTTTACTCGACTTTTTCTGAGGTTTTTAAATAAAGAGTCAGGTACATTTACAAAGGGAGGGATTCCTAAAAAGGCGTTTGAAGGGTCATTTCCCGTCAGACCGTGAAGGCAGCAGACAGTGATGATGATGATGATGATGAGTTCCCGGTCTCCGTTTTAACCCCGCCCCTTTTTTACGCAGCAGTAAAAACCTAAAGAATGTAGCAGCTCTGCGTCAGTTCAGTCAAACGCAGAAGAGGAGCTTATTACTGCTGCACTCAGCTGCAGTTGACTCTATTTTTATTCTACACTTTCAGGTAAGTTTTATTCACTTTATTCTAGTTTACAGTACAGTAGAGTCACGTTAAAAACCGTTTTAGTCTGTTTGAAAAGTGAGAGGACTCGGCTCGGTTCATGGAGGAGGTAAGTATTTCTTACATTTTACATTACAACCAGTTCTAAACCATGTTTAAACCAGGACTAAACCAGGTCTAAATTAGGACTAAACAGTGGACCAGGACTATTTAATGTAACACTGAAGTGTCAAATGTTTGCATCACATGTGATCGAGGGAAACCATCAGTAGGTTTAAAGTAAAGAGTATTCATAGTATGTACAGTAAAGGTCAGTACAATGGACATCATTTACACAATGCTTTATAAAGTCTCTATACTTTAATGGATTTTGCAGGAAATATACAACAAGATTAATCTTTTAAATCTATTATATACTAACTACAACAAAAAGCTGAAATTCCTCCTGTTTCATGTCAGAGAACCATCAAACCGAACGTAAAGCTTTGTATTTTAATTAAAAAGATATATGTTCTTTTCTTCTTTATTTTTATCAATGTCATTAGAAGGTTTTACTGAGTTCACACCTTGACATTTAGCCTCCAAATCAGTGAATAATAATCTGTCAATTAAAAACACATAAGGTTTTGTGTTTACATAAGGTGTTTTGTCAACTAAAAATATCAAGGATGTAATTTATCCATATTTACAGACAGTTTGTTTTTTACTTAAAAACTCCTTTGTCACTTCTCAGTCACACTCTTCCCTCGAGGGTGTGTTTAAACTCTTTGATCCTGTTTCTGCTCAAGGCCTCTTTCCAAGTCTTTAATCTGAGTTTGGGTGGAGACAGACGAGATTAATGCTCTATTTTGTTTTCTGTTTTTCATTTCCCAACAATGAAAACGAATAATTACAGTCTCTTTTTTGACACTTCGGCAGCTTTGGTTTGTGTATTCTTAACACTTGTGTTTTGGGTTTTAACGATAAAAGAACACATTCCTCTGGGACTCTGTGGCCTGACCTTGTTGTTTGCATTGTTTCTTTTGTTCAACGGCACAATCTAGTCTAAAGTAGGATTAAACCATGACTAATATATATAGTTTATTTTGTACAGTGGCAGATAAAGAGCCAGCCTTCTCGACCTGTTTGTGAATAATGCTGTATTTCCTTTTTATGTGTCTGATCTGTAGATATATAAACTCAGACAATGCCGAACTGGGGCGGAGGAAACAAATGCGGTGCGTGCCGTGGGACGGTGTATCACGCAGAGGAGGTGCAGTGCGATGGAAAGAGCTTCCACAAATGCTGCTTCCTTTGTAGTAAGTAACGCTAACAGCAACAGACAATACATGCCTTAGTTTCTACATAATAAGGTCTGGTGCTACAACACCACACAGCTATTAGTCACATAATATTGTTGCTAGAACGGCCAAGTAAACCACCACTGCTGCTTCTACACTTTGGGCCGACGAGTACTGAACAGTGGAGAAACAAAAGTGTTTAATATCCATAAACACCTGAGGTTAGCATCTCTCACAGGAGCAGTGCACTGCCTTAAATCACATTAAACATGTCTAAACCAGGACTAAACAGGTCTGAACCTGGACTAAACGGGTCTGAACCAGGACTAAACAGGTCTGAACCAGGACTAAACAGGTCTGAACCTGGACTAAACGGGTCTGAACCAGGACTAAACAGGTCTGAACCAGGACAGTAAATGCATTAGCTAACATTAGATAAATGAACAATTGAGTTTTTCAGAATTGATTAAATTCTTGGTAATGTTAGTTCATGTCAATACAGGTTCATGTTAGTTCATGGTGCATTAACTAATGTTTATAGTGACGTTGTATTAGTATTGTTCATTGTTAGTTTAAGGTGTTTTTTTACAGATGATTACTTTTACAGTATTATATTAGATTGACTTGTTTATACTCCCTGTTAATCAATATGAAAAAAGGAGCGTTCTCTCCAGTTTATGCAAATTGTAAGATGGAGAAAAATGTTAAGTCATTAATTTAGTGGTCACTGATTTATCACAGCTGGAGGGGCTTACACTCTACATTTCAGAGGTACATGCACAGCGTTTGTGGAGGAAAGACTGCTGTTATTTATGCAAACATGAGGCATAGGAAATGTGAAATAATCTTTTAAAAAAGAGTAATGACAATAATTGGTTGATTTGAAGCCAGTTACAACAAAAACGCCAGCCCCTGTTTTCACGTCTCTGTCCCACGTCCTCAAAATGCTGTTGTGTGGGCCAGACGCTTATTTCCCATGAGGCACATGTTACGACACATGTTACGTTTTGTGCTCAGCCTCATATTTCCAGGTGTTACATCCAGGGCAAGTGAAATGAACTTTGGTTGACCTACTCACAGCTCAATAAAGAAACTCAACGGAGAACCATGTACAACGTCAGCTTTCTCAGACGTCTCATCCTGCTTTTTACATGTCACTCTTCAACTAGAAATTAGAAAAAAAAAAAAAAAGACTCGCTTATTCCAAACATTTAGTGCATTTTCTCCTTCACTCATTCACAAAGACAGTCTTTATCTCACTTACTGACAATCCATTTCTCAGTCTGACCTTCTCCCATTGGTTTAGTTCATTTCTAAAACAGATAAAACCCACATAAAGCTCCCCAAAAGACTTAACAGTGGCTCTTAAGAAAAGAAATACAGACCCATAAATGTATTTAACAGCACAGACAGGAATCCCATAAGCTGCTGAACTTCATAAATGTTTGCTTTGAGATTAGACCCGGTTGAGTGCAGACAGTTTCCAGTACGTCCTGTGAAACCCTAAACCATTTCCCGGAGGTCACACGGTGCACGACTGAGTGTGAAAAATGCAGCTAATCCTCACTTTCAGTCTTCTTTTCTTTAGAATTTTGGACTTTTAAATGCTTCGTTAAATTAGTCAAAATGACAGAAAAACTGACAGCTATGCGTTTGTAAAGGAGTTATCTTGTTACTGATTAGATACAATGTTTAATATTTGTTTTACAGAGCACTATATAATATGCAAATAATCAAATAGTCTCCCTGGACATGAACTTGTTTATGAAATGTGGCCTTCTGAGACCTTTGCTGTACTTTTTGGAAAAAGAAAAGAAAACACAACACAAAACACTGACAAAATCTAAAAACATAAAACCATTCTTTTCTTTAAAAAAATATAAAACACCCTCAAAAAAACGTACCATTAATACAATATATCGAAAAGTAAACTCGTGCCTGTTTACTGACTACCCATGAGTCTAACTTCCTTTTTGTCTAGAGCTTCTTTTTGTTATATTTATTTCTTTCTAATGTAGCACCCGTTTTACTCTATTTTGTTCCCTTTTACCACACATTCCTTTTAAATAGATTTATAACTTTCACATTTTGGTTTTGTGTTACTCGTCTTTTGAGCAGAACAGGGTTGTAACAGATAGAAGTGCTGCATTCAGTCCTGGTTAATGCCAGTAGCAAGTTCATAATACAAATAGTAAATGGTGAACATTTATATAGGGCTTTTCTGCATCCTTCTCAGGCCCCAAAGCACTTTTACATCATGCTTCCATTTACCCCATTCACACACATTCAGACCTGGGGCAGACAGAGAGGGACCATACAGAAGAGGCTAACGGCCCTTTCCGACCAAACTCACACATTAATACACCAGAGCTGTGCCACTGGCACTGGTGTCTTGCCCAAGGACACAACAACAGTATGAACCGAGGAGAGCAGAAATTAAACCACCACTGCGCCCCGCATTCCTTATGAACATGACAAGTTGAGGAAGTACCACAGCATATTTGTCAGCATAAACAACTTAAGTGTTTGCTCGTCATTGGTGAAGCGGTTAGTTCCTTTGCCTGTCATTTGGGAGATCAGGGATTTGATTCCCAGAGAGGCTGGTGTAAAACCTAGACTAAATATATAAACCACAAGATGATCTACTGTGGACATTCAGACCTGGGGCAGACAGAGAGGGACCATACAGAAGAGGCTAATGGCCCTTTCCGACCAAACTCACACATTAATACACCAGAGCTGTGCCACTGGCACTGGTGTCTTGCCCAAGGACACAACAACAGTATGAACCGAGGAGAGCAGAAATTAAACCACCACTGCGCCCCGCATTCCTTATGAACATGACAAGTTGAGGAAGTACCACAGCATATTTGTCAGCATAAACAACTTAAGTGTTTGCTCGTCATTGGTGAAGCGGTTAGTTCCTTTGCCTGTCATTTGGGAGATCAGGGGTTTGATTCCCAGAGAGGCTGGTGTAAAACCTAGACTAAATATATAAACCACAAGATGATCTACTGTGGTGAACCCTGAAGGGAGCGGCTAAAAAAAGTGATGGAGCTGAACAGGTTTTAATTAGATTTGAACAAGGTTTTAGATGGATCTCAATAGGTTTTAGATGGATTTGAACAGGTTTTAGATGGATTTAACCAGGTTTTAGATTGATTTGAACAGGTAATAGTTGGATTTACACCGGTTTTGGTCAAATTTGAACATGTTTTAGTTGGATTTAAACAGGTTTCATCAGACTTTAATGCTTGTCAAATATAAAGCTTTTAGAGTGAGGTGTTTAATTTTGGTCATTATTTTGGAATCATCTGGTGGCAAAAGTGCTTATCTGTTCCTCAACTTACACACCTCCTCTCCAGCGTGTGAACAGCTATGGTAGCTCTGCAGGGACATGAACAAATTGGTCACATAATGGCAGCTTCACTTAAAAAAAAAAGAAACAAAATCATATAAGTTAAGCACAAATGTGTGCTTAGAAAGTGTGCTTCTCGTCCAACAGTGTTCAGCTGTGTCCTGACATTCAAAGTGTCCTTTCTGGGCACCTGTAGGATTAACAACAAGTTAAGTAATGGCTCTTTCCATTGGGTTCTCGAGAGACAAATTGAAAGAGTGATTATACACTGTTGATAACATATTTTTGTGTTCAGTTATATGCAACTGTAACATATTACACACTGCACCTTTAACTGAAACAGACTAAGCTCATAAACAGTGAAACCAAACAGGGCCAGCTCTAATACAACGTCAATAAACTGAGAAGATAGGTCTCTGCTAAAGCAAATAACTGTTAATCTTTGCAAATAAGAGTCTTTTATCTCCTGGCTCATATGGAAATAATGCACTTCACTTTTAAACTATAAATGTAACATCAAAGTAGGGCTTATTTATCATAATTTTTTTAAACCCGTTTGCAGGAAATTGTGCTCTGTGAACTCAACAAAGAAAAATAATTATGTTGCAGTTTTATTTCTTTCACATATAAACAGTGAAAATCAGAGACTGACAGTGTATGTGGTGCTTAGTGACAGTGTTTATTTAAGTATTAATCTCTCCTGTTTGTTTTTTTACAGTGGTTTGCAGAAAAGGACTTGACAGCACCACGTTGGCGATTCACGGCCAGGAAATCTACTGCAAATCCTGCTACGGCAAGAAGTACGGGCCAAAAGGCTACGGCTATGGTCAGGGCGCCGGGACACTCAACATGGACCGAGGAGAGCGGCTGGGAATCAAACACCAAGAGTAAGAAATCCCCTATAATATCAGGAGGAGGCAGACACAACCACTCAAAACTGAAAAACAAAGAAGTCATCATGATAAAGCCAGTTCTGAGGCAACATCGAGTTCAATTGTCTAAAAATAAAAGCAAAAGGCTGTATTAGAAGAAGACAAGGAGTATTGGTCATTACAGTTTTTCACAATTAATAAAACACCAAATTATTTTCTGACCAAAACTCATTTTGTTTAAACAAACTCTTGTGGAAGGAAATATGGATGCTGCATGTGTTAAAGTGTGTGTATCAATCTTGCACTAAATAATTATAACAAAGTGGTAATAAGAAGAAGATTAATTAAAAAGAGAGCACAATTTTTGACTATGGCCTTTTGTGACTACGCTTTTTGCCATTAGATCTTGCCAGGATACGCCTCCTCCAGTGCAGAATTTTGATATTTGTCACTTTTCATTGATTTAAAAGTCGGATAAAATGCAACATGGCCATTTGGTCTGAAGTTGCATTGCAAATCAACAGATATGTATGAGGTTTAGGACCACATATGAAAGTGGCCTGGGTGTGATTTGAAAAAAATCTGATTTGTGCTGTATAAACTTAATTAAAATCTGATTTGGGTCACATATGGGAAAAAACATCAGATTTGGGACACTTTTGCCTGAAGTCTGAACGTAGCCATAGTCATTACTTCATTTATAAAAATGTTGTTGGAAGTCAGGCCTAGGGTGACCAGATCCTTTCAAACCAAAGTGTGGTTATGCAGGACGCCTACTTCCACAGACAGCGAGAACGGAGAAGTTCCTCTGAAATAGCTCCCAAAAAACTCCGGCTCCTCAGACTGGCCTCACCCATTAAGTGTCTTTCCCACATTGTTACTGCCACAAAGCAAAGCTGGACCTTTCTCAAATCAGAATGCGGGACAAAGACTTAACTTGTGGGCCGCTAGAGTTAAGTTTAAAAATTTGCAGTCCCACACAAAGCAGGACATCTGGTCACCTTATGTGCACTGTAGTTGCAATCCATTGTAGACTATTGTCCACCAAACTAGCAAAACCTGGTCATTCCTCATTTGATGCAAAAACATCTCTTGCTCTAATGCTGTTATTAAGAAGATTTGCAGATGTTGCTGAACAGTTAAATGCCTTTAATTAATAGTCAGGTGATAACATCAGACCAGGTAGAGCCACAAAACTATTCCACTGATCATGAGCTCAATAACAGTATTTAAATTGTATTCACTTGTTTGTATGCCCGGGTCTTATTTGAGTTGAGCACAAACCTAAACCCGAGTGTTGACCCTCTCTCAGACGTCAGGTGATTATTGTTATGAAAGACTTTGTTATGTAACGTTTGCCACAAAGGGCCTCATTCAGGGGCCACAGGGGCTGGCAGTCACCCTCTGGTAAGCACCGCCCCGGGCCCGAGTGCTCACCGCTTACTTTCCCACCACCGACCGCAAAATACTGACCGAAAACAGAGACAAGCAGAGGACGGGTCTGTGGTGTCCATTTGTGAGGCATCAAGTGTTCCAAAACAAGTAGCACTGTTTATGAGGCTACTACAATAGACAGTGTAAGTCATTGTGCAGCTAAAGTTTGTGCTAAAACTGAAGAGTCAAAGTAAATGTAGTCATCTAATTTAGAGTTTTGCAAAATGTGGGGTGGAACTGTGTGAGTTTTTTTATTTGGCTCAGTCAATATATTGTAAATGTATCATTCTTGCAATAATGTCACGGTATTCCTTCTGATAGACTTTTACTTTTCACCTAAAAATCTTCATCAAACAAAGCCTTAAATCTGTGATGCAGCTGAATTCCAAGTCCAAATTCTGGTTAAGTCCTACATTTAATTACTCATAGTCCTTCATTAGCCCTGGTTCAGTCTTTGATTTAGCTCTTGCTTTGATGAATGACTGTCAGTCCAGAGCCTTGTATTTCTTTATGTTTTCTAAATCAATTAAAACCTTTTACTTTGTCAAAGTAGCATTTAAATATAACAAGTTATATCATTATCACAATATTAAAAATATCACTAATATTGTACAGGCCCTTATCATCACAATGTTGCAATTCATGCACTTAAAGTAAGGCGCTCTTTTTTTCCCTTCAGGACACAGTCTCACAGACCGACCACAAACCCAAACCCGTCCAAATACGCTCAGAAGTTTGGAGGCTCGGACAAATGTGGTCGATGTGGAGACTCTGTGTACGCCGCCGAGAAGATTATGGGAGCAGGGAAGGTGGGTTTTTTACAAATATCACATGTTTTACTTCACAAAGTACTGGTATAATACATTGACCTACTTGTTCTGTCCCGTTACAAAAGCAGAAGTTGCAAATCTTTTTAGTCTTTGGTGGCGGCTCATATTTCGGGACAAAACCCTCAATCCTTCACCTGAGCAAGTCTTTTCATCTTAGACCTAATAGACCATCTAATACTCTGCCTTATGCTTTCATTTTGAGCCTGACTGCAGCCTGATATAATTATCTACTAACTGTATCATGTTACAGAGTTAACGCTGGAAGAGATGGATGTTAGGACACAGTACTTTGAGCCTCTTCAGCTTCTCACTGTTGATAGATTATGAGAGATTGTAAGTAAGATTGAAAGTAGAAAAGAGAAATGTTTAGTAGTTCAGTATTGATTAAATCTGAGTGTCACCTGCATATTTATGGTAGGAAACATCAGAGCTGTGTATAGAGGGCCTGAAGGGATTTAAAAACAGGGGTCCCATGATAGACCCCTGTGGAACGCCATGTCAATGCCACATATACACTCCTCTAATCTTTGTAACAGAATAACATGATATAAAAGCAGCACTCAAATCTAAAGAATAGACCATTTCTTTCTATTAAAGTAAATGGTTGTTGCATTAAACACAATAAGAACTTTGTGACAAATGAGTGTCTCTAAACAGTAGTATACTCATGCAACTCCCTCAAAATAAAAGCTACAAGTGTTGGAGATAACTTTATGGATGAAGTAACTTTATGGATTGAACCAGTTTGGATAAAAGCACACTCTCTGAACCACACAGATGTGGTTTGGCTTCATAAAGTTTAAATAAACGTTGACTCACACTTCCTCACAGCTGCTGCTGAAGGAGGACACGCTGATTTACAGCAGATGAGGTCATGAGACTCCTGAGATGCAGCAGCAGCAATGAGTCTCACAAAGACTCTCTCAGAGAAGGGTCCAGAGAAACTAACAGAGTTTAAAGCTGAGGCCAGGGTTACCTTAAGTAGAACAGAACAACTCAGAACAAGGTTTGAAGTTGGGTCAGTCAACTCTGAGTCTGTTCAATCTTAGTTTAGCCGATGGAAGAAAATCATTGTCAAAAGATACAAGAAAAGGGGATCCATGTAAACAACAGAGGAGAGTCATATGGAACAATGATGGTGCTACACAGGCTGTAGTTTGATGGATGTGTCATTTTAAAGTAAAATGTAGTATTTGCACTACACTGACCATTCTCTGCAGGAATAACATAATTACAAATGAGCATAAGACATAATACCATAAGTCTATTAACCAGATACTTAAAAATATTAATGAAACATTTGCGAATGAGGGCCATTTAAAAAATCTTTAGTCCCTTTGTTTACTTCAGGAATGGTAAACATCATATGTCAGGTGGGCAGAAGTCATGTGATGTTTTAATGGGTTTACTACCTATTTCTGACATCAAAACAACTTATCTGACTAAATGAAAGAAAGAACTGTTAGTTGGAGTTATGTTTTCTCCACTTTAGCACTAATTTGCATGTATTTCATTTTACGGTCTATAAAGTTTGGGTTCTGCTTCCTGTTCTTGGATAAAACATGAGCAGAGGGTGATGTAATGCTTTGGAGAGATGTTAATGGGCTTTGCAGAGAGAGTAAATCAATAAAGGTTTTCACTGGATACAACAGAGACTAGAAAACAGAAAAGACATGCAGAAATATCTGTAAAGGCTGAGCTGCAGGGATTTGATTTCACTGCAGTACAGCAAACATTAGGCCAAATATAGAAGTGAAAGTAAAAAACAATGAGAAATAACACAGATTCTTGTATTAATCTACATATTTCAATGTATAACGGCTGAACTTCATTGTCTGTTTGCAGCCGTGGCACAAGAACTGTTTCCGCTGTGCAAAATGTGGTAAGAGCCTGGAGTCAACCACACAGACGGAGAAAGACGGAGAGATTTACTGCAAAGGTGAGTAAAGCTGCAGCTTAGGTGTGTGATGTCTCTGATGGATTACAGTCATTATTATAGACTGACGCAGTCGATAGAGCAGAAAAGATTGACTCTAGTTCACTCTGAACTTGAGCAGAAAGCTCTGGCTTTTCTGAGATAAACGGCAGAATCTATGGAGCATTGATGCATTCATATCCTGCTAGAAAAGTAAGAAACACATTTTGTTAGCTGGGAATTTTGAACTGGAGCCTTGATTAGACAAGACACAATTGTAAAACAAAAATGCGGTCATGGTGGAAACACAGTCGCTTGGTTGATGAAAACATCAGCTCTGTAGTTAAGGCTCCACCCAGGGATAGATAAACTCCGATAACTCAATAATAAAAAACTAACTTTTGACGTTTTTCCTTTTTGCCATTGCCCCAAACAATATATTAGTAATAAATTAAACGTCTTAAATATGTGGATGTTGGTCATTAAACAAATCAAAGAGACACTTGTGGTGTGTTAGGCCCAATGGTTTTGCTGAGGATAGTGTGTCTCAAAACATGTTCCTCATCTAAAACAACAGTGAACATAAAATGAGAATTGGAGCTTTAGAACTTAAACAACCAAATGTTTCAGAAAGACCTACTTTTTCAGGTGTAATTTAGTAGCCTTCATTTTAGAGGCACATTAAGCTAGTGTTTTTATTGATAGGGAAATGAGACATGGAGATTGAAAGTTGTGCTTATTTTACAAAACATATTAATAATATAGGTTATGTCAGTGTGGTAATTTTTCTTTGTTTTCCACAGCGTGTTATGCCAAGAACTTTGGTCCTAAAGGCTTTGGTTACGGCCAGGGAGCTGGTGCTTTGGTTCATGCTCAGTGATGCTCCACTGTCTCCAACAGAAAAACTCCTATACTTCAGACCCAAGTGCTCTCTGATGTCCATAATACTTCTATGCAGCTGTGTAATAAATCATAGTTGAGAATAAATGTGTATATGTAGTGTTGTAATGAGAATAAACCAGTCTGATGATTTCACATTTGACTGTATTTTATTATTAAAGCCATTAAAACAGAACCATGCCCATGTTTACATCTGAAGCGGAGTTACTGTGATGTCTGAAGGTGGCAGAGGCACTGGAGATGAATATGTGCTTTATTTTTTTCTTGTATTATTCTATATTTAGGGGACTTTGAAGTTGCTGAGTGAGGAGGGAGATGGGTTACCTAAATCTGCACTGTATTACAATAGACAAAGTCTGCCATTTGTCAAAATGACACAATGATTTATTTAATAGAGGTTACTGCTTGAATTATATTGATATGAAATCTACAGCCACTTTTGACTTATGAAGTGTTCATTTGGATTTTAAGTTGGGCTATATGAGCAAATTGAACTAGTTAGCATATTAGCTCTAATTTTAGAACTGTTTAAGCAGCATTAGCTAATAGCTTGAATGTGTAGCAGTGAAGTTTAATATTTAATCCATGTTTTGTGACACGAAATATTACCTAAAAATGAACATAAATAAAATATTAGGCTTTAAACAGCAAATTAATTTATTATTAGATGAACATTATTTGGGGAATTAGCATTAGCTCTACAAACAACCGAACAGAACATTCAAATGTTGGTGGAAGGAAACAGATATACTTCTTTCTGCTCACACAATATATTACAAGCCTCTATCTCAAGCTTCTCTCATGGAACCCCTTAAAAGAGGCTCAAGTAAGGGCGCCACCATACAAGGATATACCTCCGTCCACCAGAGGGCAGGCTCCAAAAGCAGAAATATGAGGAGAAACCCAATGGCGACTGTGTAAAAGTCATGTTTACAGCCTGGTAGAAAAGATGGCTCTGGTCTCTAGAGCTAAGTTCTTTTGATTAATACGTCCGTTTATGCTATCTGAAAACTATTGTTTTACTACTATTCAGTTTTTGCAGAAAAGCCCAGATGTAACCGCCATTTTATTGCCCTGTGGTAAGACCAATATCAGTGAATGGGGGAGCAATGAGCTCACAACATCCATGTTTATTTACAATCTGATTAAAACTTTCCTCTTGGCTAAAGTAATTTGATTAACGCGCTAATATCATTGTCAACATTATTCAAGTATAATTCAAGTTGTTACAAGCCATGGTTACCACAGTTACAAGGCATGTTCAATTTAAGTTTAATTTAGTAAAACGATATACTACGCAGTTTAAAATAAATATCTAGCAAACTTCTGAACAGATATTTATTTGTCCAAGTAAAACGGAAATTATACACACACACAAAAAACGTCTCTTTTCCTGATAGTAACTAGCTAACCTAGAACAAAAAAGACCCACTTACTGAGCATCGTACCTCAATTAAACATTATATTTATCATTGTAAGTTATTGTTACTGTAGCTACTGGTATTAAAACCTGTATACAAATTATTACTGCACCAGACATTCAAAAGTGTTTGTTTAGCAGCGTTAGGACAGCTTTTGGTTTAACAAGACAGTTAATAGTAACACCCAGTATTTAATCAGACAAAAATTATGATTCAAAGAGCGTGTTAAAAACTATTTATGTTTGCTTTGTGGTTGGCATCTGTCCTTAACTTGGTTCTGAGAAACATTTCTGGGCATTTATTACATCCCTGTGATGGTAGACTATATAGAGCTAATGCTACTGCTAACTACATAGCCATACTTTAAAAATCTTATATGAACACTTTAAGCAAGGTTTCTAAAGTGGCTTTTCTTTGAATGGCAGCAGTGAAAAGACAGATGTGAGTAATGAATGTTTGACATAACCGTCCCCTTCTGATGATGCTAACACGAGGCCCAAACGTTAAAGGAGGCCCTAATTATAATATCATATAACCTCCATTTATCTTTAAAACTATTGCATGATCACATTTCAGCTTTTTAGAAAAACGAAAAAAAAAAAAAAACATACAAAAAAAACAAAACAGCATTTGCCTTTAGTTCTCTAGTGTCTTTGCTTTACACTTTGTACATCCAGTGGTAGAACAAACCCAGCAATATATGACCTAGAATTAAAAAAGGATGAATACATAGTCCACAAGCATAAAACATTCAAATATTTTACACACTTGCACAGGAGAAGCCGCCGACCAAGGACAACTTACAATAAAAAGATACACACTGGATTTGAAAGGGAAATGAACTTAAAAAAAAACAAAACAATAAACTGACAAATGTTGAAAAAAGTACTTGCAAATACTTAACATTCACTATTTACAGACATGTGGCGTTGCTGGGCTGTTACCATCAGGAGAGTAATGTATTGAAGTAAGTGGCAAAAGCCCAGCTGTTCCCAAGCATCGCACATGCAGTGGTCGATAGGAGACGGGAGAGGGCTCGGATGCTTATGGACAGCACTGTTGGACGTCACTAAAAGCTACAGTCATACACTTTAGAAAGTCAGGGCTGGAGCGATATTTCAGGTTTTTATGATATACCAATATCTTATGAGATATGGGATGAGACTATGTTGTTAGTATCAGTATGTAGTAGATGTCACAGGTAGCGGTCTGTTTTACTTCCTGTGTCTGTCCTAAGCAGTATAGTACGATCAGTTTCCATTGTCCAAAGAGGTCTGAAATGTCTCAGAGCAGAGCAGTGCTATTAGGGAACCCTTTGGATTTTGGTTCCATCAAAGAGGTCTATTTGCCAAAAAAAGTGGAGCTAAATAATGCAGTTTGTTGATTGGACGATAGATAATCCCCACTTAACAAATCAACCAAATCTACAAATTTAATGTTCAGAAAGCTGCGTATAAACCAGAATTACTCTCCTCCAGCCTCTCACACCAGGATTTACTCTACTTTTTATATTGATTGCAACACATCTAAGATTTAAAAAGGCTGCTTCGAATATGATTTATATTGCTTTTGCAGCTCCCTGTCCAGTCTACTTCCTGAGGTGTGACAAACTGTAACAAAGCAAATTAACTCTAACTTCACAACAATATAATTATCCAGCCACTTAAAATAAAAAAAATATATAAAAAATAGGGAAAACTTTTTCAAATGCCAAAACAATTAACGCCAGCTTCTCATTGTAAAAACTATAAAGTTAGCCAGAGTTAGTAGTTGGTCATAGCACAAGCTTCATAATGAACAGCCTCTTAACCATTGCTCTGTATTAATCTTCCTTTAAATGTCCATGGAGTTCCTTTGCGGTTTCTTTTAATGAACATATTTAACGGAACTGAAGCGGAGAACTCTGTATTTTGCCAATACAACATTCTGTTCGATAATTCTCTCGTCTCGTCAGGTCATTAACAGACACAGACTCCCCTTGCTGTGGACACGTTTTTTGACAGTTTGCTTTTTCAAGGGCTTCCAGTGAGACTTGACGTGCGACAAGGACGTGGGTCTGATGACGATCTGCAGCGGGTCGCGCCCAGTGTGAGTTGGGTTGAGTTTAGTGCTGCAGGAAAGACAAGTCTAGAGCCACAGACGCATCTCCAAAAAGCTTGTACGTGTGTTTTGTTGATAGGTTTAATATGGAAATGTTTGCGTTATTGAAGCACTACAAACTATATTGATATATCATTTGTGGTTCATATCGCCCAGCCTTACTCGTCAATTATCTTGGTGTTATTAGAAGATATCCCTGATTTTTCAGAAAAACAAAAGCACAAAATCAGGAGCACCTTCGACAGATTACTTAACCGACAAAACCAAACCTCAAAAAATAAAATAAAAGTCACTCAGATAGGAGTTTTCTAGACTGTTGTATGTACAGATGCACAGTTGTAACATTCAGTCTTCAGTCCGTCGTGTTTCTGCCACACAGGGGTCCACACAGAAAATATAACATCAGAGTCTGATATAAGCCCCGCCTCTTCCTGTTTGGAAACAATGAAGTGTCCTTTTCTTGAAGCGACGCAGCTGGGGCACCCCTTTCTACTCAGAAACAGGGTGTGTGTGTGGGTGGGGGGGCAACTAAAAACACAAATCAGTGCAAGGTTGGAGGCAGTCAATGGACATAAAAGTGAAAAAAATATACAAAATAAAAACAAATGTGGAATAAACCGTCCTTGTAAACCATTTATGCGTCCGGTAATAAATACACTTCTACTTTTCAGGTTTTCCTACTGCTTTTCCTTTAAAATTGTCTAAAATGATGTCTAACTGAATGTCCTAGAGTTACATTATATCCATGTATAAATAGTTTTTAAAATAAATAAACCTTTGTCACATTGTCTGTAGGAGATTTTCGGTCACATCTACGTCGCTTCTGAACAAGTCTATGTTAAATTTTTCGCATTAATACTGCATTAAATGGAAAACTACTCTTTAAAATGCAAAAAGCAAGAGGTGAGACTTGTCCAGGAGCTGACTTTCTTTATCTGATAAGTACATTTGTTGGCCAAAAATAGCTCATCAGAACCACTCCGTTTGTTCCTTACGGTGCAAAACAAAACCATTTAACGTCATTCCCTTATATGTTGTTAAATGGTATATAAAACACACTTAAACTCATTATAAAAAAGAAGAAAGAAAATACTTCAGCTTTTATGGCCAACACAGTCACAAAAGGAAGATCCAGCGGGCACAAACAACAGGGACACCATAAATAAGGGCAAAATGTAAAGTAGGGGAAGGGAAAAGTCACTGCGCTGCCTTCTGTTCAGTTCGAAGAGCTTTTATTGTAATCCTCTCGTCCTTTCTCCTCCAAAAAACACGGCAGAAGTCACCGTCCAATGAACTCGGGAGAAGAGACGAGGGCAGTGGATGAAAAGGGAGAAGTGTAAAAACAGCATGCGACTCCTGGCTTTTCCTACTTTGATCGGTGAGAAAGAAAAAGCAAAAGTGTGCTCCCCCTTTCAGAGCTGCTGCATTTCTTCTGTCTCCCGTTTGAAATCCAAAAGGCTGTGTCTGTCTGTTTTTTTTTTTGTGTGTGAGCCTGGTCTGCTCTACACCAGCTGGTAGCCCGAGCCTGCCGTCTGGTCGTACTCTATTGTGTACTGCGTGGTCCAGTCCACAGAGACGGGCCGGATCAGACCACAGCAGCGGATCTCGAAGAAGTCAATGAGGTTTCTAAAGCAGCCGTGACTGGGGAGGATAGAAAAAGGATCAATAAGAGGGATAAATGATACTTAATAAAATAAATAAAAAATAAAGATGTAAATGTCAACTATTTAAAGCATGATTATAGGACTGTTCTCTTCCAATAAATAGAAGTTGTGATGTAAATCTGTGTTGATGTGCTGGATTTTAGCGAGATAAGTGCGCCGACAGCCTGAGGTTAATTAACTAGTCAAAAAAGTCATACGTGTTATTTTATGTGGAGTTGTTACAGCTGGGTTTATGGTCAGTAAATGCACCATGGCTCCTGCTCTGAATGGACTGACTGCAAAGACTATTCACTGCGACAGAAACAGCTCTGAAGGCTGAGGATAAATATAAGCCAATACAAGCACAGAATTTTTTATATTAAAAAATTGTCCTTTCGGTGACTGTTCATTTCATTGAAGTCACTCAATGAAAGCACGGTGTTTATTCACTCATCAATGACGACTTTTTTAAAGACATCAGTAGCTCATAATGATTGATTGATTTTTTTTTCTTTTTCATTCACAAATACTTCTGTGTATAAACTTACTCAAATTAGTTAAAAGAATTTATGATATGTAATTTATAGTTTATTGCCAGCTTAAAAAAAAAGCTGTATGTATTTTACTAAAGGCAATAGAACATAGTAGTAGTCCTCTGTTTAACAAAACATAGGAAATAGAAGAAAATAAACAAATCATAATAAATATCAAAATAGTGATCATGGAATATGGACTCCTCACTCAAACTCTACTCACTTGAATGGACTTTCAATGGACGTGGCTGTAACTTTAAAGTGCTTGTATCTCCGAGCGTTCATTCTCTCATTGGTCGTGATTCCTAGAGCTGCGATCTGAAAGGAAAAGACACAGAGATAGATAAACATTTCAGGTAGGAACACTGAATTTAAGTTGTTCTAACCTCTGATCGTACCTGGTAGAGCTGACACATGATGAGCACGGCCACCCACATGAAGTGGAAGATGCTGTTGAGGAACATCCAGAACATCCAGGGTGAACAGGAGGCGATCTGCGTCAGGTAGAGCCAGAACCCATCCTTCGAGTAACTGGTGCCACAGTGGACCCTCCAGTCTGTGGGACAACAGAAAACACCAGTCAGGACAAAGACAAATACATACAAATGTGGCAGTGTTGGCTTTGGACTCACAGGAGATGCAGCCGTAGATCATCCAGCAGATCATACACAGCAGGAAGAAGAGGTAACCCATGAAGTAACGATGATTCCCACTTCCTGTAGACAACGATAAAGAGTGGAGCATATTTAATCAGCTTTCTACAAACCTTTGGGGCTATATTACTTCACAGTGCTCTACAATAATGAGTAGCACTTTATATTTCAGCAATTAATAATATTTAGATAAAACTATAGTATATACTATAATTATGGTAAAATATTAAGTTGCTTTAACAGCATTACTAATTTATATATAAAGCAGGGGTCTCAAACTCGCGGCCCGGGGGCCAACTGTGGCCCGCAAGACGATATTTGTGGCCCGCAGGATGATATGAAAGTTCAATGTCAGTGCACCCTGCAAGTTTTATATTAATGGCACGTTACCCCGTTGTGTGTGGCAGGTTCCTTTTTGTGCAAGCTGGAACTGAACCAACCTACCATCAATCAAGTCAATGTTACTGGATCATTTGAAATGGCCTGATTTGTTTGAAAGTTGATGGCAATTTGATCGCCACTATCCATGCAGATTTGTTATTATGACGGATCTGCAAATTAACGCCGATGTTCTGTTGACAATATCTCCTCCATAGTGAAATGTTTCTCTGCCTGCATCAAGCCCAGCCGATGGCCCGCCCCCAGGAGCCATATACTCCACTGTGATGGTAGGTTGGTTCAGTTCCAGCTTGCACAAAAAGGAACCTGCCGCACACAACGTGGTAACGTGCCATTCATATAAAACTCACAAGGTGCACTAACATTAAACTTTCATATCATCCTGCGGGCCTCAAAATATCGTCTTGCGGGCCACAGTTGGCCCCCGGGCCGCGAGTTTGAGACCCCTGCTTTAAGCTATTTAAAAGGTAACATTTAAAGTAATAAATTGCACCATTATCCTATGTTTCTTGTATCATTACACAATTGCAATGCACGTTAACCACAGTTAATACAGAAGCAGAGATAGGATAGGTGTCGATAGTGTCTGCACACATACAAAACCTTTGTTTTCTGGAGTGTGTTCGGGTTATAACAAGCAGACATCACTTGATTGTTAGCCAATAGAATCTATTCTTGTTTCTCTTTAAAAGCTGTGTCCAGGTTTGTGGTCCACAGAGTAGTTCTATTTAGATATGGAGTAAAATATATAAAAGTTTAAATTATATACTTCATTCACACAACATATTGGGGGCTTGGTTTAGGGATTTAAACCAGCTATATTAAATAAATAGAAAATTTTTCTAATAAATTAGAAAAAGTATTGCACAAATAAATGTAAATGAGATAATGACAAACTTCTGGATCATAATGTGTCAACATAAGAGGAATTATCATATCCAGCTTTAAACTTCAAGCTTTGACGTATGTGTAGAGATGACTGTTTTCTCACCGACACAGTTGCCGACCCAGGGACAGTGGTGGTCAAACTTGGCAATACAACGGTTGCAGACTGCGCAGTGTTTGGACCTGATAGGCTTCCGTATCTATAACACAGAGTCCTGATTATTTGGCTGTTTTTATCTTTTATTATCCAAATCAATATTTATAAGAGTGTATTTTACCAAACAGGTGCTGCAGAATATGCTCAGATCCAAGCTGCCAGTCTCCGCCAGCTCTACAATTGTCTAGAGGAAAGAAAAAAAAGAGGTTTATGGGAAGGAAAGAAACACACGCACGCACACACACACACACACTTGAAATGAGTTACAACTGTTCTAAAAATGCTCAAATTGCAGTGAAAATGGACAGCAGAAGTAACGTTTAGTGCATATAAATGTATTAGTTTGTTCATGAACGCACTACGTTTTAGTAATGTGGTTACTGAGGTCCAATGTCACTGTCAAAGCTGGTTATTGTCCCGCTTGAGCTTCTCACATCATGTGTAAAGCCCAGTGTGGGCGCTCACAGTTCCCCATACTCTGCAGCTAAATCCATGGCCCGTTGCCCACAGTCGGTCAGTGTCCCTGCCTCATTATCATACACTCTCTCTGACGGAGAACAACAACAGGAGCCTCGGTCTTTCTGCAGTGATTGACGAGGAGCTAAATATACCCGTCATTGTTCGCTCTGACCGACCACAGTGAGGCCTCACATCAAACAGAGCTTTTCCTTTTGCTGCACAGGATGCTCTTCCACCTTTTGTTTCCCACTTAGCTTCAGTTTCTTTACTGTGTGATGTTGTTTTATTGAGTTTAAAAGCTTGGAAACTTACAAGAAAATAAAAAGGTAGACTGATCAATTAGAGCCAAAGCTAAAAGTGTGGCAGTTGTGTAATGCATAAAGCTCCATTCATCTGTGTTTTGCTGCGTTAGGAGTCAGGAATGTACTTTTACTTTGACTCTAAGGCTCTATGTTTTTTGGTTTACCTTTTTCTTCTGCTCCTCAGATGCTTTAATGATGCCTGGGTCAGACTTCCACGATTTGCCAAAGTTGTAAAACAGTGCCACAGTTGTTATGAGGAAGGGCACATGAACCGTGGCGAAAGGCAGGAGTGCAATGAGGGTTAAGGAAGAGGACAGAAAAAAAAAAAACAATACTACAACAGTTAAAGTAAGAATGCACTACGTACACATCATATACACTGCCTGTGCCGCATTGATTGTTAGCCAATAGAATCTATTTTTGTTTCTCTTTAAGAGCTGTGTCCAGGTTTGTGGTCCACAGAGTAGAGAGCTTGTTTGTTCAGGCAGCTTCCTCGTTAAAAACCTCATTCTGAAAACTTTCAGTACAGAACCACTTTACTAACGTTACAGTCACTAAAGTGCTCAACACGACTGAGAATGATGCCAAACAACGTCTTTCTATTTTAGAGAAAACTAAATTATTATTATTTAAATCTTTGACTAAATGCAATTGTTTCATCACTAAAATAAAGACAAAATAATGCTCATTAACAGAAGGAGGAGAGGTGTCAGGATGGCAATGATGCAATAAAGCTAATGCTAACTAAAAAAAGCCTGCTATTCCGGTCACTTTCCCTTCACACTCTCTTAAAAGCAGTGTTACTCTGCAAGTTTTGCAGTAAAAAAAAATAAGCCCCTTTTTTATTTATGTGGTGACATTAGTGCCATTAAAATTATAAACACTGTTATTTTCCAAAAGATATACATACATAAAATATATACACTTATGTAAATATTTGAATACAAGCCAATATTAGCCCACTGATACCAGCCGTCCCTGCTCATTTCTCTTTACTGTTTTGCATAAAGTGACATCATTTTCTTTTACCCAAACCTGTAAAATTACAGGAGCTTGTACAGACTTTGAGTTTGTTATAAGAAGAGACAAAACAATTACAGCTTTCCAAAATAATGCGTCATCCCCAACGACAGTTCTACCTCTATAATAAAATATGTTTTAGTCTAGACTCATATTTCTCCCTGAACCCAGGACATGTTGAGCCAAAGGTGCCCTAAAACTCTTCCAGAAATGAGATCACTGTATGACTTTTGACTGTGAGAGTGAGCTCTGAGCAGCTTTTGTGATTCAGAAATGACATCAGCTCTGCCCCTGGCTTCACCGAGTCATGGTTCAGTCTGACATCTCATCACCACGACTTAACCTTTGTCTGTTCCTTAAACACCAGCTGTGCCTTTTGGAAGCACAAATTAAGTTTTATTTTTTTTGGGCCGGTTAGATAAATACAAAGCTCTTTTACACCAGCTGCAAAGAAATACCAAGCCACACACAATGCATTTAGAAGATAACTGTACGCTTTTACATCCATCCCACAGGAACAACATTGTAGGCAAAACTAAACCTCAAACGTATTTTTTTACCTAATCAAAGACCAATATCCAATCTCTCCACCACCACCACTATTTTAGTCTGCTGCATGAATCTGGAGCCTATTCCTTGAGTTTTCTAACAGCTCTGTGAAGTCCTCACAGTAAGAAAGAAGAGACGGCCTTTTTTTTTTTTTTTTACAAAAACTAAATGACACTTCAGTTATTCTCCAGAAATTCAACTTGTGTCTTTCTGCAGTTGAGCAAACAAGTACAGGATATGAGCACAGACAGAGGGGAGATGCTCAGATGAAGAATTAGAAAAACATTAGCAAAGATGCTAATAAAGATGTAACGAGATCTCGCAAGATCAAAACCTGACTTGATTTCTCATCGAGGTGAAAGTCTTTCCAGTGACATCAGCTGACGGGAAGTGAGTCTCAAGGTGCTCTCAACACTTTTAAATCAGCTGTGTGGCAACATTTTTGTTTTTTAGGTGGAAATAAACAGTAAAAGAGTGATAGACAAGACACAAACAATATGAGAACATTATAAGAAAACAATGGTGTACACTGAGGCTAACACTGCACAACCACAGCTTTAAACCAGCCGCAACCTTTGTCCAAACCTCTATTTGATAATACCAGCCTTGTTTGTGAGCGGACATCTGTTTCTAAAGTAATCTGGTTACACTTAAAGAAGCACTGTAATTCATACACTGCAGGTCACGTGTCTTCTGTGACATCAGCAGAAGGCAGAGCAGGGTTTTGTATTGAATTCTTAGCTCAATGCAGTTCAATAACTTAATCAACACCTCACTATAGACTTACTGCAAGTCTGTGGTAAACACTGCTTATATTTCAAAAGTACTTAAAATAGATGTTAATGCACATTTAGTAATAAGATTTTCAGTTCAGAAGCCATTACAGAACATAACTTTAAGTCAAGCATATTGTCAACATATCTTAGTATTTTTAAATCAGTAGCAAGTCCAAGTACATATACATTGGAGAAGTGTGTCAAGTTTTTATGTTGCAAAAGCATAAATTGAACTGAGGTAAAGCAACGTACAACATTACATAAAGACTGAAAATATTACGAGGTGTGGCGTGTAAACTGGACTCGAGGCTTGTTAATGTTTATATGATCACAGTAATAATTTATCAAATGAGACAAATTGAGGCATTACGTAGGTCTCTGATAATTTAGTGAAGAATGAGTTGATGAGGTAATAGATGAGTCAGCTCAGACAGACAGCCAAAGGACAACTATGTCACAATCAAAAGTGTGGCTTATAACTGATCCCCATTCTAACCCCTATTGGCTGCAACGGTTTAAAACAAAAGACTAGTTTTATTTGGTTGTGAAAAAGCAAAAACAAAGTGTTGTTTGAGTTGATTTAAAGCCTAGTTCTAAGAAAGGTACTTGAAAAGTGGTTAAACAATAGCAGCTGATCTTTACTGGGAGAATAAATGTGTGCAAAGCCTGCAGCGTATTTGATTAAATTAAAGAAATAAGAGCATAAACTGTAAAAATTGCTTGATTTGCTAGCACAATTCTAGCTGGCAGTTCATTTGACAAAGATGATTTATACTGTACAAAGTGAAAACAATAAAGAGCTTGAGAGAAACTGAAGAGCCAAGCACCACGTCATAAAAGAGGCATTGTGTAAAATGTTGTAGCACAGTTGAGCTAGCAAGTAACAGTCAAATCTTTCTTTTAGTCGTGTATAACTGCCTCATAATCACACTCTTTTAAATCACACACATTTCTCTATCTGGGAAAACATTTAAAGCTCTATAGATCCAAGTGCTGATCTGATAAATGCTAAGAGAAAAAAATGATCAATGTGAAGTTTTGTCAACATTAATCATGTGAGGCTGGCATATAACATCTGCTAGACTCTGCTGAAAGTAGACTTCGGTAATAAACTTACATCATCATCATCATCATATAAGTGCCTTGTCTGATCGTGACTGGATTATTACAATTCTCGTTTTAAGAAAACCATTTTTTCCTTAATACGTTTGGTTCAGAAAAACATCTTAGTCTCCTGTTAGAGAAACAATGAGACAGAAAATTAAATGCCCTCCACAAAATAGAGCTCCTCTTCTACCTCCTGTAATTAGCACCTCTATCAAAAAAAAAAAAAGCTGTGTGACCTCTCATAGAAACTGAGCAGCCCCACTTTTCTTCTCTTTTGGCTTGATGTAATATGTATTTATTTCCTTTTCCACTTCCCTCACTGCTTTTAAACTCACACCTGGACACTTCTCCAAATGGGTCAGTATCAGTACAAGTAGCAAAACAGCTCTTAATACATGTTTACTACGACCAAGAGGCTTTAAAAGAGCATTTGGTTACATCAAGTATCAGGGTGGTTTGCCATTAAAAATAAATGACAAATAAAATACTGCAGTGAAAGTAAAGGATATCATTCCAGAGCCAGTAAAACCAGGTGCAGTACATCCAGAACTTTGTGGCCAGGTAGATTCCCAGCGGCAGGGCGCTGTGCATGGAGTGATCAAAGAAGGCCCTAAGGAGAGAAGAGGAGAAAGAACATAAAATTCCTGGGAGTCCACCTGGTTGAGGACCTTACCATAGCAGCAACACCACAAAAAGCTCAGTAATGTCTCCACTACCTCAGGAGAACCCCCGAAAAGCAAGTCTGCCCACCCCTCACCTCACTCAGCACCATTGACGACCATTACGTCCTGACCTACAGCCTCATTTCATGGTTAGGCATTTGTAAGGTCCCAGAGCAACACCATTTTAACAGAATGACAAAAACTTATCACCTTTAACTTGTACAAGATGCTTCTGCTCCTCGACAGGAAACAGGGTGAGCGAAAGGGGAATGACACTGTGCAAAGGAACTGAGCCGGAATTGAACAATAAACTCATTCAGAGTCCCTTTGGTCTTCCATTCACCACACGCACCAGAAGTACATTACACACACTGTATGCAAAGACACATAACCTTTTTTCTACTCACTGTCTGACATTAAATCAGATTAAAATTTTCCGGTTATAGGTCAGTTAGAATTACCAAATTATTTATATTTGCTAAATGAGAGAATTGTTTAAAAAATTATAAAAAAAAATAAAAATAAAGGTTATGTGTCTTTTTATACTTCTGGTCAAACTTTCTAAATGAACTGAACTGGTATATAAAAATGTACATGTTTGTTGTATATGTAGGTAATTAACCCTTACTTGGAGAGAAACTGCACAGTGACCCAGACGCCTGCATACATGAGGCCCTTGATCAGCCACGAGTCGATGTCCAGGTCTGCGATGAAGCCTACAAGCCAAATGACCAAAAACGGTGTCCCCAGCATCACCTTCTGTCGGATGTCCTACCACACAGCAACATAGAGCCATTAAACAATGACAACAATAATAAAGAATAAAAAAAAACATTTACAGCTGAAGGATGCTGCTAAACTGTCACCTAGTATTTTTAAAGGGCAGCTACAGCCACTGAACTAATGCTAAACAATATAGAACTTTAAGTCTACAGTTAAGCAGCTGCAGAATATTTCAACTTGAGCTTTACCTTTAGGATCTGAACAGTTTAAGACACAGCAGGAAAGATTTAATAAGACATGTAAAAGGACAAGACGCAAGAAAGAAAGATAGGAATATCCCACAACAAATGGTAAGTAAAAAAGGGTCTGAAGTCAGTCAAGTGCTTATCGACTAAAGGTGACAGCATTATAGCATAGTCTTAAACAAAAGGCACAGACCAGACTTGTATGTTCTCACTGCTGTGTCATTAACTCAACACATCATTACAGAGCCTTTCCAGCCGACTGTTTTGAGTGGAGCTTTTACAAAAACAGGTGATGACAAAGTGACAAGAGAGACGTGTTTAAACAGAGCAGAACGCACTTTATTGCTCTTCAGCCTCTTCAAGTAGGACGGGCTGTCGTAGCCTTTGGCCTGACGAGCTTCCTGTAAGTGATTGATCATCCACACATTCTTCCTCTGTTTGGCCAGGTCCAGTGGAGTTTCACCCTGTAACAAACAAATAAAATAAATTATGAAAAACGGTCAATGACCAGACTTCCTTGTTGTCATTTTATTCTTTTTAGAAGTGTTCTTTCATTTCGTTTCATTGTTTTTCTCTTTTTAGCATTGTACTGTTAATGTTCACAAAAAAGCTCCCAAAAAAAGGAGGATGAGCCTAAATATTAATATCCATTTTAAAGAAGTCTATAGGGCAGAAAAAGGATGGTGTTGAATATAACCCAATTAAAGACTCAAAAGACTTTTAAATCATGCAAGTGCTGCATAAGTTGTATTTTTATTTGAGAAATTCATCATAATTTACCCAAACTTTAGAGCTAATGTTATTAAGGAGAATGAAAAAGCAAGTCAATCCTTGATCTGGAAGTATAACTGTTTAAGAAGGTTATTCCCAGCTTTCTGCATAGATCCAAGTTGTAGCTGTTTTGGTCAATATCAGTATTACAATATGTGAAATGTTTGAGGGAAAAGAGAATAAACCTTCGAAATGCTGCAGTTGTTATATCAGGTGGCAACTGTAAACATGTGCTAAACGTGTGCTAAACATGTGCCGTGCCTCACATTTCTGCCGTGTCATTGGCTGGTAGACCGGTCTATATTGCAGCAAAGACACAGAAGGCAGCACATGATCCAGAACATTACTACATCTCTCTGACAAGGGCCTCAAACAGGTGAACACTTAGTTTAAGACGGGTCTGACTGAGTTATGAAATAACTTGTGACTCAGGACAGCAGCCTCCGTTTACAGTTTAGCCTCTTTGCTAACACAGATGACTGCGTACATTGTGTTCTCCATCGGTGACGGGACAATTACATGAATTTTTGTCCGTTTTGTAGAGAGTGAAGCGCAGCCTCAGACACAGACATGTTTTTGTTGTGCACTCTTTAAGTCCGCTTGGAGCCGTCTTCCTAAATATCAACATCCTCACTCTCGTGGTCATGCTAGAAACTGTTTGCAACTACTTGTTGAAAGCGAGTTTGCAGTAAACAGAGAGGCCCCTGTTGTTTAAAACATGAATCGCCATTTAATTAACATCTCAAACAACTGGAAATGTCACATATCTGATTACCGATTTTCAACCGGCTCACAGTTAATGTTCAGTTAATGTTTCTGTCCTTTAACAGGGAGTGAGGAGAGCTTAAGTAGATATGAAAATAAAGACAGAGTAACCTTTATGTTCTGAGCGTCGACGTTGGCGTTGGCGTCGAGCAGGAGGCTGATGACGGTGGTGTTTCCGGCGAGAACGGCCCAGTGCAACGCCGTGTTCTTGTGATATTTGTCGCCGAGGTTCACAGAGACGTTAAAGGTCAGCAGCAGCCGCGTGGGGTCCACACTGGGACACAGAGACACAAGCAGTTTGATTTTTACATGTTAGAATTTTCAACCTCCTAAACTATAATATGATAAAACCACTGTGTTTTTCTTAAATAAATAAAAATAATAGTAACCTGTGTGTCCTGTAGGCCGCCCACATCAGAGGAGTCATGCCGTTCTGGTCCATCATGTCCACATCCTGCACAAGAGGGGAGCGTTTAATTTTAAGTAGTACCAGAGCTCCCCCTAGAGGTAAACAATGACAAATACAGTTTACCAGTGTTGGCGTTGAACAGTGTTACCAACCTGTCCTTTGGCGATGAGGTAGGCCACGATGGAGGTGTGTCCGAACTGAGCGGCCAGGTGAACACAGCTGCAGCCCTCTCCGTCGATCAGTGAGGGGTCTGCTCCGTACTTCATTAGCTGCACCACCATCGAGAGGTGGCCCTGTCTGAGAGAGGAGAGACAAACAAAGCAGACATGAGGCTACAGTAGTTGTCCACATGCACTAAAAAAATGTGGATGTTCAGTCTTTTTGCCTTTTTATGTTTAGCGTGTGTACATTTAGATGCTGTTCAACACAAAGAAAGATAACTGAGGCCAGCTAAATGTCACATTCAGATGAGACAGAAGAGGTCTAAGTCTAAGTCATGTGGTGGAGGCCTGTTGTCAACTTCATCAATAATTCACAGAGACAGAGCTCTGTGTCCCCCTCAGAGGGGATCTTATGTGACCTGTCCGGTCCCACTAGTTCACAGTACACCCATTTTAGTACTACTAGGCAATGCAACCACCAGAAATAGAGCATGGAAAAAAGCAATGTCTTATATTTAAACATGAACTCTAATGCTCATAATATCTGTCCTTAAAATTAAATGAAAGAACTACATGTATTAGAGCAAAGGTTGGTGATCGGTGATCGCCCCAAAAATGCTGATTGGAGCATCTCTAATGTAGTGTCTGTCTGTTACCTGGTGGCCCAGTGCAGAGGTGTGGAGTTGAGGTCCCCGCCGAGCTGGTCCACAATGGCTCCCTTTGATATGTAGTACCTGCACAGACACAAAATCAGATTAGGTTCCGTTCTTGTGAAATAAATAAACTCGCCAGTCTTTAGTCCAGACTCACTTGACTAGGTCTATCCTGTTATTGATGGCGGCCCAGTGGAGGAGCGTTACGTTTTCTTTGTCTGGCTGCCGAACATCAAAGCCCGCCTCCACCAGGTCTCTGCAGCGCTCGAAGATGCCATACCTGAGGAAAAGAGCAGAGTGAGGGATCAGACAAACACAGTAAAAAGAAAAAAAAAAGAAAAAAAAAATACCAGCTCAAACAATAAAAGTCTGAGGAGGCATAAATAAACATAGTCTTGCCTGACAGGCATAAACCCTTCCACTTTTATATATTTTTTGTATATTTGTAACAAGTTTGGTCATTTTAAGCCATTTTTAAGCCGAACTATCACTAAACTAGGACCATCAACCAATTTCACTCCAGGGTCCTGCACTATGAACCTGGATTAGGAGTTTATAAAAGTAACTTCAGGGTTTAACACAACCCAATGTTAAGTTATGTTTTATCTTCTGCGCATGTGCGAGGATCACCATTTTGGGGGTGAGCGCGGGTTTTTAGTAGTGCAGTTCAGTCTTGTATATGGAGCTGATGGAGTTGAATGTGTTTGAGCAGTAAAGAGTGTTATTGCTAAAAACAGTTGTGGTTATTGAATCAACACCCAACAGCTGCTGACAGAATGAAAAAAGTGTCTGCAAAAGTGTCAGAGCTACTACACAATAAAAAAAAAGCGTGGGCTAGTGACATTGTAAAGTGAAATCCTACATTTAATACTAAATGTTATTTTGCTCAGAAAGGCATCTGCAATATAAATTACAGGCTTAAGACCAGACTGTTTCCAGGGATAGTCTTATGAGCATTGGGGACAGAGGAGCAGTTTACTATAGTCTTGTGTCCATTATAGGTACGGTACGGGTTAGTTAGGTTCGGGCAACCACTTTAAGAGGCACATGTTCCCACTCTGCTGGGTCCAGGAGAGCGGCGCCTGCTACATAAACATGACATCAAATTGCAGCAAAAGACGTGTCTCTATTTGAGATATACAATATATTTTGAAGCAAACTTTTTGAAACTTGAATGCATTGTTAAAAATGTATATAATGAAAGAATAACTCCTGGTGTGTGGCAGTGCAAATAAATGCTACCAAGAGGCTGGAGGTACAGCTGCTGCAGTAAACATTTCACTGTTTCTGTTTATTCCCATTTCTGAACATTACATTCATAGAGTTGCAGCAGTTTCCTTTAATTTAGGGACTCAATATTTGTGTTTACTGCAGTGTAGAGGATGACTACAATGTTTAATTTCATGAAGCCAGAGCTGTATTGATGACTTTTTTAAACGGGAGACAGCTGTTACTAAGACTAACTATCTTTGCCTTTGGGTAAAAGGATTTTTTATGTTTTATGTTTCCGGTTTAATGTTTTAATTTACGCTTCTCGTTTTTGCTCGAGCGGGGATTAGAAATAGTCCAATAAGTTGACTGCAGGGTGTAACTATGTTTCTTTTTTTTTTTACACTATTGTCCTAACAATGGGACATATTGGTGCATCTGGAGGAGGTCTTTAGTGCATTTCTTGCACTTTAAGTGTAAGATTTGTGGTCTACACACTAAAAAAATACAGAAATAGAGTTTAATGTTTGAATGCACTGACTGTGTGGCTTTGACGATGTCCCAGGTGCTGTAGTCGTCCACGTGGTTCTTGCGGCTGACGTTCTCGCTGTAGCCATGGTTGTAGTGAGTCTGGGGTTTAATCTCCTGAAAATAAGAAAGTAATGATTTTCTTGATTGATCACCATCTGACGCCATCTTATATCTTCAAACTATTAAGACGCTAAGAATAATCCCAGCCAAACTACACAAGTCTGAGTTCAGCAGAGGAAACAGGCAGGGAGGAACCTGCTGACTTCTGCAGCTGAAGATCTAATCAGTCACACATGAACGCTGTGCTGTCTCACATATTGAATTAGCCTCCATAGTAACACCATGGAAAACACAATTAGCCTCCAGAGAAAACAACGGCTGCTTTTACCAGTATATTCTCTGCACAGGATGTGAGACTAACAATACGTGCAGCTTTATTCCCTTTACACCAAGAGAGATGCTTCAAGACAGAGATGCTTCAGGACACAGACTAGAGACGGATCTTAAGTTGAAGCTGGGAGTCACTGAATAGAACAGAAAATGAGCTAAACCAACAGTTTCTGGTGCTGAAGGGAATACTTTGAAAACAAGGCAGCTGTTTCCAGGGCTTCTCTTAGAGACACAATCAACTGTAGCCAGATTTGAACAACTGCAAACAAGTCAACCTTTTTTAACCAGGCAGCGCTCATTCTATTAAAGTTACTTTTGACAAACAATCACTTCTATTGTAGATATGACATCATCAACAGGCAGGGTTAACAAGTCGATCTGAAGAATAGGCTAAAAGTTGCTTAATCAGGGTCAGATGGTTAAAGACCGTCTAGTTGAAACTTTGCGACCTTTTGCCACATTTCAGGCTTCAAACATAAAGATATGAAACTGTAATTTTTTTGTGAAGAATCAACAACAAGTGGTCCGTTTAAAGCGCAGAGAGCATCATGAAGAACAAGGAACACACCAGGCAGGTCCGAGATACTGTTGTGGAGAAGTTTAAAGCCGGATTTGGATACAAAAAGATGTCCCAAGCTTTAAACATCCCAAAGAGCACTGTGCAAGCGATAATATTGAAATGGAAGACCACTGCAAATCTACCAAGACCTGGCCGTCCCTCTAAACTTTCAGCTCATACAAGGAGAAGACTGATCAGAGATGCAGCCAAGAGGCCCATGATCACTCTGGATGAACTGCAGAGCTCTACAGCTAATAATAATAATCATAATAATCTTTATTTTTATATAGCGCTTTTCCACCTACTGTAGTAGGCACTCAAACTGCTTTACATAGATTAAGCTATTTACCAGTGTTACAGAACAATCACTGGAGGCAATGTAGGTTACTGCAAGCTGGTTGTGTCTTGCCCAAGGACACAATGACAGTATGTGGAGGAGAGCGGGATGTTATGATGTTTTGTTAGGATGTTTTTTGGAATGTTTCGAGCTGGGCTCGAACCACTCACCCGCCGGTTGAAGGACGGCCGCTCTACCCACTGAGCTACTGCCGCCCAAGCTACAGCAACAGCTGAGGTGGGAGACTCTTTCCATAGGACAACAATCAGTGGTATACTGCACAAATCTGGCCTTTATGGAAGAGTGGCAAGACACACCAAACATGTGGAAGAAGGTGCTCTGGTCAGATGAAACCAAAATCAAACTTTTTGACAACAATGCAAAGCGTTATGTTTGGCGTAAAAGCAACACAGCTCATCACCCTGAACACACCATCCCCACTGTCAAACATGGTGGTGGCAGCATCATGGTTTGGGCCTGCTTTTCTTCAGCAGGGACAGGGAAGATGGTTCAAATTGATGGGAAGATGGATGGAGCCAAATACAGGACCATTCTGGAAGAAAACCTGATGGAGTCTGCAAAAGACCTGAGACTAGGACGGAGATTTGTCTTCAAACAAGACAATGATCCAAAACATAAAGCAAAATCTAAAATGAATGGTTCACAAATAAACATATCCAGGTGAATGGCCAAGTCAAAGTCCAGTCCGACAATCTGTGGAAAGAACTGAAAACTGCTGTTCACAAATGCTCTCCATCCAACCTCACTGAGCTGGAGCTGATGTGCAAAACTGATAGAGACATATCCCAAGTGACTTACAGCTGTAATCGCAGCAAAAGGTGGCGCTACAAAGTATTAAGTTATGGGGGCTGAATAATTTTGCACGCCCAATTTTTCAGTTTTTTATTTGTTAAAAAAGTTTGAAATATCCAATAAATTTCTTTCCACTTCATGATTGTGTCCCACTTGTTGTTGATTCTTCACAAAAAATTACAGTTTCATATCTTTATGTTTGAAGTCTGAAATGTGGCAAAAGGTCACAAAGTTCAAGGGGGCCCGAAAACTTTCGCAAGGCACTGTATGCGTTACTCCGTTGTAAACGTGAATTAGCAGCCTGCCGAACTACAGGTGTTTCACATAAATTAGCTAAATTAGCACTTCATGCAGTGCCAGCACTGATTTGGCTTTTTTTGTTTTGTGTTTGTTTGTCAATTTTACTGAAAACCTTTTTTGAAAATGTTTAACTTATGCCTTTTTTGAGCACTTGAGTTTGACTTGGACAGACTTGTGCCTGTGCTTTTGTTCTGCCATGTCTAAATATTGAGGTGTTCAATTTCTTTTCTATATTAGGAAATAAAACCTCATAAATAAACTTTTCGCTGACCTACAATATTTCTTTGTGTTGAGGACTAGTGCATCTTTGAGACAATATTCAGTACGAGTAAAATACTTCAGTACTTTTAAAATGGGATACTTTAAGACTTTTACTCAAGTCATATTTAAATTGGTGACTTGTAACTTGTAGTGGAGTAATTTTTTACAGTAAGGTATCTGTACTTTTACTCAAGTATGGCTTTCAGGTACTCTTTACACCTCTGGCTCTAATTCAGGAGCATCATACATTCAGTGATTGTGAGGTGTCCCAGTTTTACCCTGGTGAAAATAGAAACAAGTTTTGGCCAGGTTTGTGCTAGAACAGTATAAAAATAGACACTTTATTGTGACTTCAACTGCTTGAGAGGGTCAAAACTCAAATTACAGCAGATTTGGAGGATCAAAGCACATGGAGGAAACCTATGCAGACACAAGGAGAACATGCAAACTCCACACAGAAAGGTCCTGGGTTTGACTTGGATGGGAGCCAAACCCAGGACCTTCTTGCTGTGAGGCAGGAGTGCTAACCACTCAACCGTTTCACCCCTATTTGAATATTCAGGTTTGGGACTTTGACTAAGGAAAAGGCAGGGCTCACCGGGGAAGCACAGAACAGATGGCCATTTCTAATAATTACCACACTTCCTCTTGTCCACCAGATGTTCAAAGTTAAAAAAAACAAACAAACAAACAAAAAAAAACTTCTTTGTAATCAGAATTTAACACTGCGACTGTGCTTTTTGGTAGAAGCTCTGGTTTTAAATATGTGAACTCCAGGCCTGTAAAATAAATCCTAATGAGCTTATGAGGAATCAGAAAAGCTGCTATACTAGAGTGATACAAATAGATATAACTGTAAACCTCATTTTACAAGAACCACTTTAAAACAAATATTTCAGCAACTAGTGTCAATAAACACATGTTTTCATTTAAACGTAAGAAAACAGAAAAGAAAAAAATATGGCAATATGGGCAATATGACTAATGAAAAACTTTAATTTTCTTATGACTTGTGATTTTTATTCTGTCCTGTTCCTGCCCTAAAAAGGTAATTGAAAAAAATTATTTCAGGCCATGAATATTTTTATTGGACATTTTTGACATTGTTCCAAATTAAAAACGCTAATTAATAAAATAAAATATATTTTTTTTATTGCCCAGCCCTTTAATTAAGTTTTGTGAATGTGGTTGTTCAGTTACAGCAATAAGGGCAAAAGAGAAATAAATAAAGATTGACAAGAGCTCTGACGTTAAATAAAATATTCAGGTGTGTACCGCTGCCATTGTTGTTTTAAACAATTTTTTGTGCTAAATTATGCTTCCACTCCCTTCCACCAGATGTCAGACACCCTGTACTTTGTTTCTAGTCCACTATTACCATGTGTTGTCATTAAAAAAATTAGTAGAAGAAGACATCAAAGACGCGTCTCAGTGGGAGTGTCAGGACCGGCTCAATAGAAGCCTCATTCTCTACACGCGAGCTGATAAACATGAAAATAACAAATAAAAAATACACCTGTGATGAAGCTTTGGTATTAGTAATGGCTGACTCTGATTCTGAGGGAGAACATCTACCTTTAGAGTCTTTTCAGCCGAGTGAAAGTGAGAATGAGCGAGAGTGAGTGTGTGTGTAACTTGGACAGCGGCGCCGCTGCTCGTGCCTTTCTCAGTGTCTCTCATAAAGCACACGCTGAAAACTAGTCGCTCTGGCCGCGGTAGTGAAGGGGAGGTTGGGAAGGGAAGCCGTGAGCACATAGCACCTGCAGCTTTACCTTTAGCACAGGTGATAGAAGCCGGGGCGGGTGTACTGCCATGGCCGCGGTAGTGACGGGGGTGTCGGGAATAATGCGGCTTCTATTGACAGCTGTTTGGGACAAATACGTGTTGGTCATCCTGACACTTTACCCGGTCGAGGAAGGAGAGGCAGGGGTAAACATAGTCAGCGCAAATGTGATAATCAAAGCAGCGATCGTAATAAAAGTGATGGCTGTGTGCTGTGCTTTATGAGAGGTCCCACACTCTAAAAAACTACTAAACTGTTCTGGATGTTTATGTTCATTTAATTCTGTTTGACTCTTGTATTTGCACTTTTTATAAACTGCTATTTGTTGCTAATAAAAGTTGTTTATATTGTTGTGCATGTTATTTTGTTATTGTTTCGGTATTAGTGTTTGGTATTCAGTTTCTGAACAGTTTAGGCACAAGCCAACAGTTTGGTGACGCTGTCTGAGCCTTACGTCATATGTTTTTTAATTATTCACGGTAATACCGTATACCGAGGTAAAATAGGGAGGAGGTTTGACGGTATCAAAATTTGGATACCGCCCAAGCCTATTACATATAAATGATGAATTACAATAATGTCTCAGAGTCTAAGTATATGCACCACTGAATTAGAAAAAACAAATTAATAGAGAACATTTTATGAACAACGGTTTAAACATAAATACAGCTTAATGCTATGTGTGTATTTATGTTAGGGCTGCACAATATTATAAAAACAATGTGATAATGTTTTAGGTACCTCGCCGCCTCCCTCCGAAGCCACTTCCTTCAAAGCCAAAGACAGTGACTAAACAAGACGAAACTAATACTAAACCATTTGTTTAGATGCTCCGTTTGGACGATGATTTTGAGGACATAATGTTAGAAAGTTGTAATTATTATTTATCAGGAACACATGGCTAAGTTTGTCTTGTATCTAAACCCAATGGGACAATACAAACAAACAAATATATATACACACTGCATAACATCAGAGATCAGCAACCTATGGCTTTTGAGCTGGACACATTTTTTTGGCTCCTCTCTTATTACTCACCAAGTACACAGACACTTATTACTATAAACCATCACTCCCCTGTATTGGTCAAAAGAAGAAACCAACAATTCAGATGTTTTTTTTTAAAATTACTGTTACACTCTATGAATTTAGTTCCGTTAGGGTGCACACTCAGGCTTTAATGATACATGGTAGATACTCAATAAATACAATCTAATGACCCACAATCCAAATGAATCAATAAATATGAATATAACGCAAATCAGAGGCTAAAAGAGTAGAAAATGTAACAAAGCAATTACACTTGAGTAACAAATGCCTTAATGCTCTAACATAAAGTATACTCCAAAAGCACGCATTTTGTGGTTAAATATCCAATTAAATGTGTGTTTATATTTGTTATTGTGACAATGGACCAGGACCACACTGAACTAATTAGGACCGAAACGATACACCAAACGGATATACTTCTGGCATAAAAATGTCTCTTTCAATCCAAAAAAACAGCCGGTCCTTGCAATAGACCTTTATTGTTGATGATGTTGATGAACAAGCTGATTCAATAACTTTACGTACAAGTCAAAGGTGGTAACATGGACTTTCTTTGAACATAAATGGGCTTTTATTAACAGCAGTTCTTGCTAATTCATCGCTGTCAAACCGTGACATCTTTTCCGCATTTTCCACTCGAAACCAACCAACATCCCATCTGCTCTAGCTATACCAATAGCACTTTAGCCTCAAAGCTAATGTCGCATCACTGTTGGCATTAACCACTTCCCCATTACGAACACCAAAGCGAGCACGTGCATCTTTTGAAACATGTTTACAGATTAAATGCATTAGAAAACATGTAATAGATTTAGATTACACAGGTATTTGGTTTACCTTTTACATGATAGAGAATCAGGAGAAGGAAAGTGCTAGCGTTTGCAGCTTTAGCATCGTTAGCTAACCCACCCCCCTCCTCCCCCTCGCCGCTGGTTTTTGCAGGGGGCATCGGAGTTTGAGCACAAAAAACTGACAAATAACACGACTACCTCCAGATATTTTAGGATTTCACGTTTCGTTAGCGTTAAACCCCGTGTTCAAATGTTTAAAACGCACGGACTTACCTCAGGATGGAGAATAGGGACGCAACCAGCTTCTTTCTCATATTCCTCCATAGCGTCAGCCATCTTGGTGGTGGAGTGCGCTAAGCATTGTGGGAAACAACAAGAAGCAGTAAAAGGGGAAAACAAACAGGAGGGGGACAGGTCCGTGAAGAGAACAGAAAGGATGGAGAGAAATGTCAACAGAGAGGAGAGGAGTCACATCAGTCACTGCAGCAGTAATTATCTTACTCATCATCAGGACAGAACACGCCCTGGACAAAAGCTGCGCCCATTTTTGACTTAGAAGATTATTTATTTTGTTAATGCAAAGTGGACAATTATGTGCATGTAACATGTATTGTGATGTCTCATGGTAAATGAAGAGGAGAACAGAAAATTACAAATAGCTAATACACGTTTTTGAGCAGCGATTAAAAAAATTAAAAAATAAAAGATAAAAACCACTAACAGCCCTAACACAACTAAATTAGATGAGGCTTGCTGGGTGGTGCCTTTCTTGTGACTGAGCCAAAGGTATATTTGCAGGACTCTGTTGCTAAAACAAAACTACATTCTTTAGCAAGAACAATATAGTAACACTTTTTATATCACAACATTTATTTATTTATTGTTCTGGTTATGTATTGTGATATTTTATATTGTGAAAGCAAATGTCAAACTACTACACTACACTGTACAAGCTACAGCTTTTGTCATAATCTCTATTCTTTCTAATTGAATGATGCCAACTACACTGTTCTTTAATATAATTATTAATAATAATAATAAATTATTATTAATAATAATAATAATAATAATAATAATACATACATACATACATACATACATACATAGGCTTCTAAATTAATACAGAAATAATAACAGTGCAATGCTTATAATTATAAATTTATCCAATAATGGAAATAATTTATTTGACATTTGTGTATTTGACATTTATATTTGCATGTATTTATTAAAGTTAATATTGCACTATGTAGTAGAGTGTTAAGCAATTATTTATGTAAGTATTTATGTATGATTGTTTATTTAACTCCACAATTTAGTGTATAGGTACAGGTGCTAAATATTTCCTGGAAATACTCAAAAGACATGTCCAGCTGCAACTGATAAATTCCATATTGATAGCTGAGGAAGCTAATTGCTGTAATAAGCCAAAACCACAATCTTATCACATACTGTCTAACATTAAATACTTAAAGCATCACACTATACATGAATAATAGATTGAAATTATTTTGGATAAAGTTCCCTAACATGAAACAGAAACCATTTATAGACATTGCAACCAATTAAACTTTTCTCAGTCAGTTCCCTTCTAAGAACACATAACACACATTGTATATACTTTTTACAGCTGTAAACACCTTTTACGTGCAGTATTTAGTGTGTCCTAAATGTCCTAGATTCTGAAAGGCTACACAGTGTTGCTTTGAATAATGAATGCAGGGAGGGACGTTATATTATGCTCCTCATATTCTCCACCTCTTTATTTATTATGACCTAAGAAAAATAAATAATCACAAACCACTAGATGTCAGTGTTTATCTTTCCGTGTGTTCAGACTGTTGTATTAGTCACAATTCTATGAATGAAGTAAAATGTTACATAAAGCCTACATTTTAAGTTTAAGGAGTGGTGTTATAACATTATATCAAGAGCATCTTAATTATATCTAACCTGAATGAAGCATTTACATTTACACAATCAATTTAGTTCATGCAAAAATCATAGGGCTTACGGAGTGCCGCCAAGTCAAACGTTTAGAGACAGGATGGGTGTTTGTCCTTCAAAATAAAAGTCAACTCAGGGTTAGCCATAGATTGTAAATAAAAAGGGGTTAGCGCAGCAGCCTGATCCTAACCAATGCATTACCATAATGTTTCAATTCTTTACAAAGAATCAGGAATGACTTAGGTGTCTGAATGACTTAGGTGTCTGTGAATTTGATTTCTATGGGGATATACCAAATGGGGCAGACTAAACTGTCACTGGACGCAATTAAAGAGACAAACAACAAATCAGGGAAATAGAGCATTGCACTGCCTCATTGTTAATACCATTTATTTCCCTAACTAGATAACGTCATAATTAGTTTAAGAAAAACTGTTTTTGTTTTCTCAAACATTATGTTGCTTTTTAGGGAAAACAGATATAATTTTGAATGATTCTATAATTAGGTCTCAAAATATTGGGTAATAGAAAATTTTTATTTTATTAGAATTGTATCTATTTAAAATTCATATAATTATCCACTATGTCTAAGAAATCGTATAGGAAAACACACTTCCAATAGGACATAATGGTTTTAGAAGTGTATAGGATTGTATCGTAGATAATGGTAAAATCCTATAAGACTTTTTGACTAGGGTAACAACACTGAGTTTTTGTGCAACATGTTTAAATATATTCTTATAAAACAAAATATTTAACCAACGTAAATAAAATCATTCGTAAGTTAATAAGAACGTGTTTCTAATTTACTACAGTGGCCTATTTTGATTGTACATTAGCAGGCATTTCTTGTGAAATATCTAACCGGAAGTTCTACGTACACCATCTTTTCCACTTAGCCCAGTCAGTCCAGTGTCAGAGCCATGCAGGCGGGTCGGTGTCTAATCATTTAACTCTCTGCATTTTGCTGTTGCATGTAAGCAGAACCAACAGCGTAATAATCTCAGTTTTAGCGCGACTTTTTAAAACAGCACCTTTTAGCCACAGTTTGTGACACTGGTTTTGGAAGAAGATGAACACGCGCTGTTAGCCGCTACCGCTAAAAATAAAGGTTGAGTGCTAACAGTTAGCAGGAGACAACCGTCTGTGGATATTCACTGCTTGTTCTTCTTCCTGGGTTTAGACAACCCTTCTGCAGACTGCATGCGGAGAGAGGTAAGAGCAAACAGAAGACATCAAGTTAACAAAATACAGAAAATAGTTGCCGTATAAAATTGCTGTTTATCTTTTAAATCAAAGATAGCTTTATTGCTCTATAGCAGTGACTTCGAGAAACCGTTGTTGTTCTTATGTAACTTAACGTTAATAACTGTCAGGAGCTGCGACATCTCCGCACTTTTACAATACGCCTCTGCATCTGTCCCAAACATATGCTTGTAGTTCTTGCGGGTTTATTACACTTTTAGTCACTTTTATGCTTCGGGTGTCGTTTGAGGAGTCTTAAAGGGAGTGTACACTGCACCAAAAGCAGGATCAGACTGTACAGTCATGAAATAGAGGTTATGGGAAAAGGGAAGAGTCTGTGTACACTTGGTTTTCTGTGGCATAATATTCCCATATAGACCAGTACCTAATGTTGCAGTGTATTTTTCTATAGTTTTGGATACAATGTATGTCATCAATTGGTGTGGAAAAAAAACCTAGATACTAAAGCTGTCAAAATGACTATTAATACATCAATGCATAGCCGCTTGTTCTGTATATTGAGTGACCCATTTTGGAGGATGCACTATTCCAGCTTTACCAGTACAGATCCAGATATGGACCTGGGTGCATTAGTTTGCTGAGATGTTTGCTTAAAGAGGCACTTTGCAGGATTTTTACCTTAACACAACAGCTTCGGAGTCATTGTGATGGGTTAATGACTCATTTTGAGATACAAATTGGTTTATGACACTACACACTTAAACACTCGCAACCCAGCAAAAAAGAAGCTAAAGCAGAGAAAACGGTTGCTCATGGTCAAACGTGAAGAGAGGAGAGCAGGGAGACGCTCATCACCTGTGAGTTTTTATGACAGTGTTTTTAAACGTTACACCAAAGCTGTAGTTCTATAGGGAAAAATACGAACAAAAACAGTCAAGAAACTGTCAGACCGTCAAAGTGCCGCTTTAAGTTAAATAGTAGTCTACTTTGTTACCCTGTAATACAAAGTTAATCAAATTCATACTAAAATACAGGCCAAATTCCATCTACCCCTAAGCCCTTCTCATAGGCCAAGGGGTATCCCAGTTCTTTTTTTACATTGAGAGCAAAGGCTAAGGGGAAGTGCTACATTACCCTCTAAATGAAGATTTTCAGGGACCACACTTGTAGTAGTAGTAGTAGTAGAGCTGTAGTATAAATTTTCATACAGCACGTTCACCGGCGGCGTTCTTTTTGAAGAAAGGAATCGATAGGAAGGAAGTAGAACTCAGTGTTTGTCAGTCAGGTGTTGACGGAACAGATGTGTCTTCAGGCGTTTTTAAAGATGGCTACAGAATCTGCTGATCTTGTAGCAGCAGGTAGATCCTTCTACCAATGTGGAACAGATCCAGAGAAGGTACATGAGAGTGATTTTTTACCTTTTTGGGACGGTACCACCAGACCTTGTTCATCAACATAAATAAAGATATGAAATTATGACAGTCCTGTTTTACAATACTGTAGGCTACTGATTATTATTTATTTATTAATTTTTTTCTGCTTGTTCCCATTATGGGTTGTATGTGACTGGTGCCTATCCCAGCAACTTTGTGCCTTAGGGGGTACACCCCAGACAGTGGCCAGTTTATATTTATTAAATATTGGATGATTGTGTTGAAGCTGCAACTATTGTCTATGGGGACATTCATACCAGGGCCATTTGAACCGTTCCGTGCCATGCATGATTGAGGAGGGGTCTCTTCCCCCACTGACTTGCACTCACACCTGCAGAAACACAGAAACAATCTGTTCCTGGGCCCAGTAGCATCATCCATCCAAGTGTCGGCGGACTCCATTGTCATCAATGTGCTGTTTTTTTACAAGAAGCTCAGACTCCCTTCACATGTGTGCGGTATAGTGGAGAACGAAAGCTAAGCGATATTCATATTCTCTGCTGTCCGATTGTTTTTGGATGCCCAGATTTCCAAAAGAGCTTTAATTTCACCATCAGAACATTGTGAACCTTTTCCCACTATTGTGTAAAAGGACACTGTCACATATATTACGTCATGCACATAGGTCGTAGTAGTACTAGTGTGCATGTGTTAGCAACCGTTCTGTGCCGTGGCACACCTACCAACGACGCTCAAACCTGGAAGCTTTCTTTTCTCAAGCTTGGATGAGAGCTCTTACATCAGCCAAACAAACCAGACTTTAAGGGCGTTTTAGGCCTGGGTACGTAGCGGTTGGCCTAGTGTGAGAACGCCCCAAGGCATATTGTAGGGACTGTTTGATCTTGAGCCTTTGTGGTTGAATAGTTTACTTTATCCTGCTCTTACATTCCCCAAAACAAAAAAGTTTGACTTGTGTTAAATTTCACATTTAGGCATGAAAATTAACCATGTGTCATTTTGATTAATGTAGACCTGTTGTGGTGCTTTATGTTAAACACTGGATCGGTAATTCACTGATTGCTGCGGGTTTTTCTTGTTTTAGATAGTCATGATATTATGGCTCTCACTTTTTATGAATTTAAAACTTTGCATTTCCTGTCCTCATTGCATAAAACACTATCAGAACCTGTGACATTAAACAGAATACCCAAAATGTTGGAAACGAGCGCAGCAAGTAAACATAAACGTTTTTGCATACAATGCAAGTGCTTTAATTTCTTTTTACCTGTTTTTTCTGGTCTTCAAACGAAAGGGAGTAAACACCTGAAATTGTTGTCATTCCAAGAGTCTTTAAAAATAGCTAGTCTGACTATCACAACCACCTTAAAGGCTTGTGCCTTAATTAGGCCTGGGACATGGCTGAGCAAACAAGGGCTACATTTTTTAATGACATCCTCAACGTAACAGCAGGTGACTAGTATCATGGCAAAGAAGCAGGACCAGTTCATTTAGGAGCAAACACCTACAATATGGCTTTGCATTTTGCTGTTGCTTTCCTTCAAATAGTGTCATTTAAACAGAAAATATCAGATTTGTTTTCTTGTACGTGAGGACAACTGTGTAATCATCTATGTTGTAAGAGAAGTCATCTGTGGGGGGGGGGGACAGTAAAACGTAGGGATGGGTACCGAAACCCGGTATTAAACTGGCCCCGGGGCTAAATTATGAAAGACCGTAGTATCAATAAGATCTGACGCTATCGGTTCTGCTTTCGGTACCGGAGGGGAAAGAAATTAATTTACTATGTATTTTTGCCTAATAATGTTTTCGTGCACATTTTATCTCACCAAACATTTCTAATGTGCGATCATATTAAGACGTTTGTCTGTGAGATCTCTCATGCCGCCGCGGAGGCTGTCTGCCAGTCACACACACACAACACAACGAGCGCGGCGCACGCACACATAACAAGCAAAAACTCCGCTTAATACAAAGAGTGACGATGGGGAAGAGATCATGCACTTATCATGGCCATTTATCTTACCAAACATTTCTAATTTGCGATATTATAAGACGTTTGTCTGTGAGATCTCTCATGCGCGCCGCAGAGGCTGTCTGTCAGTCCCACACCACAAGAACGAGCGCGGCGATCGCACATAGATAGTATAAATAGCACTCACAACAGTACGAAAACGCTCGTTGTCATAAATGCAACAAAATGTTTGCATGTAAGGGCGGAAACACAAGCAATCTGTCTAAGCACCTTTCAAAAGTGCATTATGTGCAGACAGAGAAATGCAAAGTTTTCGACTGCCTAGCTAGCTCGTCTCTGGTTGTTGCACCATCTACGTCTGGTATGTACGCTACAATCATGTTGAATCAACGTTGTTCACGTCATTTAAAATAAATGTAAAATCTCCCTGGTTTGTTAACCTTATGTAGTAATTCTGTTGATTTCTTTTGGGAGAAATGAGAGAATGAAATCATATTTTCTACTTGTTTTTAAAATTCCAAATAAAGAAAAATCAGTTTGTAAATGTAAACATTTATTTGTCTAACTTAAATGCACAGCACTTCAAGTTAGTTTATTTACTATATATATATATATATATATATATATATATATATATATATATATATATATTGTTCTTAAAAAAAAAAAAAACACAACACAAAGTACCGATAAGAATACCGTTAAAGTACCGGACCGTTAAGCAGTATCGATAAGAGTAGTAATACCGTTAAAACCTTAACGATACCCATCCCTAGTAAAACGTCATCTACGCTTTATGATCAAGGGTTTTGATAGATGAGAAGATGATGAGAAGATGTTTACCACATCCTGGAAGTTTGGGCTGATAACATGCTCAGAATATTGAAAGGTCTCGAGTTAAAGTAGCTCCCATTGGTCTACTTTGACGTCATCAAGAAATTATTGACTACTGATAAATCGGAGAAAGTGTATTTTCCAGCGCTGCTTACAGAGAGACGGTACAAACATAAAGAAAACTGAAGCAAATTGAAATGTAAAAATATTGGTAATTTGCTCAGTGTTGAACAAAGCAGAGAAAATTGCAGGATCACATTGGTCTGACACTGAAGTTGAAATTACACTAAGTGACACAAGAAGTACGCTAGAAGTTTGTGTGATGTAATGTACTATTTTGCTTCATGTTTGGTTAATTCACTGTGATTGCTACCTAGGCTACTGGAGCATGATGTTCCACGCATAAAGATGAATTACAATTATCAGTAACATGAATAAGCTCCATTAACAGACATCAGATCTTACATTTGTTTCTGTATCGGTGGTGTTTATTGGTGAATGTTATTGAGAAGACAAGGAAAAGCTATAAGATCCGATTTCCACGTTGTGTATGTGCAGCCCATGATGCGTCGCACACAAACCCCATGACCCTTTACTGCAGTGTGGCTTCTTATCTCCATTCTCACTCAGCTCCGGTGCTTCTCTGTTACCACTTTCACCTGCAGTTGGTTGTCAGGACTGGAAACGAGACACTCTACTACAACAACAACTCTTGTGTCTGACAACCCATGCATATATTCCTGTGTGTGTTATCTGATACTGCCACGTTGGTCAGTGCCTTGGCCTTTCACTTAAGAAAGTAATTTACTAACAATATGGACAGAGTATGATACTTTTTTATGAAAATTTTGGCGGGCAGCAAGCTGGTTTGTGGTAGAGGGTGATGCGGGAGGGGATTTTTAACCCACTCCCGTCCCACTCCAAATCTTGTCCAGTCCCAATCCCAGAAGAATGACTCCCATTCCCTCCCATTCCCTCCCATTCCCTACCACTCCCGTGTTGTGTTTTCTATCCGGAATCAGTCAGTCACAGTGAAAAATACAGTACAAAGCACATATTACATAGGCCTACTCAAATAATTTCTGATTTATTAACATTTTAATCTGAAAAGTTAGGTTTATTTCATTTATGCCTTTTATGTCTGACTCTAAAGTACAGACTGGTTAGTTACTGTCTTAATCTAATTTACTGTTTAACCTACTGTGTATCAGCTGCTTTTGAGGGCGAGCTGTCTTTGTGAATTCAGATAAAGTTGTGCAGCTCTAATGCTGTCCTATTCTGCCTCCAACAAAATAAAGTGGTTTCAGCTGCTGGCAAATAACATAGCTTTTTTTTTTTTGACAGGATCACAGAAGTGTGGAGTTGCCGCAAACAGTAACTTAACATTGCTACAGAGGAACTTGTGTGTACAGTTTCGCTGTTGGAGGTAAACAAGATGCTTATTTTTGTTATGTTTTAAACGTGCAGATGTGTTTAAGGTACGGGACAGAGCGGCGCTGAAAGAGAGTGCGGAATTTACAGAGACTGGTGGCTTTATCGGAGTCTGGAGATACTCAGGCTTAGGGCTGGGCCGATAAACTATATCACATCGAATCGCGATAAAATTTAAATCGATAACGATGATAAGCTCCGGACATTTTCACTCGATATGGATTGATCCATGAACCATAACCGGAAGTACTAGAACATGAATTACACACTCCGGTACAGTAGGTGGCGGTATGCACCGGAAACAATTGGTTGCCAATAATACTAGAGAAGAAGAAAAAGATCCAAGAACCAATCACACAGCAGAAATATGCGACAGCAGCGTGCACGTCAGCAGTGTTGCCAACTTAGCGACTTTGTCGCTATATTTAGCGAGTTTTCAGACCCCTCTAGCGACAAATTTTCAAAAAAGCGACTAGCGACAAATCTAGCGACTTTTTCTGGAGTTATTGGAGACTTTTGGAGACTTTCTGAAGTGAAAGCACACATCGTTCTTACTCTAATCAATGAGCAGCGGGTGCTGCCACGGGCCCCACCCCCATCCCAAAGCACTTATAGTCGGCCCAGTCCTCGCGCAGCAGCCCCTCCCAGCTGCAGTCAGAGCAGGAGTTGTTCACTCCTAGCGATGAGTCGTTCGTGAACGATTCGTTCTTTTTGAACGAGTCTTTAATATGACTCGGGAACAACTAGTCATCTCAGAGAGCGAGTCGTTCATTTTTGTGTAGCCACATCTCATACAGGAAACAGAAAGGAGATGCAGACAGCGAGACCAACCCCCTGGAATGGTGGAAGATCAATTCAGCAATATACCCCAGAGTGAGCCTCCTGGCAAAACGTTACCTGTGTATTCCTGCCACCAGCTCACCCTCAGAGCGTGCTTTTAGCACAGGTGGTAATATAGTGTCCTGCCACAGGGCAGCTTTAAAGCCAGACACTGTGGACAGACTGGTGTTTCTGGCAAAAAACCTGTAAAAGTTTACAAATTGTGTGCACTAGCTAAAAGTTGAATATTTTTGTTTACATTTTGCAAATTTAATCTACCTCTTAAAGCCAGACACAGTGGACAGACTAGTGTTTCTGGCAAAACCTGTAAAAGTTTTACAAATTGTGTGCACTAGCTAGTTGTTGTATATTTTTCATGTTTACGTTTTGCACATTTAAAATACCTCTTAAATCCAGACACTTTTTACAGACCAGTCTTCCTGGCAAAAAGAATAAAAAATACAACTGAAAGTTTTACAAATTGTGTGCACTTGCTAGAAGTTGTATATTTTTATGTTTATATTTTGCACATTTAATGTACCTCTTAACGCCAGACACTGTTTACAGTTAGTCTTCTGGTTGGAAAAAAACTGTAATGTTTACAAATTATGTTTACAATAGTATTATGTTTACATTTTGGAAATGTGTAATTTTTTTTTTTAGTAAACTATACTTTTAAAGTGTAATTTAATGAACCCTCTCATTTTTGTGGCTTCAGTCATTCAGGCATACTATTTTTAAGCTGGAAGCATTAACAACTTGTATCGAATATCGAAAATCGTTATCGTTCAATATGGATATTTTATTTCGAGATCACATTTTTGCCATATCGCCCAGCCCTACTCAGGCTACAGTCATCTCACTGTCACCCCTACACACATTTGATTTTTCTGTCAGTTTTGATCCAGGGCTACACATTTGGGGTTTAAGACATAGAAAAACGGCCTGGTGACGCCACTGTGTGTAAAGTAGTGTTGTCACAATACTGGATTTTCTAACTTCGATACGATACCTTAAAAAATATCAATATTCGATACCATTTTCGATACCAAAGGGAAAACAACAGTCACAATATTATTATTTTTTTTTTTTATTTAAAGATAAATATAACATGTCTAGATAGAACATGACAATGAGGTATATTTTACATTAACAAAAATGTCTTGAGGTAGTGCAGGGGTTACCAATTAAAATCAGCCAAGGTCGCTTGGACCTTAGATAACTTTCCTTACTGTGAGGGGTCCGGAAATTTTTAATAAAAGGATATGTGTTTCAATATAATTCTCTAAAGTAAAGTCTAATTTATTCCACACCTACAGCCTCTTAAACAATATGGAGATGAATGTTGATAATCCACTGTTTTCTGTATTTTATCCTTTGTTTACATGAGGAGGATGTTTGAGTGTTTAGCTTTCACCAAACACAGCTCAGAGACAAAAGGAAAATACTACAAAATCAAAAGAGGCTAAAGCTCAGGACCTGGTGGTTTATTGACAACAGCCTGGAATCCTGCATATAATGCCTAGTACTCCTTTATACATGTGTGAGAACATTTTAAATACAAAATCATCAATTCAAGCCAAAACATATTTGTTAAACAAAAATGACAGAGATGCCTGTCATAATTGATATCTTTCTATTGTCATTCCTGTGAAAACAACAGGAACAAAAAAAAAAAAACACTGAACATTTCTTTAGCATTATCTGTTGCCAATAATTAACTGTTATTGTTTTAATTAGCAGGTTCATCTTTAAACATTTTCAAAATTTAGAATAGAAATATTTATTTCCTGTTTTTTCCCTGTATGGGATAACGTTTTAATTAAAATGCTTATGATTAGTTCTGTAACAGGATTTAGGATTCACACAGAAACTGACAACTTAAGGAAGACTTAACCTGTGTCGCTCATCTACAAACCCTCCTTTCACACCTTTTCTGTTTTAATCACCCAAATGAACATGTGTTGGGTTCAAATGAACGCAAATTGCCTGAGCTAATTACCCACTGTTGTTTGTAAATGAGGTAAAATATGCGACAAACGAGTCAATACTTAACCTACGACAGAATAAAGTAGTTGACGGACAAATGTACAACTCACCACATTAGACGTCCTCACTTTCCTCCGAGCTAGAGTCTTTTTAATCCTGACATGAAAACTGTCCAGTCCTGGTTCAGTTCTGGATTCATATCGTATCGAAACTTTGGGAAATGAGTATCGTATCGCTTGAGATATTTCAGTATTGATATTTATCTAAATATCGATATTTTTGACAACACTAGTGTAAAGTATCGTGTTATTACGATTCCCGGTTCCGCCCAATAGTAATTTTGTTTCCTAGAAGTTTAAACTAAAAAAAAACCTCTAAACTTAAGTGTGATGTAATTTTACTATTTCTATTACATTACTATTCATTATTTTTCATTATTTTGTAATAAAACAAAAGTAGTAAAGGTCGCTTTGCTGTCGAGGGGTGTGGTTGGGACAGAAAAATATTTTGTTTATCAATGACATTCCCATTTCATTGATACTGGAAACAGCCAATGGTGTTACTCTGGCATAATTTGCTATATTTCCATACTACGTTTTGTCCATTAATAACACGTCTTGAGCTGGGACTTGAATGTTGTGTCATTGACGCAGACTTCAAAAGGTCTGCCAGTCTCAAACATATTTCCATATTTTCCGTCCTACACGTATTTGCATATGGAATAAAAGGTAATCCTGAAGTTTACATGCCCATCCATCTGTCGGTCAAGGTGAGGCCTGCTTCCGAATAGCCATGCCATTTTCAATTCAAATGAAGTTTCCGTCCAACCTAAGGAGTACCACAGAGCTCATGTTTTGAATGCAGCAGCCAATAAATTGGGACGGCCGCCATTTGTCTAATAATAGCATATACGACCAAAAACAGGCCACATTTCAATATTAAATTTTTTGATGGCATCTTGGTTTCAGAGCGTTTAGAGCTACATAAATTGTCAAGAAATAGTATGTGAACCTTTTGGAATTTCATGGTTTTCTGAATAAATTTGTCTTAAAATGTGAAAATCTGATCTTTATCTAAGTCAAGGGTATTACAAACATAATGTGTCTAAAAATTACACAAAAACATTCTGATCTTTCATGTCTTTCAAAATGGCAGTGGAAAAAGTAAGTGAACCCTTAGAATTAATCACTGGTTAACCCCCCACCATGGCAGCAATATCCTCAACCAGGCGCTTCCTGTAGCTGTGGATCAGTGGATCATCCAAAACATTCAACATGGCGGACGCTGCTACCGAGAAGCCGTTTATTTCTGCTCTCTCCTTGATGTTGAGTTACCAGCAAAGTATAAAAACTATGAAACCGCTCTGGTGTCCTCTCCCTCATCCTCTTGTGAAACTGTTGTTTCGTTTCACCGACATAACTGTCACTGCACTCTTCACTACACTGAACTGCAAACTACACTACTCTGTTTGTGCGAGCGGATCTTGTCTTTAGGATGGACCAGTTTTTGACGAAGATAAACCAGACACTGTTTATTTCCGCTGCTGCACAGACCGGTACCAGGCCAAGTAAGCTATGCGCAGACTTTACGAGCGGAACGTAATGAGCTCACAACAAAAACATGTCTGTGTCTGAGGCTGAACTATCTTCAAAACGGAAAAAAAGTATCCTAAATGTACTGTCACCTGCGGAGAACAGAGAGAATGTGAGCAGTAATGTGTGTTAGCAAAGAGGCTAAACTTTAAACAAAGGCTGCTGTCATCCTGAGTCTGAGACAAAAGTTATTTCATTACACCGTCAGACCTGTCTTAAACTAAGTGTCCTTATCAGAGAGATGTAGTAATGTTCTGGATCATGTGCGTGTCTTGTCTTGTTTGTCCTGTCCTGTAAAGATGTGTCCTGTAGTAATCTCGCCCTTACCACCACGAGTGCTTCATTGGTGGGTATGCAAGTAAGGAGTGATGTGACATCAAAGGAGACTATAGTCTGTAATCTGCTTCTAGTTGTAGATTTTTGATTTTGTTAGTTAGAAGTCCTGCGAGTTGATGATATGGTGTTGTGAGTGGCCTACCAATGGAGCCAAAATGGTGGCCAGGTGTTTGGCTACATTGTAGGTGGCTGAATCTGTGCGCCTTACTATGGGTCGTAGTGGAGTTTCTTCTTTGTGTATTTTGGGTAAGCCGTAAATACATGGAGTGGTGTTCCCCGGACACAGCCTGTAGTACAGAGGTTGATCAATGACTTGGTCCTTCTCATCCCGGACCATATTTGCAGTTTACTGGAGATATGTTTGAACACTACTTATTTTCATCTCAGAGGTAACGTCAGAAGGTAAATGGAAAAAAGAACAACACATCTTGAAAGCCATGAGAGACTGTGGATACCCCAAATGGACTTTCAACCAAACCAAGAGGACACAGAAACCAAACAGACAGGAACCAGAAACAAAAAAGAAGGGTGTAGTTATCCCTTATGTGTCTGGTTTATCTGAAAAACTTAAAAGGATTTTCTACAAACAAAACATTCCAGTCCACTTTAAACCAGGGAACACGCTGCGTCAAAAACTGGTCCATCCTAAAGACAAGATCCCCTTGAACAAACAGAGTAATGTAGTTTATACAGTTCAGTAAAGAGTGCAGTGACAGTTATGTCGGTGAAACAAAACAACAGCTTCATAAGAGGATGTATCTGCACAGAAGAGCCAATCCCGGAGGACCTGAGTCTGCAGTCCACCTCCACCTTAAAGAGAAAGGGCATTCCTTTGAGGACAGCAATATCTGAATTTTGGCCAGAGAGGCCAGATGGTTTGAGAGAGGGATGAAGGAAGCCATTTTTGTGAAAATTGAAAAGCCTTCTTTAAATAGAGAAGGTGGCCTCAGATTCATGGTGCCTAGTATTTATATCAGTGTGTTGAAACCTAAAACAAAAGAGTTGCACCGAAGAACAACAAACACAGCACCTGAATGGAGCAGTATCACTAACAACTCGGCACCTGAATGGAGCAGTGTCACTTACGACTCTCCTGAGCCTTAACACACTTCCCTTTCAGAGCCAATGACCATGAGACCAGAACAGCCTGGTCCATCAGGTTTGGTTTCAGGGGAAACTCCTCCCTGTAGAAATACTGTTATAATAGTTATTAGGTTCGGCAAGAATTGAGATGACGGAGACAGCCAACTTGGAATTTGGAATAGATGGTCACAGTTTATCATCTTGCAAGAGGAACTCTTCATACAGTATTTGGTAGTACAGCATGAAATGGTTCAACGAGCATGACATACAGACAGTTTTTATATGATTGTGGATGCCCCTGTTGGAAAACAGAGCATCCTTGAAGATTGGTTTAGGTGTCGTGGCACTGATTAGCCTGACGCCAACACAGAATATATCTGGATTTATCTGGTGTCTGACCCAGCTTGACAATGTCACATAAGGATGTTACAGTTCAGATGTCTTTAATCTCTTAACAGATACAAGCGCATCTCTCTTTCCAGTTGATCTCAGAATTGATAGTCTTTTGGAATTAGAGACGAAATGTTGTCACCTTGAAAACCAGGTCCAGATGCTTTTACTTCAACCTTTTATTCAACAGTGTCTTAATTTAAATAGAAGACAAACTAAAACCTTGTTTTATTGTAAATAGACTGTAATAGGCATCTCCTGCTGCTACAGAGGCAGGTCTGTTGCGTTTCAGAAAGATTTTTGGGCATTTTGTTGCTCCATTTACATGTTTGTTTTAGTTTAGTTTATCAGCAACTTAGAAACTGCCTCTCATGGCTGATTGTAAATAAACGCTGGAGATGCAGCAGAGAGGAGGGGCATGCTAAACAGCTACAGTTAAACCACAGACGCAGATGAGAACAGACTAAACTAATGGAACTGAAATTTACCTGTGTCCAGTGTTGAGACCTGAGCACTCTCACAGTGTGTCACCCATTAAACCCTCGAAAAATCCAAAACAGAAAAGGTTTAGTGTTAGTGGCGTGGCTAATGGTAGCCTTGTGCACACGTCAGTTAAAGCGACACACTTCCTCCAGCTCTTCTTCTTCTTCTTGTCCTTTCTGTCAGTTCCACAACTCATGGGAGAGTAAAAACGTATACAGGTAAATTGAGAGATCCTCCTTTCAGCTCGTCTCCTTCTTCACCACAAGAGACCGGAACATCGACCTGCAGAAGCTGCGCCGATCTGTTTGTCAACCTCCCGTTTGTCAGCCTCCCGTTTGTCAACCTTCCGTTTCATCCTTTCCCCACCTGAAAACAAAACCCAAAGATCTTTGAAATGTATTACATATTGTATTCCTGACTTGCAGACTTGATTGGTGAACCAGTTAGTGAGCAGAACCACAAGCAAGATGGCGCCTGTGTTCGGCATTGCCTCTGCTCCCTCTCTGTTATCTAATGTATCTAGATAACAGATATCCAAATCTAATGTTGGGTTTTTTAGTGCTGTTTGTTGCTTTATCAGCCCTTACAACTAATAGCTGTGTCTCAGCTACTTTTAAATATGATCGACACACTTTATTCCGAATCAATGAGCAGATGAAAAACTTTTGTGTTACCTGGGCCAGGTACGCAGAGTTTTTCCCTCCAGTTTTTGAGTGCTCCACGTCATTACCTGAGTACCTGTTGCTAGCTAAGCCCCGCGGCAAGAGAAGGAAGCGGGGATTGAGGGCTGGAGTCGGGGCCAGGCTGAGGAAACGTCGTGGGCAACTACCATGTCCGAGCGGCTCCGGATATGTCTGGGATGAGCGGTGCCTGTGGTCGGTTCCGTGCGGGAACTCGTCTGGAGCGTCTCCGTCCCTCCAATCTGACCGGATTTTTCCGACTCGGCAGCTCCAAAATTTCCCTTTTGCGTGAGCAGGTCCTGTGTACTGTTACATGCCGGTGACGTCCTGTCACCGGTGCGCTGCCCTGATGGTCAGCGTGCACTGGCCTTGGATCTGGCAAAACCGACTTGGATTGCTCTACTCAACGCTCGCTCCATTGCAAACAAGGCCTTCTTCGTCAGTGAATTATTCTCCTGGCAGCGTGAAATGGAGTACAGTCATCTGAACGAGCTGTGCCCTCCAGACTGTTCTGTTTTTGGGACACAGCGGGTCTTGCGGCGAGGAGGCGGACTCGCACTCGTGTACCGGGACTGTTTCTGCTGCAGGTTGATGAACCCAGACTCTTTCGACTCCTTTGAGATGCAGATGATGAGGTTGGCAACAATGACTCATTTTATTGCATTTTAATTTACCAACCTCCTGGTCCTGGTCGCTTGTTTTTAGAGGATTTCTCTGAATTTTTATCTTCAATTATCAAACTTGAAAATGTTCTGATACTCGGGGATTTTAACCTCCATATCTATGATGCTTCGTGTAATCTGGCATCTGAGTTTTTAACACTCACTGAAACATTTCATTTTAAACAGCATGTCTCTGGTCCTACACATACAAAAGGCCACACTTCGGATCTTGTTTTCTCTTTAGGCCTGAACATTGAGTTGAGTGTTACAGACATTAATGTGACAGACCACTGTTGTATATTTTTTAACTTGTCTTCCAATGTGGACTATCTTCCTTCCAAACCAATGTCGCAAAGACGCATCATAAATGGATCCACAGCTGAGAAATTTTCGGAGTCATTTGACCCCAGGGTTTTTGATGGCTGTAGTGAGCCTGAATCTTTTATGCAGTCTTTTAATAACCACTGTTTGTCTGTTTTAAATAAGGTTGCTCCGCTAAAAAGTAAACACACCTTCCCTAAAAATCCCTGCCCTTGGATAAATGAGAAAATCTTATCTTGCAGGAGAAACTGTCGTAAAATAGAATGTTTGTGGAAATGCACAAGCTTGGAAGTCCACAGACTTGCCACTAAATGATATAATGCCACTAAATGATATAATAAAACAGGCCAGATCTGCCTATTTCTCTAATCTTGTTGTTCTGAACAAAAAAAATTGTCACTCCTTTAGCTCCTCATTTACCAGTCCACTCAAAATCTGACTGCAACAGGTTTTTACATTCCTTTGTGAATAAGGTTATGATATAAGAGCCTCTATAAACCCATCCTCTGTAAACACATCTTGGGGTTTATCTCCTCAGTGCTCTTGGTCCACCTTCTCACCTGTCACTGAAGAGGATATTAAGGGTCTACTAAAAAAGGCGAAACCATCATCCTGCCCTCTAGATGTAATGCCAACTTCGCTGCTTTTAAATGTATTTGATTTAGTTGGTCCATATGTTGTTAAACTGATCAACCGTTCTCTTTTAACTGGTTCTGTGCCCAGCTCTTTTAAACAAGCGGTCGTCAGCCCCATTCTGAAGAAGCCCAATTTGGATTCTTTTGAACCAAACAATTACAGGCCAATCTCTAAATTGCCTTTTTTATCTAAAATCCTGGAGAGAGTGGTGGCGGAGCAGCTGACTGCGTTTCTTAATGAAAATAATTTTATAGATAAATTTCAGTCAGGCTTCCGAAAATGTCATTCAACTGAGACTGCCCTGCTGACTCTGGGCAGTACTCTTGATCCTACTGGATTTATCGTCTGCTTTTGATACTCTGGACCATAGTGTATTGTTAAAGCGTCTGCAATATGAAACGGGTTTCTCTGGTTCAGTTCTAAAGTGGTTTTCCTCCTACCTGAGCGACAGATAATTTTGTGTCTCTGTTAACAATATTCTGTCTGAAATGACCCCTCTGTCATATGGAGTTCCTCAGGGCTCAGTCCTAGGTCCTCTTTTGTTTTTTTTTGTACATACGCCCTCTTAGTGAAATAATTCACTGTTTTAAAAATGTGTCTTATCACTTTTATGCTGATGACATTCAGTTGTACTGTTCTTTTAAAGACTCTGAATTTCATAAACTTACTGATTTGTTGGACTGCTTGTCTTGCATAAAGAACTGGTTATACAATAACTACCTACAGCTGAATACAAAAAAGACTGAAACTTTAATCTTTGCACCGGACCAAAAAATACCTCAAATCAAACAACACCTTGAATCCCTGGGTTCTTCCGTTCAGTCGAGCCTCAGAAACCTTAGTGTTCTGTTTGACCAATCTATGTCTCTGGACAGTCATTCTAGACAGTTGGTCAAAAACTGTTTTTATCATCTGAGAAACATTTTTAAATTGAGAGTGTTATTGTCTAAAGCTGACATGGAGATGATTATTCATGCTTTTATTTCTTCTCGTCTTGATTTTTGTAATTCTCTTTTTACTTGTTTGAACAAATTGTCTCTGAGTCGGCTACAAATGGTGCAAAATGCTGCAGCCAGGCTTTTAACTGGAACCAACAAAAGGGCTCACATTTCCCCGGTTTTATCCCCATTACATTTGGCCAAAACCCGTTTTAAAACTCGGGGAGACCGGTCTTTCCAAGCAGTCGCCCTCAGACTCTGGAACGCCCTGCCCCTGTCACAGCGAGTGGACGTTTCTGTTGATTCTTTTAGAAAGCAGCTGAAGACACTTTTATTTAAACAAGCTTTTAGTTAATTGGGCTTTTTATGTTTTTAATATTTTGTGTTTCTCATAGTTTTATTGTTCTTTTATTGCACTTTGTAAAGCACTTTGTGATTTATATCTGTGAAAGGTGCTATATAAATAAAATTTACTTACTTAATTTACTTACAGAACCAGAACGTATATGGGAGTGCCATGTATGAGAAAAGTTTGACAACAAATGATAGGTGTGCACATAACAAATTTTTAGAATAACAGCATGACACAAAGGGAATAAAAAGAATTTGCTGCTCTCCTCTAAATGTCTTTCTCAATTTGGAGACAAGTGGCGTCTCCTGGAATTGACGTGACTAAGGCTGTCTACCTTACCTGAGCTAAATGTCTTTCTCTAGCTTTTGAGGTCAGCATTACGACAGGACCCATAGCAATGAATGTAACCCATGGGACACTTTTGCAAATGATGATATTAAAATGCCAAGGCCATTGCATCAGTGCAGCTTCATAATCGCAGCTGTGGCCGGGACGCTTAGACCACTGGCTGTGCTTGTGATGGGACGCATTAGACCTGACACATGCCAGATGTGTCTAAACCGTAATGGCTGCCCACCTCTCACTCGTTGCCAGTCTAAGTGTATCTAGCAACAGCACAAATCAGATTATAGTTTTGAGCTAGCTTTACTTCATTGTGCAGGTTTTATTGCCACCTACAAGAGGCTTAGCTCCAATAAAAACAGCTGTTTGTTTTCCATTGAACTTGTTGTTCCATTGAGCTTGATTGTTATGTGGCCCTTTCATTTCATTCGCAGTCTTTATTAGCTGCTGCTGGCTCTTGTGCTTCAAACAGCACTGAACAAACAGGCCTTTAATTGGCTTTGGTCTGTGGCCAGAGTTGAAAGAGGTGATAATAGTGTGGTTTCTTGTGCTTACGCTTATACCAGTGCAGAACAAGAGTTGTTGTTGAAGCAGCGTGGGCGCGTCAGCTCCTGAAGTGTGTCCCAGTCCATTAACTTGGATGTCCGCCCTTGTTACCTCCCCATGGCTTTGCTTTGACGTTAGTGGGGATCTTGGAATTAGCTGCCCACCTGAGCTGCAGTATGTTTTGGTTTATAAATGTATCTCTTAATCTCGCCTCTTTTCCATTTTTGTAATGCACATGTTTTTTGTGGGCCAAGACTGGAGTTTGCACAAAATTGCACAATAAGACATTAACAAAAGAGAACCTTGAAGCTAAACCCTCAGACAAGAATCTGGCTTTGCTGCTTGTCATCAGCAGGCAGCAGGCGTTCATAAATAAAAAGTCCTACTTCAGTCACACCACTGAAAATTAATCTGACTCATAAGACAATAAGGAATTCTGTTAGACACAGGGCGTGAGACTGAAGACACACCTAACTACATGAAAACACTTATGTCATGTCAGGTCTATTGATTGTCATTCATACGCACACAGATATATTCTAGTAGCGTTTTGTTAAGGTGTCTGAAGAATTAAAAACACTGGAGACTAGAAATAGCTTTTGCTATTTCATTCTTTAATTGTAGTTAAATTAAAAGTGTATACTCTCTGATGGAGTTTACGGTGAGTTCTTTATCACTGTATTTTTTAGTTCGCATACAGTTTGTTTTAGCTTGCTTGCTTATCTTTTAGAACATACAGTCAGGTCCATAAATATTGGGACATCGACACAATTCTAATCTTTTTGGCTCTATACACCACCACAAAGGATTTGAAATGAAACAAGATGTGCTTTAACTGCAGACTTTTAGCTTTAATTTGAGGTTATTCACATCCAAATCAGGTGAACGGTATAGGAATTACAACAGTTTGTATGTGTGCCTTCCACTTTTTAAGGGACCAAAAGTAATGGAACAATTGGCTGCTCAGCTGTTTCATGACCAGGTGTGTGTTATTCCCTCATTATCCCATTTACAAGGAGCAGATAAAAGGTTCAGAGTTCATTTCAAGTGTGCTATTTGCATTTGGAAACTGTTGCTGTCAACTCTCAAAATGAGATCCAAAGAGCTGTCACTATCAGTGAAGCAAGCCATCATAAGGCTGAAAAAACAAAACAAACCCATCAAAGAGAGAGCAAAAACTTTAGGTGTCTGCAGTTAAACCACATCTTTGTTCGTTTCATTTCAAATCGATTGTGGTGGTGTATAGAGCCAAAAAGATTAGAATTGTGTCGATGTCCCAATATTTATGGACCTGACTGTATGCTGTGCCCAACCCTGACCTCTATAGATTTTAATGTAATACCCTTGTGTTTAGCTCTATTTACTCTCTGTCTGCATTATCGTTGCTGTGAGCTGTTGTTGCTCTCAGTGGGCAGACTTCAGAGTGGTGTCTCTCTCTCACACAGAGGGAGTCTGAGTGCTGCTCTGCTGTTAGCCCCACAGCGCTAGCCTACATTTGAGAGAAATCGGGTGATGTCACGTCTTTCTCTCCTTGTCTTTAGTCTCCGAGAGCTGCTGTGTGAGGCATCCTGGGCACTGTCTGCTCCGTGTGAGGTAGGTCCATTACTCAGCCTCTCTTAAATCTGCTGTATCTGTCGTACACGTGATGCTCAACGCCGATTCGCCTCCTGCTCAACTGTTTACGTCTCACATTGACTTGTTCCTTTGGAAATGAGCAGTAAAGCATGATCTAATCTGGCTCTCGTCATGTGGCAGATGCTCATACATTGAGGTCACATCACATGCTCATCCAGGGAGTTGCTCTAAATATGTTCACTGTTAACAGGGACGCAGATGTGAGTTGTTGTATACCAAGTGCTGTCAGTATTTATCGTCATTTTCCTCTAATTTAACTTTTTTACGGTAAAGGTCATTCTGGGGTCACTTAAATTTGTTCTCAATTTGTGACCTGTATTCTTGGCTGTGTGTTTGGTTTATGTAAAGATGTAAACCTGTGTATTATTAGGCTATGTGTCTGGGAAATGATGAATGAAATTTAGTGTAAAATGTTTTACTTTCAGAACAGTGCAACTCAACAAATGTTGAGAAGGCAGTAGGGCTGCACAATGTTGGAAAAACATGCAGTGAGGAATAGCTATATTGAAGGTCTACGTGGAGTTTTAACCGCCAAAGGATGATTGAGTTTCTGTGTTGAGTCTGCATGTCCTTCCCGTGTTACCATGGGTTCTCACCGGGTACCCCAGCTTCCTCACACCGCACAAAGACATGCATGTATAGGTTAATTGGCAACTCTAAAGTGTCCCTAGTGCAGAATGTAAAAGTGAATGTTTGTCAGCTCTGTGACTAGTTGCTGGGATAGGCTCCAGTCATCCGCAACCTCTAACGGGACCAAGCGGGAGAAAAAAAATTAATGAATGAATGCTATGAGCTGCCATATTTAAATGCTCCATGACAAAGTAACAAATTTAACCAATTTAAAACATATAAAGTCATAAGGCTCTGGACTAACTTCCACTTGTCAAAGCAGGAGCTAAATCAAAATTAAAGACTAAACCAGGACTTTATATATTGGTTGCATCAGAGTTTGATCTAAGACACTGTTTGGACAATGATTTTGCTAGAGCAGGGGTGCTCACACTTTTTCAGCACGCGAGCTACTTATAAAATGACCAAGTCAAAATGATCTACCTACTACAAAAATGCACATATATTTATTGAGGATTCTTTATATGTACAATGTATGTTGTATGTATGTATGTACCTTGCAAACCGTGATACTGCACAACACAACATAATGAATAATGAATAAACTATGTACAATTTTCTGTCATTACCTGAGTTTACGCTGATGACTTGCACTGAATTGAATCAGCCAAGGATGCATAGTCCGGACAGTAGCTGCTGACAGATCAGGAAAACACACTTCGAAAATGTCATTGTGAAAAAAAAGTCCTCCCATTCCGTATGAAAGCGATACATTTTAGTCTTCTTACTTGGTCCATCTCCCCCACTCGTTTTTATACCCTTTCTTTGTAGTTTAAGAGAAAAAAAAACAAGGTTCAAAAATTGGAATTAAGTCGCTGAAGCGTGTTAGTTTTGCTGCACTTAGCGCCGTTGTTTGCGCATGCGCACTGACCTAAGCGTCAGAAAAAGTCAGATGTAATTTGAGTGGCTGTATATCAATCAAGAGATTGGATGGATGATTGGCTGACGTCTATTTTTTTTTTTATGTCATGCAATCTACTATTACTACCTTGAGATTGACCAGTAGATCGCGATTGATGTATTGAGCACCGCTGGCCTAGAGTATTCAAAATATAATAACTGCAAAATAATTTAAAACCTATAGTACCTCATCCTGAGGTACACACGTGGACAAAATTGTTGGTACCCTTCGGTCAATGAAAGAAAAACTCACAATGGTCACAGAAAAAAACTTTATTCTGACAAAAGTAACAATAAATAAAAATTCTATGAATGTTAACCAATGAGAAGGCAGACATTGCTTTTCAACCATGCTTCAACGGAATTATTTTAAAATATAAACTCATGGAACAGGCCTAGACAAAATTGATGGTACCCCTAGAAAAGACTGTAAATAATGTGACCAAATGGACATGTTAATTCAAGGTGTGTGCACTAATTAGCATCACAGGTGTGTACAATCTTGTAATCAGTCAGTGGGCCTATTTATAGGGCTTCAGGTAGTCACTGTGTTGTCTGGTGACATGGTGTGTACCACACTCAACATGGACAGGAAGAATAGAAAGAAGATTATAGACGAGCAGGATAAAGGTAAAGGCTATAAGACCATCTCCAAGCAGCTAGATGTTCCTGTGACTACAGTTGCACATATTATTCAGAAATTTAAGATCCATGGGACTGTAGCCAACCTCCCTGGACGTGGCCGCAGGAGGAAAATTGATGACAAATCAAAGAGACGGATAATCCGAATGGTAACAAAAGAGCCCAGAAAGACTTCTAAAGAGATCCAAGGTGAACTCCATGCTCAAGGAACATCAGTGTCAGATCGCACCATCCGTTGTTGTTTGAGCCAAAGTGGACTACATGGGAGACGACCAAGGAGGACACCATTGTTGAAAACAAATCATAAAAAAGCTAGACTGGAATATGCCAAACTACATGTTGACAATCCACAAAGCTTCTGGGAGAATGGACAGATGGACAGATGAGACAAAAATGGAACTTTTTGCCAAGGCACATCAGCTCTATGTTCACAGACGGAAAAATGAAGCATATCAAGGAAAGAACACTGTCCCTACTGTCAAACATGGAGGAGACTCTGTTATGTTCTGGGGCTGCTTTGCTGCATCTGGCACAGGGTGTCTTGAATCTGTGCAGGGTACAATGAAATCTGAAGACTATCAAGGGATTCTAGAGAGAAATGTGCTGGCCAGTGTCAGACAGCTTGGTCTCAGTCGCAGGTCATGGGTCTTGCAACAGGACAATGACCCAAAACACAGCTAAAAACACCCAAGAATGGTTAAGTGGAAAACATTGGACTATTCTAAAGTGGCCTTCTATGAGCCCTGACCTCAATCCTATTGAGCATCTTTGGAAGGAGCTGAAACATGCCGTCTGGAAAAGACACCCTTCAAACCGGAAACAACTGGAGCAGTTTGCTCATGAGGAGTGGGCCAAAATACCTGCTGAGAGGTGCAGAAGTCTCATTGACAGTTACAGGAATCGTCTGATTGCAGTGATAGCCTCAAAAGGTTGTGCAACAAAATATTATGTTAGGGGTACCAACAATTTTGTCTAGGCCTGTTCCAGTTTATTTTAAAACATTATTTTGTTGAAGCATGGTTGAAAAGCAATGTCTGACTTTCATTGGTTAACATTCATAGAATTTTTTATTTATTATTACTTTTGTCAGAATAAATTTTTTTCTGTGACCATTGTGAGTTTTTCTTTCATTGACCGAAGGGTACCAACAATTTTGTCCACGTGTGTAGATCTACATCTCAACACATTTCACTTCTGTCTGGTTTGCTCTCTCCTCTGATGCATAGTGAGAGAAGACTCAATCACATGAAGTCTTTTGTACGTTGAACAGATGCCAGTACATAAATTAAAATATGATAGACCAAATTCACTAAGCTTTTCTTTTTATTATATATATTTTCTTGAACTATATGTGCTCAACATGAAGCCAGAGCTTGTAGACTCTCCCACATAATTAAGGTATTTTGTATGGGAACATTTTGGCTTCCCCGTCAAAAACAATAACAGGCAAAGGCAAGTGGATAAGTTGAGAGTTGTGTGCCAAAATTATACCAAAATATACTGAACCAGAACCAAACTGAAATGTAACTTTTGTGTACCGTTACACCCCTAGCCAATATTATTTTCAAGTCTATTTTCTTATTATTTTAAAATATCAATAATAGTATATTTACTACTTCTATAGAAACATGTATGGTTGACCACACTACAGATCATCTGAGTTGACAAAGAATTAAATATTGTTAATTTATGTAAGAATATTTTAGGGATGCTCCCATCCACCTTTTTTTTTTTTTTTTTTTTACCAATTCCTATGCCTGAGATTTGGTATTGGCCAATACCGAGTAGTAATCCGATTCTTGAGTAAAATGTCTAAAAAGTGATAAATTACCTAATAAACTGTGTGCATCTGTGTGACACAACATGAACAATAATTTCCTAACTTTGTAAATCAAAATAATAAATTCACAAATTAGAGTGCAAACAGGAATTTGACAAACCAGTGCAAAAGCAGCGGAAAAACATCCACAGATTTACTAGCTTGGTACGTGTACAAATAGAAACAAAAACTTTTTAATGGATTAATTAGAACAAATTTCAAAATCAAATGTACAATATAATAAAAAATAAAGCAGCTGAATTTGGCCAACATAGCGACAGCTTTACTTGCTTGGTAGATATTTAAGATAAACAGAGGCCATCTTTATCATGGCTCCAGACTAACGTTTTTCATTTTAGTACCATCCCGAAAGCCAGTTCCAACTGTAAATATCAACCGTCCCCATATTTATTTAAAATATAGGCTAATTGTCCATTTGGAAGTTCATAAATAAACGAGTTTCCCTAAAACAGTAGAACTTAACTTGAAAACAACTCTCATTTGTTTACCTGTTACCTTTTGTTCTTTAGTCTCTTTGGCTGCAGCAGAGACTTACTGAAGGCAGCGAGGGGATCTTGCCATAAGAGTGGACCAGTTTGGATGCAGAGTATTTTCTGGTTTAAAGTGGACTGGAATGTTGTGTTTGTAGTCAATCCTTTTAGGTTTTTCAGATAAACCAGACACATAAGGGATAACTACACCCTTCCCTTTTGTCCCTGCCTGTTTGGTTTTACGTCTCCTCTTGGTTTTGTTGAATGTCCATCTGGGATATCCACAGTCTCTCAGGGCTTTTCGGATGTGTTGTTCTTCTTTCCATTTACCTTCTGAGTAGGGCTGGGCGATATGGCAAAAATGTGATCTCGAAATAAAATATCCATATTGAACGATAACGATTTTCGATATTCGATACAAGTTGTTAATGCTTCCAGCTTAAAAATAGTATGCCTGAATGACTGAAGCCACAAAAATGAGAGGGTTCATTAAATTACACTTTAAAATTATAGTTTATTAAAAAAAAAAAATTACACATTTCCAAAATGTAAACATAATACTATTGTAAACATAATTTGTAAACATTACAGTTTTTTTCCAACCAGAAGACTAACTGTAAACAGTGTCTGGCGTTAAGAGGTACATTAAATGTGCAAAATATAAACATAAAAATATACAACTTCTAGCAAGTGCACACAATTTGTAAAACTTTCAGTTGTATTTTTTTATTATTTTTTTGCCAGGAAGACTGGTCTGTAAAAAGTGTCTGGATTTAAGAGGTATTTTAAATGTGCAAAACGTAAACATGAAAAATGTACAACAACTAGCTAGTGCACACAATTTGTAAAACTTTTACAGGTTTTTTGCCAGAAACACTAGTCTGTCCACTGTGTCTAGCTTTAAGAGGTAGATTAAATTTGCAAAATGTAAACAAAAATATTCAACTTTTAGCTAGTGCACACAATTTGTAAACTTTTACAGGTTTTTTGCCAGAAACACTAGTCTGTCCACAGTGTCTGGCTTTAAAGCTGCCCTGTGGCAGGACACTATATTACCACCTGTGCTAAAAGCACGCTCTGAGGGTGAGCTGGTGGCAGGAATACACAGGTAACGTTTTGCCAGGAGGCTCACTCTGGGGTATATTGCTGAATTGATCTTCCACCATTCCAGGGGGTTGGTCTCGCTGTCTGCATCTCCTTTCTGTTTCCTGTATGAGATGTGGCGGAATGCGCATGCGCGGGTCTTAGGGCTGGGAAAAAAATCGATTTGATTTAAAAATCGAGTTGGTAGGTCAAATCGATTCATATTTTCAAAAAATCGATTTTTTAGATTTTTTTCTCCCCCTCTTCAGTATGGCGTATAATACATACATTTTGCATTCGCAAAAATAATGTTCCTTCAGGGTTTATAAATATAGCTGTTTGACAATCTTTCAACTAAGAGTTACCTCAGAATTTTTTGTTGTTTTATTATCCAAATTATTTATACTGTATTTGTATAAATATAGCTGTTTGACAATCTTTGTTGCACACTTGCACAGTGACTTTTCAGTTAGAGAAACAAAGGTTTGCCTTTGCCATTTTGTTTATGTTGATGCACTTTAATTAAATACAATAAATATATACATTTAAAATATATTTACAGTTCACAGTTATTTTGTTTTAAAGGGGGGGGAGAATCGAATCGTGAATCGTAAATCTAGTTTTTTATAAAAAATCGCAGATTTTTTTAGGGGAACAAATCGCCCAGCTCTAGCGGGTCTACACAAAAATGAACGACTCGCTCGAGATGACTAGTTGTTCCCGAGTCATATTAAAGACTCGTTCAAAAAGAACAAATCGTTCATGAACGACTCATCGCTAGGAGTGAACAACTCCTGCTCTGACTGCAGCTGGGATGGGCTGCTGCGCGAGGACTGGCCCGACTATGAGTGCTTTGGGATGGGGGTGGGGCCTGCGGCAGCACCCGCTGCTCATTGATTAGAGCAAGAACGATGTGTGCTTTCACTTCAGAAAGTCTCCAAAAGTCTCCAATAACTCCAGAAAAAGTCGCTAGATTTGTCGCTAGTCGCTTTTTTGGAAATTTGTTGCTAGAGGGGTCTGAAAACTCGCTAAATATAGCGACAAAGTCGCTAAGTTGGCAACACTGCTGACGTGCACGTGCACGCCTCTGTCGCATATTTCTGCTGTGTGATTGGTTCTTGGATCAATCCATATCGAGTGAAAATGTCCGGAGCTTATCATCATTATTGATTTAAATTTTATCGCGATTCGATGTGATATCGTTTATCGGCCCAGCCCTACTTCTGAGGTTGTGAGCACCTCTTGTGCTCTGATGACTCCCAGCTTGTGCTGCAGAGGGTGGTGGGAATCAAACAGCAAATATTTATCCGTGTGTGTTGGCTTCTTATAAACATGGAGTGTCCTGTCCTCACAAATAACCACTGCACAGTCTAAGAAGGCTAGGCGGCATCTTCATGGGTGAACTTGATGGTCTTGTACACTGCGTTGATGTTCTCTGTAAAAGCATCTACTTCCTGTGTTCTGATTTTAACCCACGTGTCATCAACAAATCTGAACATGTGACTGGGCACTGTTCCTGGGAAAGAGACCAGAGCTTTGTTCTCCACTTCCTCCATGTACAGTTTGATTTTGTTAGTAAAGTCCTGGGAGTTGATGATATGGTGTTGTGAGTGGCCTACCAATGGAGCCAAAATGGTGGCCAGGTGTTTGGCTACATTGTAGGTGGCTAAATCTGTCCTGCTCTTTATGGGTCGTAGTGGAATTCCTTTTTGTGTATTTTGGGTAAGTCGTAGATACGAGGAGTGGTGTTCCCAGGATACAGCCTGTGGTACAGATGTTGATCAATGACTTAGTCCTTCTCCAGCCTCTGCAGACGGTCTATGACCTTCTTCTTGTACTTGTTGGATCTCTTCTCAGTGTCTCATAGGTGGTGGTGTCATTGTGTAAGCTGTTAATACTGGACTCATAGTCCTCTGTGTTCAGGATCACAGTGCATCTTCCTTTGCCTGCTGGCAGAATTGTGATGCTGTGGTCCTTCTCCAGTGCTGACAGGGCCCTCCTTTGCTCCGAGATGATATTGGAGGGGGGGTGGTTTGGCGCTAGCGTGGCTGTGACCTTGAGTCTCAGTTCTTCAGCTTCATTTCCAGACAATTTGTTGTTCCTTATGGGTGATTTTGTTGCTGTATTGAGGTCTACTGTAGGGATGTGCAAGAATCTCATTTTCAGTTTGGGTGAGAACTCTGTCCGAGAGTTTCTTTATCCATCTGTCCCGAGTGGCTGGTACAATATCCTTGTTAAACCTAGGATGGTCGGAATTCAGAAATTATAAAGTATCTTGGAATTAGAGACAAAACGTCTTCACCTTGAAAACTGAGTCCAGATGCTTTTGCTTTAACCTTTTCTTCAAGATGACCTGGATGAATGAGATCATCCACAGACACGATAATATGTTGTTTAAAATGAAAAAAAAAAAAAGTCCAATATATGAAAAATGTTTCTTTCTTGCCCCAATTACATTATTTTTCAATTTTCAAACTGCAAATACTGCTTGTACTGCATTCAATCTTTTTTATGTCAGCACATTTAATCGAACTCAAAGCAGAGACATTTACATGAGCCCCAGTTCAAAAAGGATTATTCTTTTACTAAACTAATACTATTATCTCACGTCATATCATTGTTTTAATATTCAACAGTTGTATTACATACTTTGACTTAACTATTGATTTAAGGTCTCACAGCCAACCCATAGTTGTAACAGATATAGTCATAGTCTAACTACATTGTTATGCAACAGCTCAACTCTGGTTGCGTGCGTCACACAGATTTTTCTCTGTAGTGGAGCTCATTTTCTCACTTGTCTCTGCAGCAGTCGTTGGTTTGCACGTCAGCCTGTCAGTCCGTGAGCCGCAGTGAGAGGCCGAGGTCAGCATGGTTCCCCTTGACTCCACAGTACTTCAAAGCATCTCATTAGCATTCCCATCCACTCATCACTCTCTCAAACATCACATCGGAGGAGTTCAGGGACAGCTGAGACACCTTGTTGCTTCCTGTAATGCACATTTCATCTGCACAAGGTGACACCTGCTCCATATACTGTCTCAGTCTAAGAAGGTATATTATGGTCAGTGACAGATTACACTAGACCACTTTGTGAAAAAGTCTTTGTCTGGACACAAATTTAAAGCTATATCAACAATTGCAATAACCATATGCGTCCTGTAGACTGCTTTTATTGGGGTGAATGTGTCTCTTAAGAGGCTTATTTCAGATCTTAACGCCGGCAAAGTCCGGCCCGGGGGCCAATTATGTTAAATTTTATGTTGCCCTCAGCTTCTGTGATAAAATGTGTTGTTAATGGCAGCAGCTTTAACAGGTTATAATCTATCTAAAACCTGTTTAAATCCAAATAAAACACATTCAAATCCTACTAAAACTTTTTCAAATCCAAATAAAACCTGTTCAAGTCCAACTAAAATCAGTACTTAGAGAGACTTTCGGCCCTTGCAAATTGTCCTCTCATCAAATGCGGCCTTTGTTGCAAAAAGTTTGGACTACCCTGGTTTAACGAGAGAAAGCCAACAGTAGCTGTTGTTGTTAATGTTACTTTTACAATTTACAGTTGAAGGCATTAGTAGCTGTTGTTTTGTATAAAACCAGAATATGGTTTCTTTTAGTAATGGGCGATATGAACGATATGCGATATAAATGATAAAAAATTGGCATACGATAGAGATTTTAACTCTATTGCACTATGATAATACATGTTGATGATGCAATTTCCCCGCAAAATGTACAGCCACGAGCTGCAGCTTGAAACATGGCTGAAAGCGAAACGGAGGAGCTGGTGAAAAAGACGCAACATCCATTATTTGGACGTAATTCGGATTTAAGCCGTCTGACGTGCAGCAGCAAATTATACTCTGTAGAGTGTGTGGGGCAACAGTTCCGGCTAAGAGAGGTAACACGACTAATCTGTTGTACTACCTCAAAACGAAACATGTTACTGAATGCCAGCTCCGTGAAGACAGCTTTGCCAGTCTTCACGGAGCTGGCAAAGCTGGTATTCAGTAACATGTTTCGTTTTGAGGTAGTACAACAGATTAGTCGTGTTACCTCTCCGTGAAGTCTCCGTGAAGACTTCACGGAGCTAGCATAGCCAGGCAATGCAGCCAAAGAGCGAGCGCGGGAGCGAGCGAGAGAGAGAGAGAGCGCGCCGGAGCGAGCGCACGAGAGAGAGATTATAGATTAAATTAACATATAAAATCTTACACGTTTGTCAACAGAAAAAAGTGTGAAAGATCTCCGAATTGACCGTGCTGTTGCTTTATGCAAGAAGATTGTGAGTTTCTTTTCAGGAATACAGGAATAACATTAAAAAATACATTTAGCAGTTTGGCTTTCCTTAGGATCTATGTAACCTGTTCTGAAATGATTCTATTATAATTTATATATCGCAATATATATCGTTATCGCAAGAGGCTGCAATGTATATCGCAATATGGATTTTTGGCCATATCGCCCATCCCTAGTTTCTTTTATAATTTGCACTTACCCCCAATTTAGACCGAAAGCGTACGTGGGACGTTACATATGCATTTTACGCGCATATATAAGCGTCAATTTACACCAGAGTTGCAAAGGTAAAAAGATTAATGTTATAGTTGTTATAAAAACAAAATACATGTATTAGGGCTGGGCAATATGACCTAAAAATAAAATCTCCGATTTTATATTTTTTAATTTAATTTACGATTTTTTTTTCCGATTTCCCCCCCTACTTATTAAGAAAAGCAATAAGTACAAACGGCAGAAAACTTAAAGCAAATGTTGCTTTTATTTAAAAGCAAGACAAATGTAACCCCCATTTCTGGGATGAATAATAAATAAATGAACACCGTCTTGGTACTTGCGGCTAGGTAGCTCATATCTGGGGTCTAAGGTTTTAATCAAATTAATAAACTCGGTCTTCTCCACTGTATATATTGGGTACCATGTCTTTGGCTATGTGCAAAGTGACCGCTTTAGTGATTGCTCTCCACCGTGCCCCTTTCCTGTCATATGCGGTGCCGTGTGAAAAGGATTCGGCTACAGTTAGCTGTTTTTTAGCTAAGGTTTGTTGGTCACTGCGTGTTTGTTCGTCTCGGAGAGACTGGCATTTTTCATATTCGGCTAGGTGTCTCTGTTTCATGTGTTGGAATTGGTTTGTGGTGCTGCTGCCTTTGACTGCAATGGGCTTTAGGCAAATGTTGCAGCGTGAGGTCTCTTGATCCACGTCTGTCGCAGTAAACCCATACCAGTTCCAAACAACAGATGATTTTATTCCTTTCTTGGGAACAAACTTCCCACTTTCACCGTTAGCCATGTTGTCGCTTTCTGTTGCTGTTTTGTGTGTGCTATGATGTTGTTGATGTCGCGTGCCGTACTGCTCTGCTATGTGCAACTAACGCTACGGAAGCTCCGGGGAGCCAAAAATGTGCCGTTACACAAAAACTCGATTTACTATCGCCCGCCACAAAAAAATCGAATTAATTCATTCAATTGATTTTTCGCCCAGGCCTAACATGTATTATGAATTATTCTAGATGATTTGTTTGACCTGTATATGTACATACATACTCTTTGGACGAGAGTATTTTCAAACCATGGCATACTTATAAAAATGACCTGTTTCTTCCAGAATATTCATTGAGTTTGAAGTGTCATGTCTTTGAAGCTGGGAACTAATGAGCTTTTGACCTTGAGGCTGTATTGAAATTACACTGGCTCTCGTTTCTCCTGTTTCTTTTCGCCTTCAGCCGTTCACTCATTACTCAGTGTAGACACTTCAAACCCACTTTAAATCCATTGAAAGCACACAGAGTCTGCATTTCATTAGCAAACACTGTGGTGATATTTTTCTGCCTTTGAAATGCCCTCAGAAAACCAGCTCCTGTCTGTCCTTGAATTGACCTTCACCCACTGCACCTCAACTCTAAAGCAGTGTCTGATGTTCAAACGGTGTCTGAACTGCTCTTCACCCACAGCTTTTGGATGGACCCTCTCTCTTTTGTGAAAATGCTGCTGTACAAGAGCATATTTTTAGGACATTGTCTATTATCAAGTCTGTGTGACGCAGCACTTTAGAAAACACTTACTTTAGAAGCCAGTAAGGTAGAAAAAAACTTGTAGTATATCAGCCAAAATTGTATGTGTGGGTTAAATGGCTGGAGAATTGTTTGTATTTTAAGAAAACTATTAGATAAAGAGCTGGACCTGTCTCTACAGATGACTTATGGATGTTTGTTGCTTTAGTAGGCAAAGTTTGTTGTCAGTGGCTAATTTTACAGCAAGAAAAGCTACATGTTGCAGGAGTAGACATGTTGTGTTGCTATAGATTTGGGCAAGAACCAACATTGCTGGCTAAGATTGAATAAGTCTATTTGTTTAAAACAAACATTTGGACATTTCATTTTCTATTTTAAAAAATTGGGCCAATGTTTTGCTTCTTTATCATGTTATTATGTCATTTCTGGTGTAAACATTGTAAGGGGCTATTAATGTTACATTTGTGTAGGGGATGCTGAAAATAGGGATAGGATGCAACAATTCTCAATACAGTATTGATGGTATGAGTGAACAACCAATCACAACTCTTCATGGGCTGATGATGATAAACAATATGAACGGCAGTGTTTCCTCCAGCGCTTGATGGTTTAGGCGGTGCGGCTGCCTTGGCAAAACCTGTCCTTTGCCAAGACTAATGAAGAATTGATTAAACTAATATCTAGCTAATATCTATATCTTGGAGCAGCTCAGCAGCTCAAGCCTGCTGCGTTATAGGGCTCCACAGTGAAAGTGAAACCACTCACGCTGTCTCACTGTAAATATTGGCTTAATCTGGAGTCTGGTCTGTTCAGAGCAAGAGCTGCATCTGAGACTTTTCTCGCCGAAAGTTGAACATAAAAATACTAAATGTCCCGTTTACTGACGAAAAAGACAGATAATCCATTTAACAAAGTGGCAAATTTTTTAATGTAGCACTGGTCCTTTCTCTCTGTCTCTGACATTATTTCATAACATGTCTGATTTAAAGATCCTGTACCTGATATATATTTTTTTCTAGTTGGGTAAAATGGTTTAAACCCTAAATAGTATATTGTAAAAGCAACAATTAGTGAAAAAAACGGGCTTTATGATGCCATTTAGTGTTTATTATAGGGAATTTAGTAAGTTATTCAGAGGCGGAAAGATTGGGCCAATCACATTGGAGCAAAACACATGCTAAAAAAAGGTGTGCTCCTATTGGTCTACACCATAGATTGTATAATAATTATGGATGCTATCCGCCCATTGGTCCCCTATTTGCCGAAATAGCCTCAAAGTCAGGGCAAAAAAATGGCGATTACATCCGGACATTTCAGACTCCTTCGTCAGAGGATGTTACTAAAATGGGCAAAGGGAGCGTTGCATCGTAAGCCCGTGGGAGGGCATTATGAGCGCGTGCGTGGGTAATTACGCCCACTCCGCTGTAGCCGAGGCTAAGGCAATTGCTAACCTGTTGCTAACACCAGGCTAACACAAGTGGAGCTTCCCACCCGAGATTTATGACCACACTATGTATCTCTCTATAATATGTTATATAGTTAACAAGGCTTTCGAATAATGCTTGTGGTATGTAGCTATAATATAGCATGCTAATCTAACTTTTTCTATTGTAGTTTAAAATATGGAAAAGGTCACTGTTCAAATTGCTCACTCTCAAGAGCCCACTGCCCAGACAAGTGCAGTTACACATTACTTTGGATACTATATTTTACTTAGTTATAGCCACGTTATACATAACTCTTGTAGTTTTCACGATGGACCTGCCCTCTGCTTCTGCCTTCTGCACCTGGAAACATCTGTTAAAACATCTGCAGCAGTTTTTTGTAGTTTTTGATTTTATACCGCTAGATGGTAGATTAAATTATAAGTAAGACATGCCCATAAAGCAGAAAAAAAGTTTGTTTAAAATTGTAAAAACATATGATACAATACATTTCATTGAAAATAAAAAAGTGCAAATGAATTGTAAACAGTTTTTTTTTTTAATGCTCAAGTGTGTAAAAGGTGTCACATATTTGTGATGCAGTTCCAAAAGGTTTGAGAAGCAACAAACGAAGCCTTGTCCCATCAGGTTGTAAGGGTGAAGGTGGACGTGGCGAGGATGTGATGAGGAGTTTATAATGACTGCTGCAGGACGGGACCCTGTGGAAAGTCAGACAAAAAAATAAATAAATCACAAAACAAATTCAAGTTGGCCCGTCTTGGTTGAAAGCCCACTCACCATAACAAGGTGCAGTGTGCCTTGAGTGGGAACATATAAGACGGGACGACAACTGTTAAATAAACTGCAGATCCAGAAACAGGACATAAGGATTAACAATAATAGCACAAGACAATACAGAACATGTAAAAATACAATGAACTAGGGTGAGAGGAAATTATTCTGCCAACTCTATTAAAAACAAATCCTGTTATCAGACATATTCCACCAACGATGTAAACTATTGCACACACAGGCTCTCTGAAATGTACTTAGGCCCCGTTCATGCAGGCTCTAAGACATATAGAAAATGGTCTAATCAAGTTCAATTCATTTCCCATTTAAGGTTTGCATGGCCATAAATGTACATGACATACATAATATTTACACTTTGACACTCAACACTGTCATTTGACACATTATTAACATTCTCAACCTCTCAACCAACATACCTGCCGTGACCGTCTAGGCTTTGGATGTTTGTCTTTTGAAAAAAAGAAATTGGTGTGCACAGCTGTGCTTGTCGAGCAAGTCAAGTCCTTCCCTGTTAAAAGAGATATAAAGAAAAGACAGTATAGGGCATTGTAGCTACTTTATTTAATTTATTTATTGTAGAATCACAGTTGTACATATTTTTTATTTAGAGCATTCTAGGGCTGAAACGATTCCTCGAGTACCTCGAGTAACTTGATTACAAAAAATATTCGAGGCAAATTCCTCTGCCTCGAAGCTTCTTTTAATTTATTTTTAAGCTCCCGTCAGTTTGTTTCGCAATGATTTTTTTTTATGTGACACAGCGCGTTTACGTCACCCACAAAGCGGAAGGAGCATGGGAAGGAGATGGAAGGAGTTAGCGGTGTTTTGATTTGAGGGTGCGCTGCGCGCGTGAGCTGCAAAATGGAAGGGGTTGATAACAATAGCGATGAGCAAAGAAACAGGAGAAAACAACTAAACTGTCCAAGGTTTGGGTTTCATATTAAAACGTAAGGAGAACATTGTGGCGTATGTGTCCATTGCAAGATCGAGCTAGCATAGCATACCACAACAGCACGAAGGCCATGCTGCAGCAGCAACAGAGAACCTCCACTCTACTTAGAGACCGGAGCACCGTCACCCTGGACAAGGTAAATTCAATGCAGCATTAAATAAATGTGATTGCTATTCAAGATGAAAGCTGTTAAATCAAGTATGTTAACTATGTCATGGACAACCCACGTTGGGCAGTACAATTATGTGAAAATAAACCGCACGCGATGGCGGAGGGTTACACCACCAGATTATTTAACAGCAGTTAATACCACGGCTACTGTAGCTAACAAAGGACTTAATTTACTGCAAAAAAAAGTTGTGATTGGCTTTTACAATAAAGTATACTAGATTATTTATAATGTGAAAACATGCATGTTGGTTATATCATTTACAGTTTTTAAATATACATTTAAATTTATTTTACACACTCATTATCATTAACATTATCCCATGATTGTATATCGAACATTGCATCTTGTTAGTTCTTCGCATATCACATTTTTCTTCAATATCGAGCAGCCATAATACAAATTATTCTAGAATTCACAAGTATTTAGTTTGATTGCCATGAATAGGATTTATAAATACACATCCATGAACTTGCTGTATAATAATGATATTATAGCTTACTTAGTAATATCAATAATTTTTATTTTTTCTCCTCTTTTTCAGTAAATCATCACAGATTCGTATGAACAGATGTGCGGACAGCTACTTCATGTTCCACTGAGCAGCTGAGTTTTCAGAGAGCATTCCAAGAAGAAGACTTATGTTCAGAACGTTTAACTTTTAGTTCTGAAAGTTAAGTTGCATGACTTAAAGGCAGTGTTTTTGTATTATTATTATTAATTTAATGTGTGCCTTAGTTTTGATACTTTAAAAAGTAATTTGAAAGTAATTAATTTTATTTGTTTTTGCATCTCAGAAAATGCTTTATTTAAAACCCCAAATGAATGGCACTTAAATGCACTTTATTTTTATTGTTCACAGTACAAGTACAGACAGAGAAACAATAGGTAATAACTAAATGTTTATTTTTGATGTATGCATTGCATTTTATGCATTTAAAAAAATAATTAAAATTTTCTTTTAAAAAATGAAACGTAGTTGTTCTTTTTAAGAGACCTAGAGTCTTATTTTCTCTTGCATATTTAATATTGCACTTTAATTAAGTAAAAATACATTTTATCCGATTACTCGATTAATCGATAAAATATTCGGTAGAATACTCGATTACCAAAATATTCGATTACTACAGCCCTAGAGCATTCCTGTATCAACGAGTTGTGTCCATGGTCAACTTGACACCACAAAAGTAATAGTAATCTATGGCCGCGCCCCTCGCAGGAAGCAGGCTGTATCAGTACTTTCCCACTATGTCCACTGGTTGTAACTTCTTTCAATCTAGGTGCAAAGTGAGCAAATAAGTGTAAAACGAGTGCCTCTTAATAAAAAAAATACTAACAAATTGATAGACTAAATAGATTAGAAAAACAGCTTTTAGTCAGTCTGCTGTTTCTTTTCGAGCTTCCAAATAATGGAATATTATTCCAACTACCATCAGAAAAATTAATTTAACTGGATTATTTCACTCTCTTTCAAAAATATGGCTTTTTAGATCAGACTTGTCAGTATTAAACCCCTCTGTGCCCTGCTGTTTTAACAACTTCTGTTTCTCTTTGCTTAATAAGATGTCTGTAGTGTAACTAATGCATGTTTTCTATTTGTCCTTTTTAATTTTGAATTATTTTTTTGTATTTTATTTGTCTCCCTAATGGCCTGCATGTAATTAATGACGTTTCTGATAAAGCTGCTGCTCGCTTGTGACTCACTGTGCAGTTCTACAATAACCCATGTGGACTAATGTTATTATACAGTTGTACTGTTGGTCAGTATGTATATTCCTTGTAATAAAGATGACACAAAGCTTTGGGTACCCTCAAATCAGTGCAGAAGCAATCCATCTCAAAGTGTTGACTGCAAAACCGACTGGAAGAGGTAGAAGTCCAGTTCTGTCTCCTCATCTTCAACACCCACTGGTCCAGTCTGTCTGGATCACCTAGAGGAAAACTTAAACAAACATACAAAAACACATTAGGTGTTAGTATGACCTTAAAAGGTTACCAAACTTGTACTGTACATATAGTGTTACAATAACAACTGCAGGTTAGGGTAGATAACAACAGGGCTTCACATAAACAAAATATCATGGTCATAAGCTTATAATAATTTCTCGTAGACTAAGTGACTAAAAAAAGATTATGTTTTAACATAAGCTATGTACATATGTTTACATTGACAATTTTTTTAAGCCCAGATTTATAAATATTAAAATAGTAGTTTATACCTTAGATGTATTGAATGTAACTGAAAAGTGTTAACAGCACTAGGTACTACATTGAAGGTACTAGGTACAGTTGTCATACTTTATAACACACTCTGAGGGCAGTTTAATATAAGAACAACAGAGCTCCCAGAGACACCCTCTACACGTCCTAAACGGAGAAATACACATAACACTAGCACAAACTTCTGTGCAATTACGATTTCATTGAAAACGTTCATTCTTAATTTTTTTGCGAGATAATCTTACATTATCTCGTACATAATGATAGCACGTTATTTTCAAAAGTCATTAGCGGAGCATTGACGGTAGCCTAGTGCAGTCATTCCCAAACTGTGGTCCGCGGACCACTAGTGGTCCGTGAGGGTAATGCAGGTGGTCCGTGGAAATGCAAAATAAAATTAAAGCCGCAAGCGGCGATAAAGGCCCTCGCCTCCCTTGAGACCGCGGGGACACATGCACTCGTGCTTTAAAGCGTAAACTTCACGGTAAAAGGATTCTGAGGAGTTTTCTAAGACTCTAGCCGTGGCTCTGGAGGGGCCTCCTCTAAAGGAAGGATCCTGGCAATTGGGAAATGGCATTTATTTCCCAAAGGTTGCCTCTTCACAGACCCATTACGACCACAGCCACAAATGTATCAAAAACAAATTGATAACTTTTTGCACACGTGTCTAGATGATACTCACCAAATTTGGAGCTGTTTAGACTTTAGACAGAAGGGGTGCGATTTAGGTGGTCACGCATTACACCCAACATAGTAGATTTTCTGTTGAGTTTACGATATGGCTGTAATAAACTTTTCAGTTTGCCCTGAGGTGTCCTATGGATGTACCAAGTTTCATTTTTCTACATTGGAATAAAGTTACTTTCACTTTCCATAGGCCCGATGTATTTTTACTTTTCTAGGGTCGCCACTGAGTCATTTTTCGTATTTTTTTCGGGACTTCAAATACATAAATTTTTCGCTGGGCTTGAAATCTGGGACCAATAAAAATGACTTTTAGTTGTACGTTTACTGGGTTAAATTGAGGATCATTTTGCAGAAAAATATGATAAAAAATATATACCGAATTATAATAAAAAAATATAACTCGAGCAAAAAGTCTAGAAAAACACTTGTCTCATTTACATACATGTGTTTAGCTCATTTTGCCCAAGTTTGGTGTCTGTGGAATGAAGCAGCTATTTTCTGAGTTCTTTTAAAAAGAGGTGTATTTTAAGTCGGTTCACATTTTCAATTCAAAATGGCCGCCTTCCCGTGTGTGATAGGGTGTGGTCCCCATTGGCTTTTTGTTCATAAGCCCATGCTGGATGTGTGTACCAAGTTTCATTTGCCTACGACAAACTAAAATTTTCACTTCCCATTGACTTTTTCCAAATATTTGGGACGTTATGGCAACACATTTATAGATAGGGGTGGTTGTCATTGGCTTTTATGCTCGTCATGACATAAGAGATGTGTGTACCAAATTTTATGTCTCTATGACAAACTAAATTCTTGGGTCCCATTATAAGTTTGTAGGGGCGCTGGAGAGCCATTTCTAAAGATAACCCTTTTATTTACATATTTTTGTGTTCAGGTCATGAATGTGCACAAACGCCTTTTGGGTCCAACTCGATCCGAAGCCGTTTGAGAGTTAAGAGACGTTTTATTTTCACAAAAATGGCCACCTCGTTACAGGCTTGCCACACCCATACCCGATAAGATATCAACAACAAAGTCACAACTTTGGTTGGCACATGTGTCTAGATGATACTCACCAAATTTGGGGCCATTTAGATTAAAACACAATGATTTGCATCTTTCTGCGCAAGGTGCGAATTTAGTGGCGCGCCTTTCACCCCACATGGCGGACTTCCTGTTAAGTTTAGGTGTGACTGTCATTAGGCCCGAGCCGGTGATGACCGGGAGGGCCTATTGTTTTGCTCGGATTTTTTTTTATTTTTCTTCCGACCCAATGATCCTAAATTTCACCCAGTGAACATGCACGAAAAGTCATTTTATTGGTCCCAGACTTCAAGCTCGTGAAAAATTTATGTATTTGAAGTCGCGAAAAAATTACGAAAAATGACTCAGTGGCGACCCTACAAAATCAAAATACATTGGGCCTATGGAAAGTGAAAGTAACTTTTTCCAACGTAGAAAAATGAAACTTGGTATATCCATAGGACACCTCAGGGCAAACAGAAAAGTCAATGACAGTCACACCTAAACTTAACAGGAAGTCCGCCATGTGGGGTGAAACGCGCGGCCACTAAAATCGCACCTTGCGCAGAAAGATGCAAATCATTGTGTTTTAATCTAAATGGCCCCAAATTTGGTGAGTATCATCTAGACACGTGTGCCAACCAAAGTTGTGACTTTGTTTTTGATATCTTATCGGATATGGGTGTGGCAAGCCTGTAACGAGGTGGCCATTTTTGTGAAAATAAAACGCGTCTCTTAACTCTCAAACGCCTTCTCGGATCGAGTTGGACCCAAAAAGGCGTTTGTGCACATTCATGACCTGAACAAAAATATGTAAATAAAAGGGTTATCTTTAGAAATGGCTCTCCAGCGCCCCTACAAACTTATAATGGACCCAAGAATTTAGTTTGTCATAGAGACATAAAATTTTGTACACACATCTCTTATGTCATGACGAGCATAAAAGCCAATGACAACCACTATCTATAAATGTGTTGCCATAGCAACGTCCCCAAAAATGTGAAAAAGTCAATGGGAAGTGAAATTTTTAGTTTGTTGTAGGCAAATAAAACTTGGTACACACATCCACCATGGGCTTATGAACAAAAAGCCAATGGGGACCACACCCTATCACACACAGGAAAGCGACCATTTTAAATTGAAAATGTGAACCGACTTAAAATACACCTCTTTTTTAAAAGTACACAGAAAAAAGCTGCTTCATTCCACAGACAACAAACTTGGGCAAAATGAGCTAAACACATGTATGTAAAAGAGACAAGTGTTTTTCTAGACTTTATTGCTCGAGTTATATTTTTTTTTATTATAATTCGGTATATATTTTTTTATTATAATTTTTCTGCAAAATGATCCTCAATTTAACCCAGTAAACGAACAACTAAAAGTCATTTTTATTGGTCCCAGACTTCAAGCCCGCAAAAATTTATGTATTTGAAGTCCCCGAAAAAAAAAATACGAAAAATGACTCAGAAAAGTCAAAATACATTGGGCCTTTGGAAAGTGAAAGTAACTTTTTTCCAACGTAGAAAAATGAAACTTGGTATATCCATAGGACACCTCAGGCAAACAGAAAAGTCAATGACAGTCGCACCTAAACTTAACAGGATGTCCGCCTTGTGGGGTGAAAGGCGGCCACTAAATTCGCACCCCTGCGCAGAAAGATGCAAATCATTGTGTTTTAATCTAAATGGCCCCAAATTTGGTGAGTATCATCTAGACACATGTGCCAACCAAAGTTGTGACTTTGTTGTTGATATCTTATCGGGTATGGGTGTGGCAAGCCTGTAACGGTGGCCATTTTTGTGAAAATAAAACGTCTCTTAACTCTCAAACGGCTTCTCGGATCGAGTTGGACCCAAAAAGGCGTTTGTGCACATTCATGACCTGAACACAAAAATATGTAAATAAAAGGGTTATCTTTACAAATGGCTCTCCAGCGCCCCCTACAAACTTATAATGGGACCCAAGAATTTAGTTTGTCATAGAGACATAAAATTTGGTACACACATCTCTTATGTCATGAGCATAAAAGCCAATGACAACCACCCCTATCTATAAATGTGTTGCCATAGCAACGTCCCAAATATTTGGAAAAAGTCAATGGGAAGTGAAAATGTTAGTTTGTCGTACGCAAATGAAACTTGGTACACACATCCAGCATGGGCTTATGAACAAAAAAGCCAAAAGCCACACCCTATCACACACGGGAAGGCGGCCATTTTGAATTGAAAATTTGGTCCGACTTAGAATACACCTCTTTTTTAAAAAACAACAAAAAATAGCTGCTTCATTCCACAGACACCAAACTTGGGCAAAATGAGCTAAACACATGTATGTAAAAGAGACAAGCGTTTTTCTAGACTTTTTTGCTCGAGTTATATATTTTTTTATTATAATTCGGTATATATTTTTTTATTATAATTTTTCTGCAATATGATCCTCAATTTGACCCAGTAAACCAACAACTAAAAGTCAATTTTATTGGTCCCAGACTTCAAGCCCAGCGAAAAATTTATGTATTTGAAGTCGCTGAAAAAAAATATGAAAAATGACTCAGTGGCGACCCCTAGAAAAGTCAAAATACATTGGTTCTATGGAAAAGGAAAGTACATTTTTCCAATGTAGAAATACAAAACTTGGTACATCCATAGGACACCTCAGGGCAAACATAAAAGTTTATTACAGCCATACCGTAAACTCAACAGAAAATCTACTATGTTGGGTGGAATGCGTGACCACCTAAATCTCACCCCTTGTGTCTAAAGGCTTTTCATCTAAACAGCTCCAAATTTGGTGAGTATCATCTAGACACGTGTGCAAAAAAAGTTATCAATTTGTTTTTTGATACATTTGTGGCTGTGGTCGTAATGAGTCTGTGAAGAGGCAATCTTTGGGAAATAAATGCCATTTCCCAATTGCCAGGATCCTTCCTTTAGAGGAGGCCCTCCAGAGCCACGGCTAGAGTCTTAGAAAACTCCTCAGAATCCTTTGGAACTTGTAACCTTGTACTTTTAGACAAGTTATATTTACATTTTAACTTTTTAAACAGGGGGGTGCAGCGATTCCTGAGTCATCTCAAATCTCCAGCCAGTACTTTTTTTTTCTCACCTTAGCCCAAGCATAATCTATTATGTTCAAAGGTTCAGACAGTTCCCAGGAAAACCAGGGATTGTGGAGACCTTTAACTCTAAATTACAAGGTGGTGTAACAGGCCCCAGCAGTAACACAGGCCCGGTTATTTGACATTACCGTGAAGTTTACGCTTTAAAGCACGAAATGCGATCCTCCGAGTACATGTGTCCCCGCGGTCTCAAGGGAGGCGAGGGCCTTTATCGCCGCTTGCGGCTTTAATTGACTTTTCTGTTTGCCCTGAGGTGTCCTATGGATATACCAAGTTTCATTTTTCTACGTTGGAAAAAAGTTACTTTCACTTTCCATAGGCCCAATGTATTTTGACTTTTCTAGGGGCCGCCACTGAGTCATTTTTCGTATTTTTTTTCGGGACTTCAAATACATACATTTTTGCGGGCTTGAAGTCTGGGACCAATAAAAATGACTTTTAGTTGTTCGTTTACTGGGTTAAATTGAGGATCATTTTGCAGAAAAATTATAATAAAAAATATATACCAAATTATAATAAAAAAATATAACTCGAGCAAAAAGTCTAGAAAAACACTTGTCTCATTTACATACATGTGTTTAGCTCATTTTGCCCAAGTTTGGTGTCTGTGGAATGAAGCAGCTTTTTCTGTGTACTTTTAAAAAGAGGTGTATTTTAAGTCGGTTCACATTTTCAATTCAAAATAACCGCCTTCCTGTGTGTGATAGGTGTGGTCCCCATTGGCTTTTTGTTCATAAGCCCATGGTGGATGTGTGTACCAAGTTTTATTTGCCTACAACAAACTAAAAATTTCCACTTCCCATTGACTTTTTCACATTTTTGGGACGTTGCTATGGCAACACATTTATAGATAGGGGTGGTTGTCATTGGCTTTTATGCTCGTCATGACATAAGAGATGTGTGTACAAAATTTTATGTCTCTATGACAAACTAAATTCTTGGGTCCATTATAAGTTTGTAGGGGCGCTGGAGAGCCATTTCTAAAGATAACCCTTTTATTTACATATTTTTTTGTTCAGGTCATGAATGTGCACAAACGCCTTTTTGGGTCCAACTCGATTCGAGAAGGCGTTTGAGAGTTAAGAGACGTTTATTTTCACAAAATGGCCACCTCGTTACAGGCTTGCCACACCCATACCCGATAAGATATCAACAACAAAGTCACAACTTTGGTTGGCACACGTGTCTAGATGATACTCACCAAATTTGGGGCCATTTAGATTAAAACACAATGATTTGCATCTTTCTGCGCAAGTGCGATTTTAGTGGCCGCGTTTCACCCCACATGGCGGACTTCCTGTTAAGTTTAGGGTGTGACTGTCATTGACTTTTCTGTTTGCCCTGAGGTGTCCTATGGATATACCAAGTTTCATTTTTCTACGTTGGAAAAAGTTACTTTCACTTTCCATAGGCCCAATGTATTTTGATTTTGTAGGGTCGCCACTGAGTCATTTTTCGTATTTTTTTGGCGACTTCAAATACATAAATTTTTCACGAGCTTGAAGTCTGGGACCAATAAAATGACTTTTCGCATGTTCACTGGGTCAAATTTAGGATCATAGGTCGACAAGAAAGATAAAAAAAAAAAAAAATCCGAGCAAAAACAATAGGCCCTCCCGGTCATCACCGGCTCGGGCCTAATTAAAGCCGCATAGCGGCGATAAAGGCCCTCGCCTCCCTTGAGACCTGGGACACATGCACTCGGAGGATTGCATTTCGTGCTTTAAAGCGTAAACTTCACGGTAATGTCAAATAACCGGGCCTGTGCTGCTGCTTGGGCCTGCTACACCAACTTGTAACCTAACTTTAGAGTTAAAGGTCTCCACAATCTCTGGTTTTCCTGGGAGCTGTCTGAACCTTTGGAAATAATAGATTATGCTTGGGCTAAGCGAGAAAAACAAAGTACTGGCTGGAGATTTGAGATGACTCAGGAATCGCTGCACCCCCCTGTTTAAAAAGACAAAATGTAAATATAACTTGTCTAAAAGTACAATGTTACAAGTTCCAAATGATTCTGAGGAGTTTTCTAAGACTCTAGCCTTGGCTCTGGAGGGGCCTCCTCTAAAGGAAGGATCCTGGCAATTGGGAAATGGCATTTATTTCCCAAAGAAATGGCTGCCTCTTCACAGACTCATTACGACCACAGCCACAAATCTATCAAAAACAAATTGATAATTTTTTTGGCACACGTGTCTAGATGATACTCACCAAATTTGGAGCTGTTTAGATGAAAAGCCTTTAGACACAAGGGGTGCAATTTAGGTGGTCACGCATACACCCAACATAGTAGATTTCCTGTTGAGTTTACGATATACATTTACATTTAGTCATTTAGCAGACGCTTTTATCCAAAGCGACTTACAAGTGAGGATAACAATGGAAGCAATTTTAACAACACAAGGTACAAAAAGCATAAGTGCACAAAAACTAGTCAGTTTAAACTCAGCGCAGTATACAATGCTAAGGGTAAGAGAATTTTTTTTTTTTTTTTTTTTTTAGAAAGGAATCGATAGAAAGGAAGTAGGACTCAGTGTTTGTCAGTCAGGTGTTGACGGAAGAGATGTGTTTTCAGGTGTTTTTTAAAGATGGCTACAGAATCTGCTGATCTTGTAGCAGCAGGTAGATCATTCCACCAATGTGGAACAGATCCAGAGAAGGTACGTGAGAGTGATTTTGTACCTTTTGGGACGGTGCCACCAGGCGTTGTTCATTTGCAGAGCGCAGGGATCTGGTAGGAACGTAGGTCTGTATTAGTGAGTGGAGATATGGGGGTGCAGAACCAGAGGTGGTCTTGTAGGCCAAGAGCATAGCTTTGAACTTGATGCGGGCGTCAACCGGGAGCCAGTGTAACCTAATGAATAGAGGAGATACGTGCGCTCTCTTGGTTCATTAAAGACCACTCTTGCCGCTGCATTCTGGATCAGCTGCAGAGGTTTGGTTGTGCAGGCGGGAGTCCAGCCAGTAGGGCGTTGCAATAGTCCAGTTTGGACAAGACAAGAGCCTGGACTAGAATTTGCGTGGAGTGCTCTGATAGGAAAGGTCTAATTTTTCTAATGTTGTAGAGGATGAATCTACAGGACCGGGTGGTGCTGGCGACATGACTTGTGAAGTTTAGCTGATCATCAATTACCACTCCCAGATTTCTGGCAGTGCTGGACGGTGTAATGGTTGATGGGCCTAGTTGAATGGAGAGGTTGTGGTGGGTCTTTGGATGGGCCGGAATCACAAGCAGTTCTGTTTTTGCAAGGTTCAGCTGCAGGTGATGGTCCTTCATCCAAAGTGAGATGTCGCTCAGACATGCCGAGACGCGAGCAGAGACCGCCGGATCGTCCAGGATGAAATGACAGGTGGAGTTGAGTGTCATCTGCATAGCAGTGATAGGAAAAGCCATGCTTCTGGATGACAGAGCCAAGGGATGTCATGTATATGGAAAAGAGTAGCGGTCCGAGCACTGAGCCCTGTGGCACCCCTGTATTGAGATGTTGGGACTCAGAGACCTCATTTCTCCAGGATACTCTGAATGACCTATCCGAGAGGTAAGAATTGAACCATTGCAACGCCATTCCAGAGACACCCATCGCCCTGAGAGAGGACAGGAGGATGTGATGATTAACAGTGTCAAAAGCAGCAGACAGATCCAGTAAGATGAGTACAGATGACTTGGATGTTGCCTTTGCCAGTCTCAGAGCCGATGACTGAGAGCAGGGCAGTTTCGTGGAATGACCGCTCTTGAACCCAGACTGGTTCTGGTCCAGGAGGTTGTTCCGTGTGAGAAAGGATGAGAGCTGAGTAAACACAACTCGCTCCAGAGCTTTGGCAATGAAGGGAAGGAGGGAAACCGGTCTGTAGTTTTCAAGCAGAGTATGGCTGTAATACATTTTTCTGTTCGCCCTGAGGTGTCCTATGGATGTACCAAGTTTCATTTTTCAACGTTGGAAAAAAGTTACTTTCACTTTACATAGGCCCAATGTATTTTGACTTTTCTAGGGGCCGCCACTGAGTCATTTTTCGTATTTTTTTTTTCGGGGACTTCAAATACATACATTTTTTGCCGGGCTTGAAGTCTGGGACCAATAAAAATGACTTTTAGTTGTTCGTTTACTGGGTTAAATTGAGGATCATTTTGCAGAAAAATTATAATAAAAAAATATATACCGAATTATAATAAAAAAAAATATAACTCGAGCAAAAAAGTCTAGAAAAACACTTGTCTCTTTTACATACATGTGTTTAGCTCATTTTGCCCAAGTTTGGTGTCTGTGGAATGAAGCAGCTATTTTCTGAGTTCTTTTAAAAAAGAGGTGTATTTTAAGTCGGTTCACATTTTCAATTCAAAATGGCCGCCTTCCGTGTGTGATAGGGTGTGGTCCCCATTGGCTTTTTGTTCATAAGCCCATGCTGGATGTGTGTACCAAGTTTCATTTGCCTACGACAAACTAAAATTTTCACTTCCCATTGACTTTTTCCAAATATTTGGGACGTTGCTATGGCAACACATTTATAGATAGGGGGTGGTTGTCATTGGCTTTTATGCTCGTCATGACATAAGAGATGTGTGTACCAAATTTTATGTCTCTATGACAAACTAAAATTCTTAGGTCCATTATAAGTTTGTAGGGGGCGCTGGAGAGCCATTTCTAAAGATAACCCTTTTATTTACATATTTTGTGTTCAGGTCATGAATGTGCACAAACGCCTTTTTAGGTCCAACTCGATCCGAGAAGCCGTTTGAGAGTTAAGAGGCGTTTTATTTTCACAAAAATGGCCACCTCGTTACAGGCTTGCCACACCCATACCCGATAAGATATCAACAACAAAGTCACAACTTTGGTTGGCACATGTCTAGATGATACTCACCAAATTTGGGGCCATTTAGATTAAAACACAATGATTTGCATCTTTCTGCGCAAGTGCGATTTTAGTGGCGCGCCTTTCACCCCACATGGCGGACTTCCTGTTAAGTTTAGGGTGTGACTGTCATTGACTTTTCTGTTTGCCCTGAGGTGTCCTATGGATATACCAAGTTTCATTTTTCTACGTTGGAAAAAGTTACTTTCACTTTCCATAGGCCCAATGTATTTTGACTTTTCTAGGGGTCGCCACTGAGTCATTTTTGTATTTTTTTTTTCGGGACTTCAAATACATAAATTTTTGCCGGGCTTGAAGTCTGGGACCAATAAAAATGACTTTTAGTTGTTCGTTTACTGGGTTAAATTGAGGATCATTTTGCAGAAAAATTATAATAAAAAATATATGAATTATAATAAAAAAATATAACTCGAGCAAAAAGTCTAGAAAAACACTTGTCTCTTTTACATACATGTGTTTAGCTCATTTTGCCCAAGTTTGGTGTCTGTGGAATGAAGCAGCTTTTTCTGTGTACTTTTAAAAAGAGGTGTATTTTAAGTCGGTTCACATTTTCAATTCAAAATGGCCGCCTTCCTGTGTGTGATAGGGTGTGGTCCCCATTGGCTTTTTGTTCATAAGCCCATGGTGGATGTGTGTACCAAGTTTTATTTGCCTACAACAAACTAAAAATTTCACTTCCCATTGACTTTTTCACATTTTTGGGGCGTTGCTATGGCAACACATTTATAGATAGGGGTGGTTGTCATTGGCTTTTATGCTCGTCATGACATAAGAGATGTGTGTACAAAATTTTATGTCTCTATGACAAACTAAATTCTTGGGTCCATTATAAGTTTGTAGGGGCGCTGGAGAGCCATTTCTAAAGATAACCCTTTTATTTACATATTTTTTGTTCAGGTCATGAATGTGCACAAACGCCTTTTTGGGTCCAACTCGATCCGAGAAGGCGTTTGAGAGTTAAGAGACGTTTTATTTTCACAAAAATGGCCACCTCGTTACAGGCTTGCCACACCCATACCCGATAAGATATCAACAACAAAGTCACAACTTTGGTTGGCACACGTGTCTAGATGATACTCCCCAAATTTGGGGCCATTTAGATTAAAACACAATGATTTGCATCTTTCTGCGCAAAGTGCGATTTTAGTGGCAGCGCGTTTCACCCCACATGGCGGACTTCCTGTTAAGTTTAGGGTGTGACTGTCATTGACTTTTCTGTTTGCCCTGAGGTGTCCTATGGATATACCAAGTTTCATTTTCTACGTTGGAAAAAGTTACTTTCACTTTCCATAGGCCCAATGTATTTTGATTTTGTAGGGGTCGCCACTGAGTCATTTTTCGTATTTTTTTAGTCGGCGACTTCAAATACATAAATTTTTCGCCGAGCTTGAAGTCTGGGACCAATAAAATGACTTTTCGTGCATGTTCACTGGGTCAAATTTAGGATCATAGGTCGACAAGAAAGATAAAAAAAAAAAAAAAAATCCGAGCAAAAACAATAGGCCCTCCCGGCCATCACCGGCTCGGGCCTAATAATATTTTACCTTCATTTTACCAGGAAATTCCCATTAAAAAAAATTTAAAGAATATGTAGGCCTATATTGATATAACATTTGCATTAAATTCAAGTTATTGTGCGATTACTAAAATAGGCCAGTGGTGTTCGGCCGTGACGTTCAAGTTCAGTGTCGTTATGGATCGGTGGATAGCAACAGGTTCTCTGAAGAGAAAAGAGGCAGCTGTTGTGTGCAGTAAACTTTCTTTTAACAAGCCTGTTGCACACTGATGTGATGACTAGTTATAGTAGTGCTAGTAAGCCTATTTAGAGGTGTGGATTAATTCAGGTAAGACTGTGTGTAGACATTTTATTATGTGTGTTATGAGGTGGTCCGCAAAATTTTTTGATTACAAATAGTGGTCCACACACACAAAAAGTTTAATTACTTTTAAAACACATTTGAAACAGTGGTTAAAAGACACTCAAACATGTGATCATATGTGACCTGCATCTTATTAGCAAATTCCGTTTTGAAAATGGCCTTGTGCAATATCTATGGTTTATACTTGGTCAGACTTGGGTACCTAGGTAGAGTCAGCACAGTACAGATGTAATTGTAATTCATATTTATGTTTTAGTTCTGTCTCTTTCTCTATTTATTATTGTTTCTTTGTCTCAAATGATATTGTCTTTGATGTTTTGGGGTGTTTGTATTTTTCCTTATTGTGTTTCTTTGTGTTATTGTGTTTCTCATTTTTCTTTCTTTCCTTTTTGTGTAACATCTACCTGCCAGGGGGTCTGCAGATGGAAATTAGCCTGGGGCTATAATCTGGCATATTTACATTTGTTTTAATGTTCATTAATATGCATTGTTCCCCCCCCCTTTATTTTCTTAAATAAAGAAAAATCAAATCAAAAAAAAAAAAAAAGTTTGAAAAACCCTGGCCTAGTGTATGCGTAGTGCACCCGGTGAATAATGCAGGTTTACCAAGTTGCGCTCATTTGCACGTTATATGTCATAGCCATAACATCCTTAATTCGATCACTTAAAAAGATATTACAGCTATCATGAATAAATCTATTGTTTTGATGTTAAACTATGTTTAATAACCATGTACGCAATGCAAATAGTGTTTGGATTTGAGCAAGAAATGACATGATATATTGTATATCTGGATCTATTTTTTAAAGCAAAGCCAGTAAAAATAAATTTGAAACTCTACCATAACAGTATTATGATTAACATCTAATTCTAAATTACCGTACTCGATGTAATTTTGATGGGGAAAAGTTGGTAGCTAGGCTAAGTAGCTGAGTAATGCTATATATTTACCCGCTTGGTGAGCTCTTAAAATCATCCATAAAACCAAGAAAATTGTATTACTCACCGAAAAAACTGAAGACCACACTTCTTGGAGAGTCTGTTAGTACAGCCAACAGCACAGCAAGCCATTTCAACAACGTTCTTCTCAAATACTCAGAGAACAGCCGACGGTCAAGTACAGAAGCCTAACACACCCTAGCTCCGAGCATCTCCGTGATACTGCTCCAGCTAACTAGCCACTTGTTAGCCAGCTAGCCACACGACGTGCGCGCGGCTCGGTGATTGACACATGCACACCGAGGTAGCCACACCCAAATTTATTCTCAAAACTACACTTTTCAGATAGCATAAACGGACGTAATAATCAAAAATTCACCCCCAGAGTTGTCACATAGTAAAAACTTAGCTCTAGAGACAGGAGCCATCTTTTGTACCAGGCTGTAAACATGATTTTTACACCTGTAAAGTCGTCATTGGGTTTCTCCTTATATTTCCGCTTTTGGAGCCTGCCCTCTGGTGGACGGCTGTATATCGCTGGATTTCGCGGTAAATCTCCGTATGGCGCCATAGCGACCATTTGAGAGGTACCATGGGAGAGGCTAGGTCTACACAGGCTTGTGATATGATGTTCCAGAAGGTGTAATAGCTGCCGATAAAGCATATTTTCAGCACTAAAAATGTAATTTAATACAGAGAAACACCTTAAAAATCTCTTAATATTTATTATTATTATTGCCGTCCTGATGCTAAAGTCGCACGCTGAGCTAATTCTAAGCTAATTCTAGGCTAATGCTAAGCTAATGCAAAGCTAATGCTAACCGCTAAACTTCAGTTCGTATAGTGTATTAGAATTTTGTGGAGGGAAAATTGGTCCGGTTTTATTTTCTTAAAAAAAAATTATATTATATCATTATAGAGCATGACTGGAGGCGACAGTTTCACTTCAAAGCCAGTAATGATGATCCTTAATCCTCAAAAAGACATTGAATCCAACAAAGAAGGAATATCTAGTTCCATACAACATTGGTTCAGTAGCCCTGCTGCCCACTCCCAGCACAGACTGCAGTGACAGGTCTAAATAGATGGGGCCAGACTGTACATTAACCCAGCCACAATCAGCTTAACCATTCTAAAATGATTGGTGTCCTTGTCTGCCCTTCAGCACAGGCCCGCTGTTAATCTGGAAACAAAGGCTTTATATTGTGTTTTTTGTATCAGCTGCTGCTCTCCTCTGACACGTTCCTTTGAGCACATCTTCCAAATGAAAGTACGTCATCCTGAAAGTTTTACACTGTGGGACAGTTTAATATGACATGGTTCGGCACAGCAACCTATGACCCTGGCTTGTGTTTTCACCTCAGTTATGTAGCTGAATTAAGATGATGGCCAAAGTGAGGTCTGCTTTCTAAACTCCTAAAACGAAAGAAGCAGCAGGTGCAGCAGTTTTTTACATGTTAGGGACTCTTCCACAGGCACTGGTTGTGTTTGATGCAAGACATAGACAATGTATGCAAAGGTTTTAATTCCTAAAGCAATGACCATGAGATGCCAACTTTATCTCAAACTTCAAAAAAGCAATTGATCTAAGTTTCTACAGTGAGGTTTATTTGAAAATGACAGGTTGACTCTCTCATTGGCATATGAACGTTAATGAATGAGTTAATGTTAATGAATAAGAAAATGAGAAAATGTTGCTGTTTTGTAATTTTTCTTTTAATTTTCTTTTAATTGCTGTTCTTTGACTGTTTTGGTCTTTAGAAAGTGGCACGATGTTATCAATTATCAGCTCTATTTACTGTTTTTAACCATGGGGACACATCCTAAAGCCTGCTGTAGTGATCTAAACCCAAACTATGTCACACAGCTCGGAAGCAACAGTGTTTATGAGCATCTTCCAAATAATAATCGAAATTCTGTAGCTACTGTGGCCTTGTCCAACCTCTGGCTGATGATACAGGACATGTTTTGGGGCATCTGCCATACCATAGTTTAGTATTCCCTCAGTGTTTGCCCTCGGTGTTTGGCTCAAATTCAGGGCCTATCTTTGGCAGAAGGCTGTGCTGTGGCTGAACTGAGTGTGAAGCACCAACAGCACTGAGTGATTAGCCAAAACTCATTTGAAAGTACGGTGGAAGGAAAATAAAACTAAAGTTGCCACTGGTTAGAGATTATGTATAACAATTGTTAGACCTTATCAGGAGACTTTGAAATGAAAGCTTCTGAGAAAATATCTTAACCATGAAGATACACATCTTTGTGTTTTGGCCGGACTTTCAGACTTTTCTGTCTGGTCCAAACTAAATTGTCTTCTTGTATTAATTCCTTATTCTTTAATAACATGTCTCTAGAGGCCCTACTCCAGTCTCGGTTAAACTGAAGAGTCACATTCACCACATTAAACACCGTAAGCAGGAGATACACCCCCCTGTTGTCATGACAATGGTAAACGCAGCGCCAGGCAAAGTCCGACTGTGCTCTTTGAAGTGTGTAGTGTAAAACCAAAAGTTACTGAACCAAATGAATAACTTTATGTTAGTGCGGACCTTGGATTAGACTTTCAGATGACCTTAAGCACTGAAGCCATAACTAAATAATAGAGTAAAGTTATAACAAATGTAAAATTAGTCATTTGTCAAGTTATAAAAAAAAGTAGCCGTCTTTGAAATTGCCTGGCTGAAAAACGTACTCTTAAGTGTTTTTTGTGTTCATGCACTGGCCTTGCAATGGCCTGCATGTAAAGGGCTTTTGAAGCGAACTGTGCTGCAGCAGATTTAAATCAGTAAATGTAACTAGAACTGGTTTCCCTGCTTAAACACCAATAAACGATCTCTGGTTGTGGCAGATGTTGTTTTTTTGTCGCTGCTTTGACTCTGACGCCCTGAGTCAAGAGCTAAAGCTGCTTTTGAGAAACAGTGGAAAGCATCTGTCTGAGATTGAAAGGCCCTTGATAGTTGTAAACAGATAAAGTATGAGTATCTCAGCGCTGTTGAGGAGCTGTAGCATTAGAGATTGACCAGACGGAAATGTACTGAGGGCTTCTAGTCAGACTGTCCTTTGTCTGATATTAGACTGCCGGCACTCTGACGGGAAATACATTTGAAATGTTATTTTTCTGTTTGACAGTTGATATTTGTAGAAAAACAGATTTCAAGGTAAGCTATGTATTTTGTGAGCTGCGTAAAACCTGGATACATACAAGTAATACAGCTGCATTTTAAATGATTTTTTTAGACCATAAATTGATTAATACATTCCTGTTAGTTGGTGTCTTATCACTTTTCTCAATTTTTAAACAGTTGCAAGTATTTGTATATTGCACATCTTGCTGATATATCAAATATAGCAAACGTTTTTTCAAAATTTATCTTTTTTTCAAATTTTTGTATATTTTTAAAAAATAAAAGTGTTCTGAGTAAAAATACAAAATAATATTGCTTTGGTTAATATTTCAATAAATGTGTTATATTTTCTACAATTGTAACTCCAGTGCCATTTAGTATTTATTAGAATTTGAAAACTGTGGATATTTATTTTTTTTATTTTGGTACATTAAATTAAAAAAACAAAATCAACCGAATTTAGTCAAAACAAAACATGACAGAAAAATATAAAACCACAAGGCAACAAAGTCACACCCACTATACAGAAGTAGAAAAAAAATTATATAATTTCTGCCATTTTCAAATCACCCATTATTTCATTCTCACCACCATCTTTGCTATCAAACACCGTAGAAGCTACTTCATCACCTTCACCCACACCAATCTAGCCATCCCCTCCATACATATCTAACATTCTTGATTTTATACCTTTTTTTAAAAATCTTAATTGTACTTAATTGTTTTGTCTATTCCATTCCACAAACTGATCCCTCTCATAGCTGTACTTTGTTCCATTATTTTGTCCTTGATTCTTTGATGGGCTATCCCTAAATATATATGGATTGATCATGTTGGGCTAAAAAAAAATCTCCAGTTCTTACTTATTTATTTATTTATTCACATTTTTTCGTGAGGATTAATCCCTTGAGATGACTCATCTCGTTTTCGAGGGGGTCCTCTTACTCACATTCATTCACTAGGGACACTTTACAGTTGCCAATTAACCTATACATGCATGTGTTTGGACGGTGGGAGGAAGCCGGAGTATCCGGAGAGAACCCACGGTAACATGTGGAGGACATGCAGACTCCTCACAGAAAGACCGGAGTCAGCAGAGAATGTTTTGAGTCGGCCGGGTTTTGAACTCACAACCTTCTTGCTGTGAGGCAAGAGTGCTAACCATTCTGCCATGTGATACTTAAAGTCTTATAAATCAGTTCTGAATAAGTCTTTAGCTTGGCATTTTAGTTTTGATTTTGAAGAGCAGAATCACATGCTTTGGCCTGTTTACACTGACTCAAACAAATCTACAATACAATACACTTGTGTTGTCAAAAATATCAATATTTCAATATATATCGAAATATCAATACTGAAATATCTCAAATAATACGATACTCATTTCCCGAAGTATTGATACCAACTAAGCTTTGGATTTTACTTGAAAATACAAGTTTTTTTTTTTTACTTGCACTTTTGGTTTTTGAATGTATGACAATCTGAGAGGCCTTTGAACAAGTGCACAACCTCAAGACATTTTTGTTAATGTAAAATATACCTCATTGTCATGTTCTATCTAGACATGTTATATTTATCTTTTAAATAAAAAAAAAAATAATATTGTGACAGTTGTTTTCCCTTTGGTATCGAAAATGGTATCAAATATTTATATTTTTAAAGGTATTGTATCGGAGTTAGAAATTCCAGTATCGTGACAACACTACAATACACTCTTACCTCCTCATGTTTCAAACAAACCTAACAAACCACAGTGTTTCTGCTAAGATAATGCTCCAGTACTGGATTTGAATCACTGTGCAGCTTTCTTATCCCCTTCAGCTTATTGTCTTTTATCACTTCTCCCCAGATTCAGTGATTTCAACCAGAAAGAGTTCTCCACATGTTTCCCACACAAGACACTTCTCGCCCAACCTCAGAGCCCTGATTGGGTTTGAATGAGATTGGACGCTCTCTTAATCAAATTACTGCTCTCTTAACTCAAAGGGAAGCAAACACAATAATTCTTTATTTACTATTCTTTATTTCCTGTTTGACAAACAGGAAATAAAGAATAGTAAGTTTTTTTTTTTTACTAATGAGAGCTTTTGAAGAATGATGACGTGGGCAATGCTTGGTTTTCATTAGATTTTCAAATAAATGAATTAGTGCTGCAACGACGCAACTACGAAAATACGTTGACGTGGCGCGGGGGGGGGGCACACATCACCCAGCAGGTAAGAGGTTTGTGTCCACCCTAGGAGGAGGGAGAAAAGAGGAAAAAAAAACAAACTGTAATAGGTAGATGTGATAATATGAGCGGATTTAGTGTGTACCTACAGCTACAACCACTGTAAACGTGTACCTACAGCTACAACCAGTGTAAACGTGTACCTACAGCTACAACCAGTGTAAACGTGTACCTACAGCTACAACCAGTGTAAACGTGTACCTACAGCTACAACCAGTGTAAACGTATACCTATGATCAATCAGTCTCCATACGTTTGGTGAAATAAGTATGTTTTGAGCAGTGGTGGACGAAGTACACAAACCAAGTACTTGAGTTAAAGTACAGATACACTAGGTAAAATATTACTTCAGTAAAAGTAAAAGTACTCCCTTTTAACTTTCACTTGAGTAAAAGTACAAAAGTATTTGCCTTCAAATGTACTTAAGTATCCAAGTACTAGGCTATAATGCCCTTATAGTTTTTGTCAGTCTCTTGCCCCCTTTAGGCGCCAGGAATTATTAAAAAAATACAGATTTTTGAGATCCAAATTTCAAAAGGCTGTGGTTTGAAAATGATAAGAGATAGAGTCTTACTCTAAACTAGAAAAATGTCAGACCTGACCCAAAGTATTTAAGTAAATAAATTTTAAGCATCTAATTTGCATATAATTTGCATACCATGACATTATATATTGGCTGTTATGTTTTTTTCAGTACATACACACTAATGAACATATTAGAATAGTTTTTTTTCTTTTTCTGAAATAAAGAATAACTACAACTTCTATTATACCATAACTAGTAAAACGTATGCAAATAGTTATGAGAAATATACACATGTACTGTATGTGTGTGGTTGCACTTGCTTTATCTTTTCTTATCCATCCATGTGGCATAGTTAGTAGATTTTAGAGTGTGGGACCTCTCATAAAGCACAGCACACAGCCATCACTTTTATTACGATCGCTGCGTTGATTAGTGCATTCTCGCTGACTATGTTTACCCCTGCCTCTCCCTCCTCGACTGGGTAAAGTGTCAGGATGACCAACACGTATTTGTACCAAACAGCTGTCAATAGAAGCCGCATTATTCCCAAACTCCCTGTCACTACCGCGACCATGGCAGTACACCTGCCCCGGCTTCTATCACCTGTGCTAAAGGTAAAGCAGCAGGTGCTAAAGGTAAAGCAGCAGGTGCTAAAGGTAAAGCTGCAGGTGCTAAAGGTAAAGCTGCAGGTGCTAAAGGTAAAGCAGCAGGTGCTATGTGGGAAAAACAGCGTGTGCTTTATGAGAGACACTGAGAAAGGCACGAGCAGCGGCGCCGCTGTCCAAGTTACACACACACTCACTCTCGCTCATTCTCACTTTCACTCGGCTGAAAAGACTCTAAAGGTAGATGTTCTCCCTCAGAATCAGAGTCAGCCATTACTAAAACCAAAGTTTCATCACAGGTGTATTTTTTATTTGTTATTTTCATGTATATCAGCTCGCATGTAGAGAATGAGGCTTCTATTGAGCCGGTCCTGACACTCCCACTGAGACGCGTCTTTGAGGTCTTCTTCTACAAAAATATTTAACGGAAACACAAGGAACGACTAATTTTGCAAAATGTAATTGAGTAAAAAGTAAGATATTTGACGTTGAAATGTAGTGAAGTTAAAGTAAAAAGTATCCCTTAATGGAAATACTTAGTAAAGTACAGATACTGGAAAAAACTACTTAAGTACAGTAACAAATTACATTTACTTCGTTACTGTCCACCACTGGTTTTGAGTTTGCTTTTGAAAACTTCAACAGAGTCAGCTCGCCGCACTTCCGCCGGTAGCCCATTCCATAAAAATGGGGCTCTATAAGAAAAGGCTCTGTAGCCAGCAGACTTCTTCTTTACTCGAGGAAGTTGAAGGAGGCCAGCGTCCTGAGAGCGAAGGGTACGAGCTGGAGTATACCGGGTGATGAGGTCAGATAGGTAAGAGGGCGCGCGTCCACAAAGGATTTTATATGTTAACAGGAGAACTTTGAAATCTGCTCTAACATGAATAGGAAGCCAATGTAATGAAGCCAGGACCGGAGTAATGTGATCAAACTTCCTGGTCTTTGTTAAAAGTCTGGCGGCTGTATTTTGGACCATTTGTAGTCTGTGAGTACTTTTCCTCGGCAGTCCAGAGAATAACGCATTGCAGTCCAGCAATAATTATAGTCCAGCCTGGATGTGACAAATGCATGAATGAGAATTTCAGCATCAGCTAAAGAGAGGCAGGAGCGAATTTTGGAGATATTCCTCAAGTGAAAAAAGCCTAGTTTAGTGACCTCACTAATGTGCTGCTGCAGTGATAGTGTGGAGTCAAAAATGACACCAAGGTTCCTCACAGTGTTGCCGTGCTCCAACACACAATTGTTGATCGAGACAGTAAGATTGTTGAACTTGTGCCGATGACTGGCAGGACCAATTAACAAGAGCTCTGTTTTATCCGAGTTCAAATGGAGGAAGTTTTGAGACATCCATGTTTTAATTGAAACGAGGCAGGCCTCTAGACGCTTGATGTCAGTAGTAGTATTATTCGCTTTTATTGGTAGATACAGCTGTGTATCATCGGCATAACAGTGGAAGTTTACTCCATAACTTCTGATGATTTGTCCCAATGGTGTAACATATAGTGAAAAAAGTATGGGACCAAGCACAGACCCTTGTGGCACACCGAATTTCACTGGTGCAGTGGAGGAGAAGGATTTATTAAAAGAGACAAAATGAGACCTATCACACATCTTTTAGTCTGTGATTAGCACTGCATGATCAATCGTATCAAATGCAGCGCTGAGATCTAGCAATAACAGTAGAGCCGATGAGTTCTCGTCAATCTGAAGGAGGAGATCGTTAGTCACTTTAACTAAAGCTGTTTCAGTGGAATAAGTGGCCCTAAATGCAGACTGAAACGGCTCGAGGAGGTCATTTTCCAATAGATATAGAGTAAGTTGTTTTAACACAACTTTTTCCAGGACTTTAGATAGAAAAGGTAAATTGGAGACAGGACGGTAATTATTTAGGCATCCAGGATCCAGAGTAGGTTTTGAGTAGGGGTTTGACCACAGCCTGTTTGAAGAGGAAGGAACGGTGCCAGTAGACAGGGACAAGTTTATAATGTTTAACATAATTTGCCCTACATAGGGCCACAGTTCTTTAAGCTGTTTTGCTGGCAGGATATCCAGAAGGCACGTAGTTGCTTTACATGAAGAAACCACCTTTGACAGCTCATCAAGGGATACAGGATCTAGGACTGAGAGACGAGAGGTCAGTGGATCCAAGTGAATGGGACCCGGAGCTCAGGAAGACAAAACCAAAATATTATCCCTGATATCTTCAATTTTATGTTTAAAGAAATCTAAAAAGTCTTGTGCACTAAAGGGAGAAGAGTCTTCAGTTGTTCTCGGTTGGATTAGTTTAGCAACTGTCCCAAATAGAAACCTGGGGTTATGCCGGTTTTCTCTGATTAGAGATTAGAAATAAGCCGTTTTGCAGTGCTGAGGCGTGCTTATAGGTGTTTACACACAAACACCACTTTTGATAATTTAGATTAGTTTTTGACTTGCGCCATATGCGTTCAAAACTCCTGCAGGCCTGTTTTAAAGCCCGGGTTTTCGTTATACCATGGTGTAGGTCGTCTGGTTGGTCTGGGCTTTGTCCTGAGGGGTGCCACTGAGTCAGTGATGGCCGAGAGGGTTGCATGGACCTCCTTTGTGTAGGCTTCTATTGAGTTTCCAGGTGGAGTTAAATTAGGAAGAACATCTGTCAGCCGTGTGGCAAACATTTCCATTGCAGCCGCGCTAAAATTCCGTGTAGACACTACGCAATTGTCGGAATTTGAGGAGTCTATAACTAATCTCAAATTCCACCAGTGAGTGATCTGAAACAGCAGATGAAAGAGAGGAGACGAAGAGATGGGAGACATCTATTCCCCGAGCCAAAACAAGATCCAGATAGTTTCCACTAATGTGTGTGGGCTCATGAACAAACTGGTTAAAAGACAGCGTTGTAAGCAGTGATTGAAATGCTCTGGCCAGAGGATCACACTCCTTATTTAGATGAATATTAAAGTCACCAACTAGAAGGATGTTATCAGCGTGGGTTATTAATTCCGAGAGGAAAACTCCAAACTCATCCAAGAAAGAAGAGTAGGGACCCGGAGGGCGATAGACTACAGCTAAATAAAATGGCTTCCTTCCATTAATTTGAGAAGGAATATGTTTGATGAGTAACACTTCGAATGAGTTAAATTTTGGCTGTGATGATGGACCTGTAAAGCAAAATGCAGCTTTATGAATGGCTGCAACACCACCACCCTGCTTCGACGTGCGTCCTACCTGTGCATACGCATAATCAGAGGGAGAGGCTTCATTTAGTGGCAGAAAAACATTGGGCCTAAGCCAAGTTTCACAAAGACAAAGTAAATCCAAGCAATGAATCTTGAATCTTGAATCTTGAATCTTGAATGAGAAATAATAAGATCATTAATTAAGAGTGCTTTGGAGGATAGAGACCGCACATTCAGGAGACCAATCTTTAGCAGGTAGTTATAATGGGTAAGTGCAAATTTAATGATAAAAGGCTCGAGAAAGATGAATTCTTGTAGTGGTTGAGACCAGTGCCGGGAAATGTCTACAAGGCAAACTGCGTCGTTTGTAGAAAATACTGTCAGCTCGTATCCTTTTTTAAGGCGGCGCCGCCCTGCCCCTGAAAATGCCTTCTGTGCTGCTTCTCCTCCATGACTGGAGAGGAGTCAGGCAGCCCACCTCAAGGTGCACGGCCACGGTGTGCACAAAAGCATGAGCTGAAGCATTGTAGCCCGCGACACAAGGGTGATTATCTGGATTTTTTTTTGTGGGGCTTTTTTTCTGCTCCTGTTAGTTTGGCTTCTTAACCCCAGTTCAATTAATCAGTGTCTTAAACGGGAAAAACCTAGTCCCTAATCTGAGGCAATACGTCCTTACAGATGCATACAGTATCATAGGGCTTGCACAAGTTTGTGCTCACCCTGTCTATAACACAGGGAGAAAGAAGCTTTTCCTAAAATGATTTAAAAACAGGCTTAGGTGCTCTCTTTCACAACAGCACCTGGTGGCTTTCATGCTCATGGTTACTCAGCCAGATGTGCGAAAGATGCTGGAGAGTGAAAATATTATAGATGCTGTGGCAGAAAAAAGTCAGTTGCTGTTGAAGTTACTCATGGAGTAATGTGTGTGGCGTGCGTGCGTGCGGGGTTTTTGTGTTATTCATTCATTCTGAAAAATGGCCAAACAATCACAAATTCTGCCAGAGTATGAGCTTCCTCGTTAAAATAAATGGAAAAATACTTCCCTCACCGTCAGGTCTGTGCAGTTGTTGGTGACTTTAGTTGTGGAAGGGAAAGCGGCATTACTCAAAAATGTCTTCTGTCACCAGGTCAACCTCCACCTGTCACCCTCAACAACATGGTGAATTTTACATTTACATAACCTAAAATGTTGCCGACCACTCTTACTTTGTTATAAAACAAACAGTGAACCAATTCCACAACAAAATTTTTTTATAATATAATAATAAATAAACCCACTTGTGCCTAATACTGCACGATTCCCATCAGTAATCTGGTTTTATTGATTGTCTAAGGTCGCTGCAGGTTTGTTCATGTGGTTTATTACACAACACACATCAGGCCTGTTCATATTATTTTCTGCTCTACCCAAAATAATGTTTCTGAAAGTATTAGGTGCAATCAGCAGATGTTCCCTTTTGTTAATTTGTTAAAAGTATGTTATAGATTGGCCTTTTCCGGCAGAGTTTCTGTGGGAGATGGATTTAGTTGGGGCTCAGTGGTAGAGTGGTCGTTCTTTTCCCGCTCTCCCCACAGTTCGTACTGTCGTTGTGTCCTTGGGCAAGAAACTTAACCTGATATCTCGTAGCATCCCGGTACCGGGTTGCAAACACGCTACAAAAAAGTGTCTTTTTTGTGCTAACACCTTGTCATGCAAACCCCAACAATATATATACCAAATTAAAGCTTAAAGTCTCATCTTTCAGGTCATATAAACCATTTCAACACGTTACAACCACAGCGCCGACACCAAAGCCTTTTTTACAGACAAGCACAAAGACTGAGTTTGGACTAGTCTTACCTTTGAAGGCTCTTTTGGACTGAAACAGCTACAAATCCCCATTAGCTTGGTGTCTTTCTGTCCGTAAAGGTCCAGGGAATAATATCCAGTAAAATAATTAGGTCCACAAGACATGTTATATCCTCCAAGGCTCAAAAACTGCAGAGAAGTATTTCCAACTTGAAATCAGCCACAACATTTTTTGTCATTTCTTTTGATAATAAAAGCTACTAAAATGCTAACAGGAAGTGTTAGCCTTCGATTGACACCTTTTTCAGCCAATTCTGACGAGTTTTGACCGGGCGGGACCTGGATTTGCGCCAATGGCCGCACAGACTCTGCGGCCATTGGCAACGATTACGCATCACGTAAACGCTTCTAGCACGTTTGTTGTTCTCCGTATATGGTCAACATGACCATAGACGGATAGCCAATGATCTACCGAGTCCAACGATGCTAAATATGCCTGGGTTTCCTTCCCCCTGAAGCTTCTGTGCCTCGGTGTAAACACAAGTCTCCTCAATGAGACAGCTTGTGCGTCATATGACGCGCGCATGTTTATTGTGCTTTCACAGTCTTTTTTGCGTAAAAACTATGGCAAAACTTACAAAAATAATAAAATACTTGTTAGAGGATGTAGTGGAGGCATGTACATTTCTTTTTATTGACATTTTGGACCAGCAGCAGTCGGAAAGAAAGCGTTTAGAGGGGGGGGGGATTTGGTCCTTTCACAGAGGTGCAGTAAACACCAAAAAAAAAAAAACGGTAAAATGCTCCACATGTGGTATGCTCTTGTGCTTTCTGCAACAAGAGACAATGTTGCACATATTTTGTAACACTGACCAACAGTTTTATAACCTATGTATATAGTTTTCAGTATGTTTTTTATGTGTGGATATTATTCAAAAATATATATTTTGGCCCATCACACTCATTTTGACTATTTTTTTATGTAAATATGTCAATTTTATTGTGTTATTATTATGGAATATTAACCCACCTTGACTCCAGTAGTGTTCCAGCTGTAACACTGGTGAATATATATATTCAATAGGGGCGGCAGTAGCTCAGAGGGTAGAGCGGTCGTCTTTCAACCGGAAGGTAGGCGGTTCGATTCCCGCTCTCCCCACAGTTCATACTGTCGTTGTGTCCTTGGGCAAGACACTTAACCCACCTTGCCTCCAGTGACTGTAACACTGGTAATGTAATGTAAGTCGCTTTGGATAAAAGCGTCTGCTAAATGAATAAATGTAAATGTAAATGTAAATGAATAGAAGTTGCTTTGGATAAAAGCGTCAGCTAAATGACTAAATGTAAATCTTTACTGTGTTTCATGCAGGTAGGATAAATGCACGCATTTACTGAGGTGGTTCTGACATTTAACAGATTTGTTCTTCAGAGGGTTTTTTTTCCATCCAAAGACATTCATATAAAAGTGAAGTGGTGAATCTGAATTGCCCCTTGTGAAAAGAATGTGTCTTAAGGTGTGTCCACAATTTTCAGAATTCACTTCGGAATCTCTTTGTTTTTGCACAATCTGTACAATAAAATATAAATGAAGTGCTCAAATGCAATTAAAAAATGTTACAGTCATAAAACTGCCAATAGTATGAAGAAAGAGATAAACCGTAAAAAAACAAAATATTGCACTTCACTATTGCAAACCACCAGAAGAGGAAAGCTGCTGTGTTGCACAACACGGCCATCATGAAGTACTTGATTGAACTTGTCGGAGACTTGAACAGTTTAGTGTAAATGTGAACGGGATGGTTCTTGTCATCTGTGAGTTCTCCCCTTGTTGCTATCTTTTAATTATTGATTCTCATTCTGCATTTTAATATTTTTTTAATTTCAAATCTTGTCTGTGTACTTTTAATTTGTCTTTTATTTTATGTAATCATTTCAAATTACCAAGTGTATGAAGTAGGGATGCACCGATACCAGTATCTGGTATCGACCTCGATACCACATTTTTGAAACTACTCGTACTCGTTAAAAGTCCCCCGATACCTGGGGCCGATACCACGGTCTGAGAAATGTGTATCTTTGAGCGACGTTAATCACAGGAGTGCCCGCCCCCAGGCCCCGGCTGCAGCTCAGAGCGGGGAGAACGAAGGCAAGACGAGACATGTCAGCCGTGTGGATCTATTTAAAAGTGAATGAAGACAAAACAAAACAAAGGCGGACTGCAAATTGTGCTCAGCTAAATTGTCCAGAGGAGGCTCAAAAGGTAGCGCATTTAACACAAGTAATTTAATCAAGCACCTAAAATCCCAACACGACAACGAGTATAAAGAGTTTACCCACGCTTCTAAACCAACACAACCCACACTGCCGCAAACTCTTGCAAGACGAGAGAAAATGTCCAGAGACAATCCACGTGCTGTGAAAATAACACAGACAATCATCGAGTACATTGCATTGAGTGACCAGCCACTTTCGGAGGTAGAAAATGTGGGATTCATGCGTCTCCTCCATGTTCTGGAGCCCAGATATGATGTCCCAAGCCGCCGCTACATGACTGACACGGAGCTGCCTAAACTACACGACTCCGTGAAAAAACACATCCACAGCCTACTGCAAGCCTCCTCTTCGTTTAGTTTCACCACGGATATTTGGACAAGCAGTGTTTGCCCGTGCCTTGTTTTTTTGTTAAATTATATGACTAAAGCTGTTACCTGTAAATTTAAATCATATTTTTTTTATTAAGTACTCGGTATCGGTATCGGCGAGTACTGAAATGCAAGTACTCGTACTCGTACTCGTTTTCCAAAAAAGTGGTATCGGTGCATCACTAGTATGAAGTATAGATATAAATACAATTGCCTTGCCCTGGTACAGAAAGCCTGCAGTTGATAGTCAGCACAGTACAGCAGAACAACTGAAACCATAAACAGAGATTTATTTGTTTTTACATCTGATTTTAATCCGATGTCGCCCTCTAAGCTTGATGATCCTTAATCCTGTCTTGATAAGTGTCCAGTCTGTTGTAGAAAGTGTCAAACAGAAAATCCACCAACTGTTATAAGCTGTATTTGAGTAAATAACCTTCTGTATCTGTCCTTCTGTATCTGTATTTGAAGAAAGTCATTTGTGGCCTTGTTGTTGTCTTGCCACGCCAATTGCGCCGTCGGTGTGAATGCAGTGTTAGCCCTGCGACTGACTGCTGTTTTTTCAGGGTGTACCCCGCCTCAGGCCCAAAGCAGATTGGACAGGTTCTAGTGTCCTCCAACCCATAACATAACATATTATGTAATCAATAAATTTACAATCTAATGACATTTAACTTAAGACAATGTTTCGCTATGTTTGACCCAAAAATATATTTATATATATATTATATTTATATTTGGTTAATTTCTCATACAGTGAAAACCCTACGCGCTCAAGTTTTTTGACTGACAGGCTTTTCACTATAACTTCCTGTCTGCTTCAGTGGAGCAGCTAAGTGACAGGCTGCACAAACTTTACTTGGGATGGATTTCAAAACAGATCTATGCTCTGATGCCTCTGTGGAGAGAAAAAAACAAGCTCAGGCCAACCAGAAAACACAGATTCTAAAGAATCTAATTTCTTAGCTCTCCAGAGAAAAGTGTGTGCTGCTCCTCCTTCCTGCCCAGAGTCAGGGGTTTATTGAAGGCCTAAAGCAACAGAACCTTTTTATGTTGGTAGAAAAAAAGCAAAAACGTTGAGCTAAGTCATTTAAAAGGCATAAATTTGTGGTGTGTTAGATTTCTGGGTAGGCATGATGCGGCATAAATCCAATCCTGCAGTTTATCTTACCCACGTTTATGTGAATGGCTTTGGAAAATCATTCTAATGCTACTTAAAGCCAAAGTAAACATGTCTGTCATGTCTGCATAAACTAGCCATGACAAGGTGATACAGGGTTTACAGACATTAGGGTTGCACAGTATATCACAAATCTAGCATCAGGGCAATAGCAACTTGGAAAATGACCATAATAGGACTTGTTGAACAACAATAGAATTTGACTGGTATTGACCAGTTAACTGGTAAGCAGTAACAACCAGGTGGAGCTAAACACTGCAGCTTGTTGAGATTATGTATATAAGTTTTCTCAGAGGCCTTGCTCTTGTGATAAACATAATCCAAAGAATGAGAAAGTTAGTGTCTTGCTTTGTGAATTAAAAGAAATTGTATTTCATTAAACATAAACATAAAGTACTGGTTTAGCTTTATGAATTTCAAGTTCAGGGAGGTGGGATTAAACCACAAACGGTACTCTTCTTCTACTGCTTTTTCTGCAATAAATACTGTAGAAATTATAAGTAAGTTGCTTCTTTATAGTTACTGGGAACACAGCTAACAACTAAAAGTTTGTCATGTTTAATACATTTTTTATTGCCCGAGATTACAACAGTTGCCTCAAAGGGTGTTGGCTGTGCTTGTTTGAGATCACTGTTTTTGTAGCTGACACTAGCTTCTTCTGGGGTTACCCGCTCAAAACCATTCTTTACCAGCTCAACCCTTAGTCAACTCTTCAGTTAAACGAGGCTTAAGTGGTTGAATGGAGGTCTAATTTGTGGTGCATTCAAACTAATAATTTTGTGGAACCAGTGCAACAGGTTGAAGCTAAGAAAAAAAAAGATGATGCATGTGCCGCTAATATTCTTTGTCTTTTTCTTTTTTACAGATATGCATTTGTCTGAGTAGCCCTGAAACACCTGGCTCTGGTTTGATGAGACCATGGAGTTGTCTTCAGAGTCGCAGCAGGAGCCTGACAAAACTTTGGTGAGACATCCCTTGAACATACAAACACACACAAGACAGATGCTTCACTTAGACCTGCACGTGACACACTACATAAAGCGTCCCCAAAATAATTAAACTTTTTATAAAGCACTGGAAAATTGCTCAGCACTAATATTTTTTGTCTATCACGGAGTTGTCACCTTGTTTGTGTTAGTTTTCTTTAGCGTGTACTGTGTCAGTTTTGCAGCACTTCCTGTTTTTGTTTGAATACACTTCACACATAAACCTCGAGATCTTTAGATAATTGACTTTTTACAGAATTAATTTTAGCCCACATTAATCTACATTATCTTTAACCAGAGTATCACTGGGTATTTATTTTCCTGACATTGTACAGTGCCTTTTGTGATATTGCCCTGTTTTGGTTTTAAACTGTCAAAGCTATTAAAAATTTTGTGCTCTTATTTTATAAAGACAGTACAAGATTTTTTAAAAAAGCACCTGTTATTTTGGCAATAACATATATGAATAATTAAAACATATGCATCTGAAGATTTTCTAAGTGTACACGAGTTTGAAGCAAGATCTAAATTGTGTGATCTCCAGTACATAGTCACCATAGAATCGTAGTTACTTACTTAAGTAATGCATGTGTTTAGTAAAGTGGCTGGAAAGTTACATAAACACAATTTTCTTGAGGACCTATGCCATATAGCCTGCTAGCCCTGGTTTATAGAGACAAAGGGGGGTAAAACTAAAAAATATTAAACCTACATTGCTTTATTTCTTTGAAGGTAATGCAGTAACATTGTTGCTGCTGCTTTGCTGTTACATAGGCGTTGGCTTTAAGCATAAAATCAGTAGAAATATTTGAATTAAAAAAAAAAAAAAAAAAGAAGTGAGGGAGAGAAAAATCAATTAAAATGTAGATAGAAAAACTAAAAAAATAAAGTTGTGTATTACTTATGCCAATAAAAATGTTTTGATCTCATTTACTTCCATAAATACTGTGCCTGAAGATTTAACAGTTAGTTTTTTTGGGGCAATTAAACCATCTGTCTGTAGAATATGGTAAGAAGCAAGGCCATACAGCATAAGATAGCATAAAAGCAAAATTAGTAATATCTTTAAAGATCAATTATTATGTTTTATCAACTTTTCTGAGCTTTTAACCATGTTTTAATGTTCTTTTAACCTCAAACACATACCCAAAATTATGTTTTGCTGTAGTCCTCTCTACGAGCCTTACCAAGTAATGACATCAAAAGTTGGTCAAACCACTCCTCTCCAGGAAATGCTAGCCCTAGCTCGTCTTGACATGGGCAATGCCAATACGGGAGAGCTGGCCTTAAAGAGACAGGCCTAATCCGACCGTTTGCTTTTGGTTCATGGTGGGAGCTCAACAAAACGGCTTGTTTAAGATAATGGATGTTATCTTTGGATAATCGCTTTGGATAAAAGCGTCTGCTAAATGAATAATAATTGTGTGTTTTATATTGCAAAACATAAAATGGTAACCTAAATGTATCCACAATACATTGTGTAATTTACAATAGCATAATATAGGACCTTTAATGCATTTTAACTGACTGTACAATAAAACATAGCAGCTTAAAAATCAGACATCTCTACTTTGTAAAAAATGTGTGAAATTATAAAAGAAAGAATAGGTTGGGTCAGGACTCTATATTTTGTAAAATTGGTCCCAGATTTGGAATTTGAGATATAGCAGTGTAAATATAAGCGGACCCAGTATAGAACTTTGTGGAACACCTAAAATAGTTCATTTTAGTATAAATATGAGCAGACCCATGCAGTGTAGATGCTTATGAAACATCTAAAAATACTTGAAAGGCTACAGGTGCCTATTTTCCAATTAAGACACAACACTACAAATATCAGTATTTGCAAAACAAATACAGCTTTTAAATTTAAACACCATTTACATTTGTTTTAGCATCTGAATATTCTGATAAACCCTAATCCTGTCTGGCACTTGTAGAACCGAGCTGAAGGCCAATTATGATTTAAGATAATATGAGTGATAATACAGTGGCATGAATAAGTATCTGAATTTCTCACTTTTCTGCATAAAATCACCATCAACTGAAAAAACAGGTTCTGCTTTAACTAAAACCACCCAAACATTTATAGGTTTTCATATTTTTAATGAGGATAACATGCAAACAATGACAGAAGGGGTAGGGCTGCACGATTATGACAAAAATCATAATTGTCGATTATTCCTTTGAAATTGTAATTGCGATTATTAATTACGATTATTACAATTTACATTGATTGATGTTTTAAGTAGCTTTATACCATGTTTAAAGCAACTTCATGCCATATTTGTATATAAAAATAAAAAAAAAACAAGCTGAAAACACTCTTCCTGAAAAACTTTTATTGCTTTTCTACATTGGTTCACACTGATATCCTTTTATACTAATACCAATTCACTTCACTTTTGCATAATAAAACAGGTAATAATTTGCTATTAATCAATAGTAGTATATCTCATCACAGAATCACTTTAAGACCTTCTCTTTAAGACGATCTATCACTTTAAGACCTCACCTGAAGCCCTGAAGGTCCAGCTACTTCTTCCTCAACAAGCTTTATGACATCTTCACAAGATGTCTGAGTTTCCTATATGTAATTAAATGAACTAATGAATAAAATACACACGTATCATGGTATGCATTCAACACATCATTTTTATATTTCAGAGCCATTTTTAAATATGAAGGGGACATGGTTTTGTGGATTAATGTGTTGAAATTTATGTTAATCTATGTGTTAAGTTTGTCTGTATGAGACTAGCAGTAAGCTAGATCAACATTAGAATAAAATACAGATCATATTCTAACATTTTATTATTGTTGAACTATATAACATTGATTAGTGACTGGTCAGTCACTACTGGTAGTTTATTTGTGTGGCTAGCTAGTTATTTTGCCTACTTACACTCGGACTCTGCTTTATGAAAAAGCTTCTTATGTTTTTCTTCTTGGGTGGCATCTACAAAGTACAAAAAGGGGCAAAAAAACAAAATATTAGAATGTTTTTACTCTGGCCTTTGTATGTGGCAGAGAGACAGCCCTGGTAACTTACCGTCGGCGTCGTCACATGCGCGCGCACACACACCAGCCGCTCGCTGCTAGTGCAAGCACAAAAGTAGTCCCGGCCCCGCCTGTAGCCTGTCAGATATCCGCCAATCAAATTACGGCGTTTCCTGTACTGTCGTCGTCCTGGCCGTTAGAATCGATCCAAATAGCAGTGCAAAGATCCAAATAGCAGTTCAAAAGAGCTTGCTAAATATTGGTGGGGACAAATTTGCCATCTCAAAATATTGATAGGGACTAGTACCTAGCGTCCCCTCCTAAACCTACGCCCATGCATGAGACGTATCAGTGGATAATCTGGTCGTTGATAATGACACGCCTACAGACTATTATTAAAAGTGGTGATTCGCCACTCACAACCTGACATGATCTAAACACGCCTCTTAAGCGCGCAGATTTTTAAATTTTTTTGTGTAATCGCGGCTTTGGACGATTACGTAATCGTGGCTTCTGTAATCGTGATCGCGATTAGAAATTCGATTAATTGTGCAGCCCTAAGAAGGGGGAGGAAAAAGTAACTGAACCATCACATTTAATATCTGGTTGCCCCCCTTTGGCAGCAATAACTTCAACCAGACGTTTCCAGGGCCGTTTGAAGGAATTTGGGGGCCCCAAGCAAAATGGACATGGAACCCTCCCCCAACCCCCCGCACACACGCAAAGCCTACAGGAACCACAGCATAGCCATACAGTTTCAAGTTCACCCACACTTTATATAAATAAAAAAGGTTAACAGTGCAAATACTGCTGTTGCATATACTGTGCATAAATAAAAAAGGTTCACAGTGCAAATACTGCTGTTGCATATACTGTGCATAAATAAATAAGGTTCACAGTGCAAATACTGCTGTTGCATATACTGTGCATAAATAAAAAAGGTTCACAGTGCAAATACTGCTGTTGCATATACTGTGCATAAATAAAAAAGGTTTACAGTGCAAATACTGCTGTTGCATATACTCTACATAAAGTAAAAATGTTCAATGCAAATACTGCTTGAAAAAATATTTGAAATTTGAGCATTTTCAACCATTGAACATTTGAAAAAAACACCACTGTACCATAAAATCAAATATACATTAAAAAGTGCACAATAACTAAATACAACATACTTACACACACACACACTCACATTTACATTTTTCAGTTCTCACAAACATGTGCAAATTATCTAAAACTGTTGTTTGCGAGCCTTATTTTCTGCAAAGGCAATCACAATGTCCTCCATATCCAAAGACTGGTGAACATCACGCTCAATTGACATAAGTGCCAATCCTGTGAGCCTGTTCAGCTTCAAAGCTGAAAAGCTACTCTCACCAGAGGCCACTGACACAGGGAGAGTCAGGAGTAGACGCAAAGCAATGCTTAAATTACTGTACAAATCCAGTAGCTTCTAACTGTATATGTAATTAAGCATGTCAAAGGGGGAAGTGGCTACATGGTCTGGAAAAGTGTAGAGAGATGAATTGATCTCAAGTGCAGGCAAAACAGAACACAGAGTCTGTGCTCATGGAATATAACATCCATGATCGAAGAATTTTTTCACCATTTTTCATGCTTCTCATGTAATTGTCATTTGTGAATCTTCGAGGTGGATTCTCAGAATTTTGCGGGAAAACAATGTTTGTGACTTGTACTGGTCCTTTTTTAACAATTTGACAGCGCACACTATCAGTCAGGACTGCTGGCCACTGCGCAGGGTCATCTGCTATAATGACAGTGCTTGTGGTACCTTGAGCTGTAGAGCAAACCTCAGTGTTGGGAAGTGGTGCAGACTTAATTTCTGTTCTGGATGCAGTGTCTTCCACTGTGAGAGATGGTATTGACGGTGTAGCTGGGGAAAAATAATGTTTTTATTAATATAATCCATATGTTCAGGTACAGAATGCATCAGTGAGTGTCTGACACCTAGAACTGAACTGAACTGTCCATGGGCAAAAGTGACTGTTATTTACACAGTTTGGTGGCAATTCAATAGTGATTTGCACTGTTTTTTTTCTAATAATATGACAGCACACTTATCAGTTTAAACTCTGGGCTGTGCAAGATATCAACTATAATTATAGAGCTTGTGGTACCTTGTGCTATAGAGGAAACATCAGCACTAAGAAGTGATGCATCTGTAGATGTTGATGTTGAAGATGAAGTTGATGGTGTAGCTGGGAAAATAATTGGAAAAAAAAAATCTGATATTACCGGTGGAGTACTTTTTACCATTTCACTGTTAGCATATTGAAAGAGGTCACTATTAACAGCTCAGTGAGAGAAATTCACTCTACCTTCATCAGTGGAGGTATCCTTAGGAAGAGCCTGAGGGCTGAGAAATTTAAGCAAAGCACCTTGAGGAGAAAGAAAACATGGTAACACTTTATAATAACAATCATTAATAGATGGTAAATTGATAGTTAATTAATCTTTAGTTAATTGTCATTTAACTGTTAGCAAACAGTATTATTACTTATTATAAAGTTTACCGTTAGCAATGTTAGCATTTCCATATTTTGGTATTAGAAGGGAAGGGATGCAGGCAGCTGCTTACCATTGCTTAAAAATATCCCAAGCTAATGTTTGATGCACGGAATTTATTGTGTGGTTTTCCTTTCCTAACCCCCATTTGGTAAATAGATTATTACGGTGGAAAAGTATAGCTTGCTATTTGCTATGCCACTTTCATCAAAACCTATTACAAAGCTACAGCAATGTCATGTCATTAAATACGATAAACAGTGATTCTGGAACAGATCTGCATCTTCTTTATCCCGTTAAAAAACATATTACAGTAACCATATTCCGTCCATTCGAAAAAAAAGTTGCACTAACTGTTCGTTACAAGCAGCATTTGCCGTCAGGCAGGTAACATTAGCTAACATAAACATATTTTTGCTAGCCTAACCTGCTGCGTAATTACACCATTTGTACAAGACTGACAAGTAGAGCTATTTTATCCAGTGTAATTTATCACTTACCACTATCTTGTTTTTTCTTATCCTCCTCTTCCTTTCTCTTCTGGCTTCCTGAAGCATAATTCCTCTTCATGACTGCCGAGGAGGTTTTGTATTTTGCCGGCTGCAGAGATCACGTTGGCAGGCTGCTGTCAGCGACTACTGAGAGAGGCCCCCTTGAGGGGGATCCCGTTAACAGTGTCATTGCACTTTACAGCATTGCAGTGTCGTTGCATTTATTCTTAACCGGTCGTTGTCCTGGGGCCCCAGACCAGCTCGGGGCCCCAAGCAATTGCTTGGTTTGCTTGCCTTGTCGCGACGGGCCTGGACGTTTCCTGTAGTTGCAGATCAGCCTGGCGCATCGATCAGGATCAATCTTGGACCATTCCTCTTTACAAAACTGCTGCAGTTCAGTCAGATTCCTGGGATGTCTGGCATGAATCGCTGTCTTGAGGTCATGCCACAGCATCTCAATGGGGTTCATGTCAGGACTTTAACTTGGCCACTCCAGAACTTGTATTTTGTTCTTCTGAAACCATTCTGAAGTTGATTTACTTCTGTGTTTTGGGTCATTGTCCTGTTGTAGCATCCATCCTCTTTTTACAGTCTGACAGACGGCCTCAGCTTTTCCTGCAAAACATCCTGATAAACTTTTGAATTCATTTTTCCAATTGCAAGTTGTCCAGGCCCTGAGGAAGCAAAACAGCCCCAAACCATGATGCTCCCTCCACCAGGCTTCACGGTGGGGATGAGGTGTTGATGTTGAGCTGTTTTTTCCTCCACACATGATGTTGTGTGTTCCTCCCAAACAGTTCAACTTTCATTTCATCAGTCCACAAAATATTTTGCCAGAAGTTCTTTGGACTGTCCAAGTGCCTTTTTGCGAACATTAAACGTGCAATGTTTTTTTTTAGACAGCAGTGGCTTCCTCCGTGGAGTCCTCCCATGAACACCATTCTTGGCCAGTGTTTTACATAGTCGATGTATGCACAGAGATATTGGACTGTGCCAGTGATTTATGTAAGTCTTTAGCCAACACTCTAGGGTTCTTTTTTACTGCTTTGAGTATTCTGCGCTGAACATCTTGTTGTCATTTCTGGTGGATGGCCACTCCTTGTGAGAGAAGCAACAGTGCCAAACTCTCCATAAGACAATTTCTCTAACTGTGGATTGATGAACATCCAGACTTTTAGAGATGGTTTTGTAACCTTTCCCGGCTTTATACAAATCAACAATTCTTGATCGCATGTCTTCAGAGAGCTCTTTTGAGTGAGCCATGGTGCACACATGCTTCTCATCAAGACACAATTCTTACCAATTGTGTGTTTTATAGTGAGCAGGGCAGCTTTAAGCCACTCCTCAGTGATTGGACACATCCCTGACTTAAATTGTTTGGTAAACATTGGTATTAATTGCTCTCAAAGTCTCCTTGGGCAGAAGGTTCAGTTACTTATTCCTCCCCCTTCTGTCATTGTTTACATGTTATCCTCATTAAAAATATGAAAACCTATAAATGTTTGGGTGGTTTTAGTTAAAGCAGACACTGTTTTTCCATTTGTGTCATTTTGACAAAGATCAGATCCCGTTTGATGGTGAATTTATGCAGAAATGTGAGAATTTCCAAAAGCTTCAGATACTTTTTCATGCCTCTGTAGCTCTGTCCATCACATCAGTGCGACTCCACACGAAACCTCAACTGGGTTATGTGAAGTGCTTTCTTACCTCTCAACATTGAGTGGAGAAGTGTGTTTTAATAACACTCAATCTCTATTATTGCAGGCTAATTTCCCCTTCTCCTGAGCCCATTTTAGCGGCTTGATAATTAAACTGACGAGGAATAACTGAGTCTGAATGCCACGTTGGTGTATTTACTTGTATTTTCTTTAGAATTTAATTGAGTTTAATAAATGTTTACCTCTCTGCTGCTGAATGAAAAAGGCCACATTGTGGAGGCGAGATTGGAAGTGGCTTAAAACATGGGCCGTATTGTGTCACTGCCACTTCCTGTGGTTTTCTGAAGGAGGCAGTTGGTGAAGTGGATGTTTCCCAGCTTGAGATGAAAGGTTCTGGGAAGCTCGCCAGGGGTCGGCCACCTCCCTCTTTCTCCTCTTCTTTTGGCATTGACAGTCAGGAGATGCTTCAGGAAAGGCTTACGGCAGACGACCCCCTGCCATTTCAATCACTCTGCTCTCATTTGCATTGTACAACTGCTGATCCACAGAGAAAAAGCACAAATAATCTTTAAACTTGAACAGTGACTGAATATAAAGATATAGATGGGTGACTTAGATTTTAGTCTGTTGGCGGAAGCTAACGAAGCAAAATATTATAACATTTTAGATTAAATCTTTTAAATGACAAGACTTCAGATTAACTGCAACAAAAGTACTTCTATATATGGAGCTGTTGTAAGAAGAAAGTATTTTCATCAAAGTATTTTTTTTATTTTTTATCTTGTATTACAGCTTTATTTAATTTACTGCACTTTGTTTTACGTTGTTTTGTGCTAAATTTGACTTAATGTAGCTCTGCGTAACTTTTGGCTAGTAGCATCACGTAACTTTAAAGCAGAGATGTTTTCAAGTCCAAGTCTATTGGTCCCAAGTCAAGTCAAGTCACAAGTATCTTTGCATGCGTAGCTTAATGTGAGTACTTGATGCATAATACTGCTGACAGATTAATAAACCTTTTGTGTATCATTTTTGAAAAAGTAAGATGTAAAGTATAGTTAATTTCAAACTATAAAGAACAAGCATTTTTTTTTGTATTCTTAACTGAATTTTGTATGCATTTCATACACGAACATCAAACACTCCTTTAGTAAAACTAATCTTGCCAGTGACAACAAATGGAACAAACTGATAACTTTCTATCATTCTGTTGTCTATGAACGAATCCAATAGAATCAGGTCTAATGATAATTTCAGCATGTAAAACTAAATCTTTGCGCTAAATCTTCAAGACTGTGCCAAATTAAGGCGACCGAAGTCCCTTGTTAAAAACAGTCTAGATGGCGCGCGGGATTGCCCAGAGTTTGTTTGCCTCTGCTCTTCAATCAGTTTTAAATAATCAAGACCATTACATTTTAAAAGGTTGAGGCTGTTGAGATTTAAAACCTCAAAAGCAGACAACATTAAGAGCGTTCCTTTTTAAAGAAGATGTTTTAGCACGCCATGTTCGTTTGTTTACTTTGTAGATTTTTGCCCAGCTAATGTCTGTTTATATTTTGATTGGTTAGCTCCGAGTCGCTTTGCCCCACCATGAGGAAAACGTGCTGGCATTGAGCTTTTCCAGTCTGCAAGTCTCTTTCTGTAGCGACTTAAGTGCAACTCGAGTCCCCATCTCTGCTTTAAATTGCAAAAATATACATTCTTCTATTAATTTAATGATTCTTAGACACACAATTGGTAGAATCATACTTATTACGCTGACACAGCACCCTCACCTGGACAGAAAACTATGATATAAATAATATATAATACCATGCCACTTGGACAAGATCTCTCCTGAGTCGGCATGCCCAGCAGCTCAAACAAAGGGAGCAGAAATAGTCCAATATACTGGACCCTAGCAGAGTTGTATTTGTACAAAATTCACTAAACCATTTCAGAAAACATGTTTTTTTTTTCATCCAAACATGCCGGTTTTGGATAGTTTATTCTCGAAAACAAACGACACACAACAGTCTGTTGAGGGATCAGCAGCATCTAGTGGCTAAAATTTATGCAGTGCCACTTTAAGTAAAATGCAGATGTTGGGGCTGTACTGAATCAAGGAAAAACAGTGTCTTCTTTCAGTCTGACTCACTGCAGCATGTTTCACATTAACAATTAGAACATCTCCACCACAGACGCTTTTGAGTTGGTGACACAATTGGAACTAAAAATGGCTTCTTTGTGTTCTTCCTTTTAATCTGGAAGTCACGTCTGAATCCCTCTCAGCAATAGTTACCATCTGCAGCCAATAAACTTAGTCTCATGTTAATAGCCAATGTTTCTTTTTAATAAGCTTTACATTTGAGTGCGACCAAGGTGTTGTATTGGTGGAGCCATATCAGTTGTCTGTTTTCTGGCTTCCTACATAATAAAAATGTACAGAAAGTCATTTATATGTCTAAGTTTAAGACAATGAAAAAATTGTAAACTGATACGATACCATCTGTGAATCATTCGTTCAATTGATTTTCATTTGAGAATCAAATTTATTAATGTTCTTTTCTAGGATTTTGATTTGTTTACCAGATACTTTAGTCACTTCAGTGGACGTTTCAGTTCCCTTTTTCTCAATTTATCACTGTTTGCAAATAACTTATTGTAAATGAAGATGATGAAAGTAGAGTGAACTGTAAATGATGCTCTGTTGATTATGTTAAATGATCCACATTTTAAATGATTAAATCATGCACAAACATTTTAAAAATCAACAAGGCTCTGAAATCTGCCTCAGAAATGTCTGTGGAGGTTCTCAGTCATCCAGGTCATCTTTAACCTTTTCTGACTACGAAATAATAAATACTTGCATTTGTACTCTGTTTTGGCGAGTACTTTATTTAATCTGTAAGAACTTGAGTGGATAAATATGATTGTCTAGGGTTTTTGTGAACTTACGAACTGTTGGGACAGTTGATTAATTCATATTTTACCGCTTATTCTATGAGTGTTGAAACTAAAAACGTGGAAGATTTGTAGTTTTATCTAGCTTAAAGGTACATTACGGAAGTTTTAATGGTTCGGCTTTGGCTAATGGTTTAATGGTTTGGCTTTTTTTCTAACCCATACATGCATCAGCAACAGCCTGATGTGCAGAATGAGCCTCTGATCTGAATTTCCTGCGGTTGCCTCTGGAAGCCTGTACAGTCAATTCAATGAGAAGGTTGAAACTCCTGTGTGGTTTTAGCGGACGTAATGCGTACGTGCTCGTTTACCTGGTTCTCACTTCCTGATTTGCCGCCGTTAATAAACTAAGCAACGCTAGTGGCAAAGTTGAAAATGAATCCTGCAAACACAAGGGAAGAGACAGGCCTCCAGCGCACTCAAAACCGGCAGATTCTTCTTCACTTGTACGAGCATGGACAAACAACAAGTGTGCGCACAGTGAACACAAAACAGCTAACGCCAGTGGTGGCACACTAGTACAAAAACTCTATCTTCTGTAATGCACTTACACTCTTTGTGGAAAATGCCCATCCCTAAGAATTACATTCCCTGACATGCAACTAAATTAAAAAAGAGCATGGCAGAGAATGGAGAAGCACATATAACCACAACATTAAGATGTAAATTTGCAAGTACACAGTATGCACACATTTGTTTCCCTAATCTACAGGGACTGGAATACATAACTAGAGTAGTCAGATGTTAAATATAGTCTTAGAATCCACAGGAAATGTGTGTTTGGAAAGAGGTTTGAGTTGCTGTGTTCCCTGACGTTGAAGTGGTAGTTTAACTTTATCACAGAGGGAGCCTTGTATTCAGATAAAATCAGTGAATGAACCCCATGATGGATCATTTGTCAGCCTGCTCAAATTAGGGTGTACTCACACTAGGCACGGTTGCCATGAACCGGGCCTGAGTACGATTGTCCCCACTCCCCCTCTGGCCTGCACTCACATAGGGTTTCAGCATTCGTGCCGGAGCACGCTTACGTCATTATGGTGCGACGGTTTCGGGATAAACAGGAAGAGCGGCGCTCTCTGAACACAATGGAGTCCATCGCTCTGTTTTCTTTGTGGATATCTGAGTTTTCATGCGTTTTGTCCAGCTGCTCTTGTATGCTCTCATCTGCCCAAATTTCCAACAAGCATTGCACCTCTGCCGTAGACCGAAGCGACCCTTTCCCCGCCATGTTGGTTTTGGAGCGTCGCAAAACCGTGACGTCACGCGTCCTGTTCCATGCTCCAGCACGGTTAGCGCTCACACTACATGCAAACCGCGCCCGAGTCCAACTGAACCGTGCTCTGGCCCACCTCTTCCAAGCGGGCCAGGCCAGCTAATCGAGCCGCGCCCGGGCACGGTTCGGAGCACTTACACTAGTCAAACGAACCGCGCTTTGGTGGTCAAACGCACTCTGGCACGGTTCAAACTGGCTAGTGTGAGTACCCCCTTAGGCCACTCTGAGGCCTGCTGTATGTTGGGTAAAAATAATTTAGCCCTGTACTGTCCCATTTTTCTCAAGTTATTTGTGGGACAGACACCCTGGTCTGAGTTTTGTATGTGACTTAATACAAAAGGAAATGTATTTGTTTTCTAAGCACTAACATTTAAGGTTAGTTTGCTTTTAGAATAATTACATGGTTGAAGCAAACAAAGCAATTTTCAACCATTGTGTGCTAGTGGGACAAGTCCTGCCCACTTTTGAGTTAATAAAACTTAAAATTAAAATTAAACTCCTAAAAAGTCATATTTACAAAATGTTTTTAAACTGATACACGCTCCAAAAAAGCGTCTTTTATGTGCTATCACCTTGTCATGCAAACCCCAACAATATATATACCAAATTAAAGCTTAAAGTCTCATCTTTCAGGAGATATAAACCATTTCAACACGTTACAACCACAGCGCCCGACACAAAGCCTACAGACAAGCACAAAGATTGAGTTTGGACTAGTCTTACCTTTGAAGGCTCTTTTGGACTGAAACAGCACCAAATCCTGCTAAGCTTGGTCTCTTTCTGTCCGTAAAGGTCCAGGGAATAATATCCAGTAAAATAATTAGGTCCACAAGACATGTTATATCCTCCAAGGCTCAAAAACTGCAGAGAAGGATTTCCAACTTGAAATCAGCAGTTACATTTTTTGTCATTTCTATTGATAATAAAAGCCATAAGTCCTTTTGAGACCGCGAAAAAAGCTAAAATGCTAACAGGAAGTGTTAGCCTTCGATTGACACCTTTTCAGCCAATTCTGATGAGTTTTGACTGGGTGGGACCTGGATATGCGCCAATGGCCGCACAGACTCTGCGGCCATTGGCAACAATTACGCATCACGTAAACGCTTCTAACACGTTCGTTGTTCTCCGTATAAGGTCAACATGACCATAGACGGATAGCCAATGATCTACCGAGTCCAACGATGCTAAATATGCCTGGGTTTCCTTCCCCCTGAAGCTTCTGTGCCTCGGCGTAAACACAATTCTCCTCAATGAGACAGCTTGTGCGTCATATGACGCGCGCATGTTTATTGTGCTTTTACAGTCTTTTTTGCGTAAAAACTATGACAAAACTTACAAAAATAATAAAATACTTGTTAGAAGATGTAGTGGAGGCATGTACATTTCTTTTTATTGACATTTTTGACCAGCAGCAGTCGGAAAGAAAGCGTTTAGAGGGGGGGAGGGGGGAATGTGGTCTGATGTGAAGATCAAGATATCACACCTTTCCTTTGTCCTTTCACAGAGGTGCAGTAAACACCAAGAAAAACCTCAGTAAAATGTTCCACATGTGACATGCTCTTGTGCTTTCTGCCAACAAGAGACAATGTTGCACATATATTGTAACATTGACCAACAGTTTTATAACCTATGTATATAGTTTGCAGTATGTTTATTATGTGTGGATATTATTCAAAAATATATATTTTGGCCCATAACACTCATTTTGACTATTTTTTATGTAAATATGTCAATTTTATTGTGTTACTATTATGGAATATTAATTTTCATAACTAATAGAGTGATTATGTTTGTAAATACAGATTCCTCTAGATGTAAGCTTTCAGTAGAGCCCTCATTGATGCCTGTGGGTTGAAGCATTCAGAACTTATTGCACTTTTTCATACGTTTTCCAAATGTCTCCAATTTGGATAAATTTTGGATAAACTATGGTCCCTCTATAAAACGCATGGACCTACCAACTTAAAAAAAATTGTATAAAATTCATTTTTACAGATATTCTTTTCAAGTTTAAAATGTGAGTAGTCATCAAGTTATTATTTTGGCCCATAGTGTGTTTTAGTCCTCAACTACCTGCTGAAGCTTTTTACACCTTTATTTTCACTAAATATTTTAGGCGAGAACACAAAAAATAATTTTCTCTGTGTGTTCCAAAGTGTATAAAATTGTATCAGTAGTACTTAGAGAGATTCTGACTGTTGTGGGTGAAACTAGGGGTTGTTACCTTTACAAAGAGCCCACACTTGTATTTAAGTTACATAGGGTTCAATAACAGCAGTCATTTTAATTTGGAGAGGTCACATTACACACAATACAGCCAAAATGATCCGGAAGAGATATTAACAGTATTATCCCATCCAAATGGCACTCTTTGCAGTTGTATATCCTGGAAGCACAGTAGAACCAATGTATTACTTCCTGTTTCTGTTTCTGCTGCTGCCCAAAGTAGACAAACTGAACACTGCTAAATAAGAGGCACGCTCATGTTTCAATTTAACTAATTATGTTGTTAAGTGAAGTCGCCAACATACCAATTTCCACTGTAATTTATTTAGAGACAGTGGCATGTCCCTGCAGGGCTACCGTCACTTTCCACATTCTCTAAAAAGGAGTGTGAGGATTGGAATTGCACCCTGCAATTTAACAACCAGACAAAACCAAAAAATTATAAAACATAAACCCTGGTCTTAAAAACAATAAAAACGTAATTTTTAAAACACAGACATTTTCCTTGTGTTTTCAAATTTAAAAAATCAACATAGTTCACTGACAGCTATATTTGCCCCTACCCACAGGTGAGTGTTTGTATTTCCCCTTCACAGTGAACAGTAACCAGCCTTTTCTGCAAAAAGTAAACACTGCAGACCCCAGCTTCACCTTGCTCCAGGAGAACAAACCTTTATTCTGCTACAAAAAGTCCCACAAGGCTTTTTATATATATATAAATATTACTCACAACAAGGATAAAAGACGAGATAAAACAAACTGCAGCTGCCTGTGATGACGACAAACCTCTCCTGTAACACTCTTTTTTAAAGGAAATGCTCTACTTATGTGCGGCGTTCACGTGGCCTCACTTTTACAGAAGCAATGGAAACTGCTGCAGAGAGAAGTGCATCCACATTATCTGGATGTAATAAGGAGCGGGTGGCTGCTCTGGGGTGTTTTTCCATGATGTTCCAGCCTCAGACTTTTATTTATCTTTTATGCAAAAGAGCCTCAGTCGACTTGACAAGGGATAGAAAGTAAGCTGCTCAAGGGTTTACCTTGTGGTCAAGGTTTTTCAGTTTAAACAGCGGCTTACTTCCTGGTTTTCTGCGGTTCAAGAGCATGTTTGAGTAAAGGGCATTTAAAGCAGTTGCTATAAGTCAAAGCACAAGGAAGAAGCAAACGAGAAACAAAAGGACGGCTGTGAAAATGGCAGCAAATTTAAAGTAAGTAGAGATGTTTTTTGGGGATTATTTGGCATATATGTCAAATTAACCACTGACATCAAACCTAACCTACCATACTAATTATTTGGATATGGCTACTGTAGAGTCAAATACAGCTCTGTACCTACTGCTAGTTTTCACTTGTACACTATTATTTTAACTAGAACTGTGCTGTATTGAGATAAATGTTGTATTGTATATAGCAGGGATTTTGGAGAGGCTTGCCAACAATACAAAATACAACACCAATTGGTTTTGTTAAAGGGGGAAATAATTGACTGAAAAAACGAGTTTATATGGTAAGCTTGGACTGAGCTGAAACGTCATCACTCAGGAAAAGTTCTGTTTTCTTCTGTTGACTCTAAAACACTTTTCTGTAAGTCTTGGAAATACAGTAGTTAACCTTGAAAGGAGTTTTGTATGACCAGAAACACAAAGTTTTTCTCACCCAAAAAAGCAATGTTTTTGTGTGAGCAGGGCACTCTATTCCACATAAGCAGGAAAAAATATGTACAACTCTAATGAAGTTTATGCACTCTTGCAACCGATATAATGCACATTTTTTGATTGAATAAAAAGGGACAGGATACCAAAAAATAATTCTTTGCAAAGGAACGGGGACGACCATGACTCGGCACTCCTCAACAGCAATGAAAGTTTGAATATTCAACTATTACTTTATCGGAAATATACCACTTCTCTTTTTAAAGAAGCATTAGTCAAAAAATAGAAGAAGCGAAGAAGTGATGTGGAAAGACGCTGTTCTGTTGTGGGTAAAGCCCCCTATCGCTACACTTAAAAGTGTAAGGAGTGGCAGCGTTTAACAAACTGGACCAGTTTTTTTCCAGGACCATTAGCAAGCAGTAGCAGCAACAGACTCCTTCCCTGCACATGGTACACATTTGCTTTAAGCAGTTGTCAGGTCTGTAAACAGGAAACAATGATAGCTGGAATAGACTAAACCACTGTCTGAGGAGTTTTGGACTTAGTTTAGTTTAACACACTTCTGTTTGGTGTTTACTTTGTGGGTTGGTTCCTGTAAAGGCCAACACTTGTGGTTTAACTATACAGCCAAAAGGAATTAGGCTTTATTGATTAACTTTATCTTGTTCTGGTCACTCTTTGTTACTTCTAGTCTATATTTCTGGATATTGTTGCAGAGTTGTTGGTGGTTGTTGGTGGAGGGTAGAGCATGGGTCTAATGGGTGCTCTTGACATAGGAGAAGTCTCTTGTTGCTTGAAGCCGAGAAAGAGGAGAAATCTGCTACTGACAGAAAGTGGATGGACATTATAGAAACATGATAGCTGCTTAGTGCAGCTAAAATGAGATCTTGCGTACTTCCTGGGCTTAAATTATTGTACAATAACAGGTAAAATTGGATGTTTGGCTATTGTTTGGGTGGTGTAGTTTTGTTTTCATTTAAAAAAACTACTTAAAGGAAAATAATATTCAGATATTTTTTATATGCAGTTTAATATTCACTGTTTGCCTCCTGATTGGTAAATAAGTAAATGTAACTGTTGAATGTTAATGTTGTAGTAAAGACCACATCCACGGAGACCAGAGAGTATCAAGACCAGACAACTAGTATTAGTGATAGTGACCTAGACTGACTGTCAGGGCGTGACTAGGTCGAGACCTAACCTGTCTACAGTTCACCACTATTGTAATAGGTACCTCCATGAGACCAGGTCCAGACTTATGGAGGTCAGTGTTTGGTGAAGGAGACAGAGTTAGAGGCAGAATTTTAATTGAATATAAAATTATTGAGGTTTTTATTCAATCTCGAGAACAGACACGTATGCCATTTGTGTTCTTGGTTGAGCTTGACGTACGAGACCAAGACAATCCCAAGTAAAAAGGAGTATGACACCATGACAAGACCATCTCCATCGTTTACAATAGAGGATACAGCTTTGACTGGGAGTAGGAGTCTTCTTTCTAATTTCTCCCAAAATACAAACCCACGATGCCCTACGACCACAGCCAAGCCTCACTGACCTTTAAGCACACAAAACATAACACATTTCTTTTACACCTTTCTGCAAACAACACACCTAATTTTTTTCAACTACCCAACTTCTAATTTCTGTCCCTCCTGAGGTGTGGACTTGTAGTAGGTGTGAGAAATGCCAAACATCTGTGGGTGAGTTAGTTTTGATGTCTGTTTAGAATGAACACTATAGATTTCCTGTCAGACCGTACAAGGCTGTTGGTTTCTAATCTGCCCTCCTCCCTTTTCTCCCTTATCTGTCAGCCTTTAGTCAAATACTGCTTTTATTTATGTACTACCACTTCCTTTGCCTTTTTACCAAAGCTTACATTGCAATATTAAGTCTTAAAATTCCAGCACAATAATAAAAACTATTTCTATTGAAAAGCAAAACATTACAGGTAAATGTATTAAAAGCAGTTAGCTTTACATCTTTTATTTTGAAGTACACACCAACAGTATCCTGTTTGACAAGCTGATAGTTATAGCTGAATACACTCCAGTAGCAATGTATTTGAAATAAATTGAACAGCCCTAATAACCTTACATTTTGACTATTGTTGCAGATTTTCAGTCAGTGTTGTATGGCTCTTGCTTTGTGAATTATAAAAAAAAATGTATATTGTCATTAACTATGAGCATAACTTGCAAACTGGATTAGCATTTTCAGTATCTGAGGCATCCCGGCCAGGGCAGCATCTTTCAGTGTAGAGTTTGCATGCCCTTCCTGTGTCTGTGTGGGTTTTACTTTATGGGGCCAGGACTCCCCTGCAAAAGCAATTTGCCATCTCAGTGGGACTTTCCAGATTAAATTAAAAATGAGTAAAATAGCACAAAGGTGTGAACAACAACATGTCATAAATCAGTCCTCAACAGAAATGTGCTGTGTCTGCACATAAACACAAACATCAGTGGAGACTTCAAAAAGAAAACATGTGTTCCCTAGTGTCTCAGAAACAGATTTAAACCAAATGTAAAGGCTTTGTTTCCTCCAAACCTTCTGCAGCGGAGACAGACTTCAGCGGCAGATGACCTCAATGAAAAGGTGCTATAGCCATGTGTTTTTCTGTCTGAGTATTGCTTTCAGAACATACTTAAAACTTTTAGGCTCCATCATAACACTGCGTTTTAACAAAAGCACCCTTCAGACAAAAGAGGACAGTGTGCTTGTTGTTACTGTTGATGCTGCTGAAAGAAAAGTGGGTCAGAGATGAGCTGCTAGTGGTGTTTGAACATTATGTAATATGGCACAGTTTTTTTTTAATTTTATTTTTTTTTATGAGTCAGCACTACTTACTTTTTTCAGAGATGGACTCCTGTGTTTAAAGCACGTCAGCTCCGGGGGTTTATTGAAATACTCTCACCGCTGTTTGGCATTATTGGATATAAAATAATGCAATACATCTTGCATTTGGCCTTCATATACTAGCTCTATAATCTTTTATACTGCAAACCGTGAAGCTTTATTCTTATTAAACCGCAACAGTTTGCAGATGTAGAGGGATAAAAGAGCTGAGTTGTGTTCTGAGTCAGTGCAGTGTGTGTGTGTGTGTGTGTCACATATTAAAGAGGAGTCTGCACATTCATCATCTTTTATTCATAGCTGCTTACATTTAACTGGAAACATGCAGTCATTAAAAAAATAGGTGTCTACTGGAAATAGGATGCAAGTTATTGAAATCTCTACTCTACTCCATGACCCTTAAAAAAAACCTAAATAGCACTGGCCTTTGTGGAACATGGTTTTTCTTCAGGCAGCTTTTACAAACATTTTCTCAGCATCTCAGCTTGTGTCCTTGGGTGTTATTCCAGCAACATAAAAGGCTGCTGGCACTAATCTAAAAACCCTGATAAAGGTCTGCTAAATTCAGGGGTCACCTTGACTTAAAACGCAGCCTTTTCTGACAAACTGGTCTGGTTTGGCTCTGCTTTGGGACCTTTATAGTAAGTCACCTGTTTGCTTTGACTCATGTCGTCTCGTAGAGTGACAATATCTACCATGTTATTTACTCTTTGTATTTGAATGCGTCAGCCAGTCCAGTGTGAGTTTCAATGGACTATATCTGATGCAATTATAAAAAAAGATTCTAAAGAAAAAGGAAAGGTGCTTTAAGTGCGGTGGCTGAAGCAAAAGTAGTTCCTAACATCAAATCATGTTGACTGTTGACATCTAATCTGTTCTTTTTTTATGCTAAAATTATTTTTTTAGGGTCTCTTAAAACTTCTTTGCAAGATTTATTCATGGAACACATTCATATTGTTTGACATTTTTAAAACAATCTTCAGCCTATGATTTACAAAGTTTAGTTCCAGTGTCCGTCCCTTAAAGCCTAATGTGCTCCGTGCTCCGATTGGTCAGTGGGACCTCTCTCTAACATAACTGTTGTGATTGGTCGATTGTAATGACATTCAGGTTTGGACTGGAGTCTTTAGTAACATCTCAAAATCTGTAATATTCAAGTGTAACTCCGAGACGTTTTAAGACCTGAGAGAATTACAAACTTTTCAAGAAGAATTCACCAAGGATCAACTAGGTAGAACTTTTATATGAGCAAAATTTTGATTTAAAGCAGCACTTTGCAGGTCTGGCAGTTTCTTTGCTGTTTTCGTTTAGATTTTCCCCTACAGCCTTGTGAGGCCCGAGACTCCCAGGTTAGGGTTAAGACTTCTTGACTCCAAGGGACAGCGGGTCGCTGGCTGGTCTCCGGCCAATTCTTGCAAGGCTGTTTTTATTTTTGGTAAGAGGGGCTAATTTATCAAAACAACTCTTATTTGTTTAACTGTTTCCTTTTATGCATTTTTCACCTGTTATATATTCATAATTGGGAAAGACACTTTACCCTCCTTCCCTACAGTGGTGTTCCAGCTGTAACACTGGTGAATGGAACCTTAATGTAAGTCGCTTTGGATAAAAGCGTTAGCTAAATGACTAAATGTAAATGTAAATAATAACAAGAATGTATTAACAGTACAGAAGTACTTCACAAGGGACCTTGAGTTTGACACCCCTGGTCTTTACTCTCAGTGGTTGCAGCAGAGACAGAAGGCAGCACATGATCCAGAACATTATTACATCTCTCTGACAAGGCCTCAGACACAGACGTGTTTTTGTTGTGCGCTCGTTAAGTCCACTTGGTGCCAACTTGGCCCAGGACTGGTCTGTGCAGCAGCAGCGGAGAGACACAGGCGGTGAGCAAGTGAACACCTTTTCGCTAAAGTGGATTTATTTATGCTGCCTCTGATTTGAACGAGGATAAGCCTTCCTCAATATCAACATCCTCACTCTCGGTGCCATAGCTAAAAACAGTTTGCAACTATTTGTTGAAAGTGAGTTTGCAGTAAACAGAGCGGCCCCTGTTGTTCCAAAGATGAACTGCGATTGAATTAACATCTCAACCAACTGGAAACGTCACATATCTGATTACCGGTTAATCGTTACATTCATACTTTACATTATAGCTTTAGAGTAACTTGAATGTGCTAAAAGTCTGTTGAGGTTCTCAGTCATTCAGGACATCATGAGGAAAAAAACATTAAAGCAATTATGTAGTGTGTGTGTGTATAAAAATGTTTGTACAAAATAGTTTTGAGTTTGTACAGTCAACGGCAGACTGCTATTTTTTTAACACACCCCTTTGAACTAATTGCCCAATTGCACAGCCTTAAGATCGTGCATATCATGAACGCTGAGTCTTGTTTGTTTTCTGAGAATCTACTGCACCTACTGGTAACTTGTTTAGCAATAAAAAAATATACTAAAAACCTGGATTATTCTGGTTAGTCACATTGTACTGCTATTATTTTGAACAATACTGTGTAATTTTGTCATGATGTTTTTTTGCAAAATGAGAAAAAAAAAAGTTTGAAATGAACCTTGAAAGTGATTGAGGAGGGCTTAACCCTAACCTGAGATAAAGTGTATGAACCCTCTGTGATCCTGACAGCATTCAAGGAAATCTGGCATCCAATCATAGCCTCCGTTTCCTTTCCCATAATGCTTTTCTGAGAAACTGCAGATGGGCATGTCTAAAGTGTAACGGTGACACAATGAGCTGAGCCGAGATTAAAGGAGAAAACACCGTAGATGCTGTATTAATCTGTCTGTGACGTTCAGCGACACTCGGCTAATCCCCGGGGCCTTATTATTGTAAATATCCTCTCAGACACAAACGGAGACAGCTTTGACCAATCAGAACAGAGCTCCAATCAGAGACATACTTATGATTGGGTTTGGTCTTACACTGGATTAGACAGATGTACCCAGTTCAGAGAAAAAGGATACAGTTAAGACACTTTAACTTGAATATTATTAGTTTCTTTGGTTTTAAAAAGTTGAGTGGTTGTCTTTAAGCGGTGGAAGTAAAGGGTGAGTTGTCTGAAAATATTAAATAAAAATGGCAGGTATAAGGTAACAGGTGACTGACATAGAAACATACAGACAGACAAGATTATATGTAGTGACAAGCAGATGGGCATTGTTGCAGTGAGATTCTCAGGTTAAATAATTATCCCCTGTTTACTTTCATCCAGCTGTTACTGTCTGCTGCCTTCTGTGCAGAAAGAGGTCAGAACAGGTTTGTGTTTGGAGGTCCTGTTACTTCTCCTCACACATCCTGTTTCAGTTTAGATAGTTTAGATAGTTTGATCAACTGCAAGGCTTTATATATATCTTTCATCACATAGTGTTGTTATTTTATTTCTCCCGTTTGTATTCCCTTCATTGACCTGATCTGTTGTCAATCATTCTGTTATGTTGTCTTCTGTTGACTTTTTGGTTAAACTAATGTGTTTTTTCTTTTGTTTTCTGTCTCCTGTCTCCTCTTTTGTGTTATTTTATTTGTTTTTGTTTTTTGTGTTGCTGCCGTTGCTGATGCCTGAACCCTGCCTCAACACCACACGATGGACGCCCCTCTCCCTGCTCCACGCATCGACTTTTTTTATTTTTATTTACCTCTCACACTTATTTATCCTCACTCCACCTTTTCATCTTCTCTTGTTTTTCCCATGTGCTGTTCTTTTCTGTACCTGTCCTGTAGCACCATGCAGAGGTGAGAGAGCACCGGGCCAACTCGGGTAAGCCTTTCACCTTATACAGAGGACTAATACTAATACTGTCTCCTCACAAACAACACTTTTATCAGCTTGCTCTTGAGCTGTATCCTAAAACATTGCCCCACTGTGTCTGCTTGAACCCAGTGCTTGTTGCTTGCCCCCGTACGGAGAAGCAAACGACAGTACAGTGCTGAGTTGTAGCATTTATTACAAATTCTGCAGACTTATCTGGCCTTTCTTTGGTGACTAACTTTGTTTGTTTGTGTAATAAAAAAAGCTGCTACAGAGTTATTCACAAAGCAGTGTCAGGACAGAGCAACAGGATTAAGACAATGCAGCAGACTCTAAAATACTGTATGTAGTTTACCATCACAAAAAGGTTCCTACGTTAGAACCTTTTTGGGGGTTCATTTTAAGATGCTGTGCTTATTTGACAAATTTGCTGTTTGCAATAAAATAAAGCATTATGAACTTAGAAAAAACTAACTCAGATTGAAGTTTCCTTTAATGGCAGTTTACAAACTTTGAACTAATTTAATGTTTTTTAGGTCAGATATTAAGTTGTCTCTAATCCTTCGTCCCTGTTCTGTCTGTCATGTCCAGGTTCAGCAGTGAGCGGTGATGACTTTGTCCCTCTGACCCCAGGCAGGATGAGCCAGCGCCAGGTCAAAGAGCAAGACAAGGACAGGGAGAAAGAGGCGGGGCTCCAGACGCCCAGTAGGGAGCACACAGCCAGTCCCGCCGCCGTTAGCCCTGGGGTCAGCTACAGCCACGGTAGGACAGAGTAAAGACGTCTGTAGAGCCCTGAGAGGAAACAAAGCATGCTTTTGGATTATTTGGACTAAGTCTGAGAGACAAAACCTTCCTCTATTCAATGTTTATCATATTCTCACACTTGATGCCTATTGTATGGTCTTATTGTATAGCTTACTTTATAGTTTTTGAAGAAGTTATAGTTGGATTTTGGGGAATATTAACTGGTTTTAGGTGTATTTAAACATGTTTTATTTGGATTTGAGCAGGTTTTAGATAAATCTTGACTGGTTTTGGAGGGATTCAAACAGGTTTTGGCTTGATTTGAACATGTTTTACTTGGATTTGAACAGGTTTTAGATAAATCTTGACTGGTTTTGGAGGGATTCAAACAGGTTTTGGCTTGATCTGAACAGGTTTTGCCAGGTTTTTTCATTGCTCTTTGTTGTATTTGCTCTTGGGCTAAAATATATTTGTTTTGTAGTTAGAATTTCACATTTTCCGAGCTGAAACCCTGGACTTGTTTGGTTTTATGATCTCTTGGTCTCGTTTGAAATACTGTAGTTTCACAAAACATATTTTACTATTTTAAATAAACTAAATGACATGTTTAATTGCAAGTCTACGAGTTGTGCACACAGTAATTTAAGCCATTCTTCATTTATGAAGATCTACTTTATTTACTCACTTATTACAATTTTATTTTATTTTACTTATTTAATCAAAGTCATAAGCCTTTTTTATAAATGTGAGATGTAGAAAGTGGTAACATTTCCTTTGTGTGTAACGTGGTCCCAGTCTGCATCAGTTTTTTTGTAATGATAATATCTCACCTGCACTTGCTCTTTGCACAATCTTACTTTGTAAGTGTGATATATAAAAAAGTTGATAGTGTGAAATAATCCAGTGAGACCCTAGACTATAGAGCTCTTTGTGATGAAACATAAGTCTAAACATGCCTCTCACTTCATTGCTCTGTGTTGACCTTCTGTTGAACCTAACGCACTCGCTTTACATACCACACGCAGCACTGAACTACACCTACAGACTAAGGAGAAAATTTACAATTAGTCCCTGTTTTTCTGTCCGTCTTGTGTTGTTTTTATACAGTAAATGGTTTCAACATAGCATCAGAGTCTTTTGTGAAACCCTTTGACTTAACATAAAAAACAGAGGATCTGAAACTGTCCCAGCTTCAGAGAAGATGTGACTAGCTTACGTAACCTGCTTCACTGAGTCCTTATGTTACAGTGCCCTCTGCTGGGATTTTGTTTTACTGCAGGGTTATCCTGATATAAAAATACTGTTATTGTAGTGGTCAGTCACTTAATTTATTTACCACAGAATTGAATTTACCTTGGACAAGCCAACCATTTAATCAATTTAATGTTAGATTTTTGTGTGAATATCTCACTTGTAAAATCATTGAAAGCTCATGGTTAAGCTGTGGCATAACTTACCAAGCTTTTTTATTTTTTGCAATACTTTGAGTTTGTGTTTATTGCACTATTTTCTATTCATTCATTTCTATTTTAGGATTTGTTTAATAAAAGTGAAACTTACAACTGTTTACCACTAGAGAGAGCTATAACAGTAAGCAAGCATCTCTCACTGGTGCATCACATGTGGAGGCAGGAACATAATTTTACCCTACCACTGCCTCTTAATTTTATTTATTTATTTTAATAAATGCATAGCTGTGGCAGCTTTACAAGCATTATTGTTTTTATTTCTAATTTAGGCCCCCATACTCATACAGAAAGCCTTTTTCTATATCACTTCCTTTGAAACATGCTGGTTTTCAGTCCCGGTCCCTAAAAGTCCTGGGCTTGACAGCATGTGTATAGAAAATACATAACCATGGCAACATATTTTCAGGAGCTGTTGGTTTCAAATCAGAGTGATTTGTTTCTTAACCAAGATCCAGGCATCATGTTCTTACTTTCTGCTCAAAGTGAAGTCTGTTATATTTATCTTAGGTTTTCCCCATGTTTTTAATCTTTAGAGTTGAGAGTTACAAGGCGCTATCTGCTGCTGTGACTTAAAGCTATTTTTGAAAAGTCAGAGAATGACTGTTGGAGCCTCACTGCTGAAAGTGTGAAGTTAAATAATGTCAGGTTAATTATTTTTAAACCCTAAGCTGACATATCTTTTTATAGAGCAGAGTTTTCATTTGGGGAAAAGGAGAATACTTAATGGAAAAATAATCTAATCTATTGCTGTAATGCTGCAGTTTGTGGAGTTTTTGGAAGAATTTTAAGTTTAACAGATTGTACCTGATTTTTTTTCTTGCATATTCATAATCATCTTTTCTTTTTGGCTAAACGGTTAAAAAGGCAGAGATGTTTTTTTATTGTTTTTTTTTTTACAGGAGAATTAGTATATAATTTTATTAGTATATGGTTTTAGTCCTATGTTGAAAAATCTATTGTACCCTGTATTCACAAACCAAAAACATAAATGGTATAATCGATGAAGTAAAGATAAATGTTACAAAACGTATGCATGAATGACAGTAATTAGATTAATTCCTCCTCCACGATTCTACTGATACTTTTTATATACAGTATATAGTTTTTTCATTAGTGCTCTTCCAGTAAGTCTGCTCTGAGCACTTTCACTGTGAAGTACACATGCCCACGCAAAAAAACAACAACAACCCTGCATTTTCTGGTGGGACATTCCCAGAACACTTCCCCAAGGAGACTTTCAGGAGCTCATCCCTTTGTCTCTAAGATAGCGTGCAGCCACCCTGCGGGGGTAACTAATTTAGCCGCCTCTATCCAAGATCAGGTCTGTTTGGTTATGACCAAGGTGAAAGTAACATAGATTGAGAGCTTTGCTTTGCTGCTTAGCTCCTTGGGAGTGTTGGAGAAATTTAGGTTTAATATATATATTATATTAAATATATGTTCTTAGCCCCAATTGGGCTAATCATTTAGGACCTTCAGAGTCTTTATAGAAAGGCCAGAGTTAAATAATGTAGTCCAATTCTTCCAAAAACGGGAACAAAATTACTTTTTTGTCTTGTCTCTCCAGCTCATTTGACTCGATTTTAGATTATCATGGCACTTTGAAACTGCAGGACAACTGAAAACCGGTTATTGTCCCAGGCCTTGTCCTGATTCAATAAAGCCAACAGTACAAAATCATCCACAAAAAGCAGAGATGATCCTATTGTCCCCAAACAGAACTCACGCCTGCCCTTGACTGCTTTATATAAAAGTGCAGCAAAAGACTAACTTTTGTCCAGCAATGATCCAAGCTCCTGCTCCGGTTGTACAAGGACCTTACTGCCCTTGGCAAGTAAAGGGATTTGTTCTTTATGCTCTGTTATAATACCATAAAGCAAATACTCATCAGGGACAAAGCTCATATGTCTATGAATCAGTCAGAAGAGAAACTGTTAAATACTTTGAGTTGAGTTAAGCTCTTAAGTTGTCAAGTTTATTTATTTTCTATGGCAGAAATAACTCATCCTTGTCTCAGACTGCCACTGTTTTGTTGTTGGGTTGAGTTTTATAGCGTTGTCACGTACGCTCAGAGCAGACAGAGCTCAGCTGGGTGTCTGCGGTCCAGCTGTCGGATCAGCCTGACTTTTTCCTCTGTGACTCAACGGGAACCAAAATAAACCAGGAGCTCGTTTGACGGCGCTTCTCCAATCGTCTTTAAAGCTGCTCTCGCTTTAACTGCCTTTCACTCACTCTGCTGCGTCCTCTCTCTCTCTCCAGGTAAACAAGAGGCTAGTGATGAAATACAGGCAATAGAAATGTGATTTAACAAATGGGAAATAAACGAGAAAATAAATTGGCAGCATAATATTATGAAACAAAAAGATGTATATGTTGTGATATAACTTTTTTGCTGTGACATACTAAAAGTTATGTAATTATTAAAAATGCATAATTAATGGTAAGCTCTATTCTACCACTTGCTTACATTGACACTGAAAAAAAAATGTAAGGTTCTGATTAACCAACAGGTTTTTGTGATGTTGCTAATGTACAGAATATACCAGAATATACCACTTGATCCTTGTAATGTTCATTTAATTGTAGTTAAGTGTGTAATTATTTGCAGACTCTAGACTAAGGCCGTCACTTTTTTAATTTAAAATATATGTAAAGATAATGAACAATATTTATACAGTATATATATGACTTGACATTCCACTTGGTGAAAGAAGCTTTTAGATTGTGTTAAAATATATATAAATGCGTAGACTAACTTCAACCAGTCACTTTTTATTTAATTTAAGACTTTTATTTAAAAGATTGCGATACAACTTGTGATTTTTTAAATTTTGGCTTTATACATTTTGAATTGTTTTAAAATGGATCAATAAATAATGAACTCTGGACCAACTTCTACTGCTTATATTTGTGCTGCTGGATGAGCTATGCTAAAACATTATAGTTGTGGAAAATATTGTAGTTGAATTTCCACTGCTTAATAAGCTGCGTGCTATTTATGTGATTTATAAAATAAGATAAGAATTTTTTTAATTTTCACTTGTTTGAATAATGAGCTCTAGGCAAACTTCCATTGTTTCCATTAGACTTATTGACTATTGTATAATTTTTATTAAAGGCCTAACCTACAAGGATCAAATAGCTTGTGACATATGTCAGCTGCTACATTTGTAATGAAGTATTCATTCTGAACGTGTAGCTTCTGTAAGAAAAAGCAGAGCTGGGGATCAGAGGGGTCATTGTGGATTTAAACATGACTTGAGAGATTAAGCCCTGTCAGACCAGGCTAACTGCACAAAGAAGGGTGGGTCTTTACTCTTCTTTATCCAATCATAGCCGAGAACCGAAGACCTAATGCTAAGAGGAACATGTCCTGGACATAATGTCCAGGTAAACTAAGAAGGTAAAAGTACTATGTTATGGACCATAATTTAGCCTCAAGGCCTAGACTCTGTTCCGACGGCCAAATGCTTTTGTGGAATGACCCTGTTTGGATATTTTTAGTATTCAGGCGATAACACTCTGAGTTGACCTTGGGACACTTGTTGAAAAGCTGTAACCTAAAAGAAAGCAAGGTACAGTATGGAGTAGTCTTAAATCACAAGACTTTAATGTTTGTTTCCTTTGCTTTTTACCCAATAGCTTTTATGTAGGTACCGTAGTTCCCTCTTTAATGTCTTCTTGGATGTTTAAAGTGGGCTCTTAAGAGGATATAAGGAAAATTACTTCATTTTGAGCCACAAGAGTTGACCAGCTATTGTTACACTGTATGACACAAATATTTTTTTGTAAATATTTACAGTAAAGTACTGTTATATGGTGACCGAATAAGACCAAAGTTATTTAATATTACTAAAGTTAAGATTTGTATATAGCATTTTTTATATAATGTTCCCTTATTTATACGGTATAAACAAGTGCCTTTTTCTGAATCTCTTATACTTAGAATATATTCTACTCTAAATAAAAATGAAAACAAAAAACTGCCACAAAAAAATCAACATGGCAAAGAAAATTGAGGATGGTTCTATTACATTAAGAACTAAAAATCTACTATTTCTCAAGTTTAAGTACTCACTCTGGAAAAAAGTGTTATCATGACATTCCTAGCTTTACACATTTCCACTGCACTAAAACCTGGCCTGAGGTTTTCCATACTTTTTTGCTGATTATGTTTTAGGATGTTGTGTCTAAGTGAGCTCTTAAGAGGATAGAACCAAAACCTTTTGTTGTATTTTTGCTCGCCTAACGTTGTACTTAAACAGGATCTGCAGAAAAGTTGTGGCTTTGAGTGAAGACGAATACAGTGGAAGACACCTGAAAGCCTCAGCTGGAAAAGCCTCTTTGTTCTGAAGCTAATCCCAGGCTTACACTCCGGAGTTTCCCTGTAGCCTTTTATGTTTGGCTGTCGTGACCTACTGTCTGCAGTACATGATGGGTTACTGTGTCATTATTGGACAGTCGAGATGTTGCATTGTCATTTACTTTAATGCAGTTTAAGTTTCTGTCAGTAAAATGAAAGACAGTCTTTGCTGAGTCAGCAAGCAGAACAGTTGAGGATAGATCTTCACTGATAATTCTCAGCAGCTCACCTGATCCACACAGGACATACATCTCTGTAGCAGCGAGATCAGGGCTTTTGAAACTCCATCAGGCCACTGGCACTGAAGTCTGATTGGGGCTGATTTTCGAACAATGCTCACGTTTGTCAGCTTCACACATGACTGCACATCTCGGACTTAATGAAGAATGTTCATGCTCAAAATAACCCCAGATCTCCAATTTATTTAAATAGTCAGATGCTAAAAAACTGGCCAATGAGCCCTGAAAGTGCTACAAAAGTGTTTAAACCTAATGTTGGACAGGATGCACAGACCTTAGGGATCTAACAGTATTGAAGATTTGGCAAGAAATAAAGTGTCTCGGTGACGTTACAGAATCAAACAATGGGTTTTAGGGCAAAAAATGATGTTTTGTTCCAGCAAGTGTAACAGAAAACTACATACAGTAGATGCTTTATGCTCAGCCAACATGGTGGATGCCAGTGTTGTGAGGACGTAAACATAGAGGATAATGAAAGCCACTTACAACTTGTCACTCCGAAAGGCTTTTAGCTTACTGGTTCTGTTCTGGTTGTGAGAAAGTAAACTTATGTCTTTCTTAAATGCATGGGGAAGTTAAGCAGTGCTCAGTGAACTTTCACTAAGGAAGGGTATTAGCCAACAAAAAAGAGTAAATGGGTGCTGTCAGTGACATTAGCAAGTGGCTCAATATTCAGCTATCTCAATATCTGCTCTATTGATACAAACAGCTAAAGGCTACATGCTACAAGTCACTGGAGTTACTTAGGAATATGTTTTGCTGGACAAATAATGAGGCGCCAAAGTTATACTCGGATGGTTGAAGAACTGTTAAACTGAACAAATCCTACATTATGTTGCCTTTAAACATATATTAGTTAAAGCAACACACATACAGTGTAAGGGTTATGTAAAGATATGTGATGGATATAGCTTCCTAGAAGTCCATCAGCAGAATAATGACTTAATATTTGAGACAAGAGGTTTTTTCATCATCTCTGCCTGTCTAATTTGGGGTCTTTAACTTGTGAATGATAAAAACGGTTGCTTTGGTGGGCATCTATCTCATTGATGTTGTTTGTGCCACATCTGTGTTATCAACTTATGGCCTCTAATTTATCTTTTTACTCAAATTCCATTAAAGAGGACCTGGAAAGTTTCAATTCAATGTGAATCTTAGACTTTGCGCTTAAACTTCCTTTTATAAAACATCTCTGTGACCTATATTCATTTATAATTGGAGCATGTGTCTCTATAATGCAATTTTATGTAGGGCCGCAGGTTAATTAGCCATGAGACCTGGGTTATACTCATTACCCATGTGAATTAGAAACATGTTTTACTCAACTACAGTTTCCGGTTTCAGTTTCGTGCTCTTGTTTTTTCCGACCGGGGTTTTGTTTGTGGGATTAAATGTCTGTATTGAGTGTGAGAAGGGCATGTTCCCAGGAGATTAGGAGCTCTTTGGCTAAAGTGACCTGGAGATAAACGGAGCAGGCAGACTGAAAGGTAGATGGACTTTCCAGGACATAACGTGATTCAGGTTGGATTTCAGAGATGTCCAAGCAGAATTGTTTTGCCGGTAACTGTGCTGTGTTTTGTTGTTAGGCTGCAGACTGGGAAGTGTCCACCTCTAGATTTAAGTTTCATTGTTTTGGTCACAACAGAAGAACCTGAGCTACTTCGTTTTTTTGCCAACAGTTTCTGGAGCTTAATAATTAACCAACTGAGGCGTACATATCAAGTGTATACTACATCAAAAGTAGGGCTGCCTAATATATTGCAAATTTATAAATTGCAGTATCCGCCCTAAATCTGTGGTGTGTGTGTGTGTAAGTTGTATACAGGCCTGGACAAAATTGATGGTACCCCTAGAAAAGACTGTAAATAATGTGACCAAATGGACATGTTAATTCAAGGTGTGTGCACTAATTAGCATCACAGGTGTGTACAATCTTGTAATCAGTCAGTGGGCCTATTTATAGGGCTTCAGGTAGTCACTGTGTTGTCTGGTGACATGGTATGTACCACACTCAACATGGACCCGAGGAAGCGAAGGAAAGAGGTGTCGCAGGAGAATAGAAAGAAAATTTTAGACAAGCATGATAAAGGTAAAGGCTATAAGACCATCTCCAAGCAGCTAAATGTTCCTGTGACTACAGTTGCAAATATTATTCAGAAATTTAAGATCAATGGGACTGTAGCCAACCTCCCTGGACGTGGCCGCAGGAGGAAAATTGATGACAAATCAAAGAGACGGATAATCCGAATGGTAACAAAAGAGCCCAGAAAGACTTCTAAAGAGATCCAAGGTGAACTCCATGCTCAAGGAACATCAGTGTCAGATCGCACCATCCGTCGTTGTTTGAGCCAAAGTGGACTACATGGGAGACGACCAAGGAGGACACCATTGTTGAAAACAAATCATAAAAAACCTTGACTGGAATATGCCAAACTACATGTTGACAAGCCACAAAGCTTCTGGGAGAATGTCCTATGGACAGATGAGACAAAAATGGAACTTTTTGCCAAGGCACATCAGCTCTATGTTCACAGACGGAAAAATGAAGCATATCAAGGAAAGAACACTGTCCCTACTGTCAAACATGGAGGAGGCTCTGTTATGTTCTGGGGCTGATTTGCTGCATCTGGCACAGGGTGTCTTGAATCTGTGCAGGGTACAATGAAATTTGAAGACTATCAAGGGATTCTAGAGAGAAATGTGCTGGCCAGTGTCAGACAGCTTGGTCTCAGTCGCAGGTCATGGGTCTTGCAACAGGACAATGACCCAAAACACAGCAAAAAACACCCAAGAATGGTTAAGAGGAAAACATTGGACTATTCTAAAGTGGCCTTCTATGAGCCCTGACCTCAATTCTATTGAGCATCTTTGGAAGGAGCTGAAACATGCCGTCTGGAAAAGACACCCTTCAAACCGGAAACAACTGGAGCAGTTTGCTCATGAGGAGTGGGCCAAAATACCTGCTGAGAGGTGCACAAGTCTCATTGACAGTTACAGGACTCGTCTGATTGCAGTGATAGCCTCAAAAGGTTGTGCAACAAAATATTAAGTTAGGGGTACCAACAATTTTGTCTAGGCCTGTTCCATGAGTTTATTTTTTTAAATAATTCCGTTGAAGCATGGTTGAAAAGCAATGTCTGACTTTTATTGGTTAACATTCATAGAATTTTTATTTATTATTACTTTTGTCAGAATAAGTTTTTTCTGTGACCATTGTGAGTTTTTCTTTCATTGACCGAAGGGTACCAACAATTTTTTCCACGTGTGTAATTGATGTATGCATTTATTGTAGATTAGTTTTATCTGATTTTAGTTTAGCTTTATTCTGATGCTTTTAGCATAGAGCAGGTGCAATAATTCTATTTCAATAAGCAGTATTTTTCACTAATGAGTGGTGGTTAAAGTACTGCTTTAACAAGTTGGAGTTAGTCTAGACAGAGCTTTGTATTTCTTTATATTTTCTTATTGATATTTTACATTGTCAAAGAGTAAGTATCACTGGTCATATTGTTATCACAATATTTTAAATAATCCCATTATTCCAACTGCAGCTGTCCAAGCTTTGTGGAAAGAAATTACATTAAAACAATTTCTGTTCAAATTATTCATGTATGTTTTCTAATACGAATCATCTGAAATCAATTAGAAGTAATGACCAGTTTCAAGGTTTTAGGATCTACCAATAAACGCAATATCAAAATGACCAATACCTTGATATATTCATATATACATTCTTGTGATATGAGCTCACCAGACAAGAGCAGAAAAGACACATTTGCTGTCATCATAATGCATATTTAGTTTTAAAATGATTTTCGATTCAGATGCAGGCCGTTTATTCAAAACAACCTCTCACTTAAATCCAAAAGAATAGACAAGTAAAACTAATGCAACCAGTGGAAAAGTCAGTTTAAAGACTGGCCTCAAAGGAGTGTATTTATTTATATGAAGGAATTGTAGCCTATTTAAATTTCTTAACACTCATTTCAACTTTTAAACACAATACCATGATACTATCATATTTTTCTTCAAGGTTATCATACTGTCCCAGGGTTTTAACAATATCAAAATCTCCACAATACATTGTTGTGTTTTTCCAATGACCAATCAGAGAAGAGATGCAGGCAGCAAAAATCTAATAGGATATTGATTCAGTAACCAGTGATGCTGTGTCTTATGGGACAAAATCTGTCACAATATGATTACAAGTCAATATGATTTAATGGTTCATGGTTGATTAATTGATATTAAAGAAAGAATGTCCAATCCTACATCCAGATGCTGCCTTTGAAACGTTTTCTTGAAGATCTCATGGTGACTAAAAAATTTCACTATATTGATGTTACATGCTAATTTTACCACGTATTTAGCTTCAATGGAAAACTTGGAAAAGCCTATTCATATTTATAAAGTTTTAGTTTACTTCATTTAGAGTCTTTTATACACTAAAACGGTCCAGTCATGCTTATTTTTCTCCCTTATATTGGCCCGTACCTTGCATCACTTTTTTCTGACAGGACTATAATTTCCCAACCTATTTTGTGATCCTGAAGATGCACAGATTATAAATGTATTCCTTCCTTCACATTCTAAATACTCCATTTTACAGTTCTATTTGTACACTCACAAGTACACAAGTAGACAGACGCAGTACGTTGCTTAATCTTTGGATGTTCACTTTTTGCATTGATGCAGTTGGATTGTGGGTCAATAAATCTATGCATTGATGATGTTATTTTGCTTACGTTGCTGTAACCAGGGTTGTGTGTTTAAGCAGAACAGGACCAGAAAGTTCATTGCAAAGCCAGGCTGCTGTGAATGTGTGGCTTGCTTATTTGGTTGCAACAAGGCTTTAATTTCTGGTTTTACATTGAATATTTGTGTTGCCTTGTGAGAATGATTTATCTTTTATCCTCATTAGAGCCCATGTTTTGTCCTTGTTTGTCCAAATATATATAGATATTAGCTTGTTTTAGATTCAAATACTTGGATTAATTCTGGCACATAAATCTAGTATATGTCTGATCTTTCATGTTCAAATGCTTTTATGTTAAACTCAAGTCGTGCGTCAGATTTGTGGAAACATTTTCACAGTCTCTTTTAAAAAAAACTTGTCAAAGCACGATGATTTTCTCCCTGCTGTTCAACATCAAGGCTGGCTTTGAAACAGAGTGCGATCAAGAAGTAAATGTCAGCGTGAACCAATCTGTGACGACAAGGCAAACAACTCTCACTGATGAGGCTTGATGATGCATTATTAACAAACCATTTAATCCACTCATTTATTAAACTGTAGATGGATGGAGACTAATGAGAGGAAGGATAAATTGATCAATGGACTAATGATGTATAGATAGAGAGAAAGAATGGCTATCTCAAATGTTAACCATAAACTCAGCAAAATTGCCTTGATTGCACAAGACCTAAGTAGTAATTGGTGATTCATCCCTCATCCACTTTGCCCCATTCTTCAAAACTACCATTCAGTGACAAAACTCAAAAAACAAACCATGGCAACAGAGCTTGATGTGGTAACAACCTGTTTGAAACTACATAAATTATCAAATAAAACCCTCAAATTGTAATATAACTATAATTGAAGTATACAAAGCTTGAGCAGTTTCACTAAATTGAAAGTAAAGTAAAATCCCATTTAAAAAAGATGGTTGTTGTCTCTGTTACTACTTTCTGTTTCAGAATGACCTGACTGACAAACACTGAGTCCTACTTCCTTTCTATCGATTCCTTTCTATAAAAAAAAAAAAAAAAATTCTCTTATCCTTAGCATTGTATACTGCGCTGGGTTTAAACTGACTAGTTTTGTGCACATATGCTTTTGTACCTTGTGTTGTTAAAATTGCTTCCATTGTTATCCTCACTTGTAAGTCGCTTTGGATAAAAGCGTCTGCTAAATGACTAAATGTAAATGTAGAATAAAGATGCGTGATCACTTCCTAACACACATGCCATAATTTACCATTCAGAACAAGGTGAGAGATGAGAAAGATAAAAATAGCCTCCAACAAAAAGTGAGCATTAAAGTGGACTACTGTAATATGAAGCATTATAGGAAGCATATAGTATACTGCTTATATACAGTAACAGTGCACTGTACATTGGTGGACATACCTGTTCTCTCTTCAAAACGTTTGAAGTATTCAGGACACGGTTGATCTCCTAATATTGGGCTGCACCCCTGTAAAGCCATGATTGACAACATGGTCTACAGTACAATAGTGGCCCTTATGTCATCAGATATGTGCCTATGTCCTCTTCTGCCTCTTCCTCTGTTTTGCCTTCCACCACGCATCCTTGCTCCTCTTCTTCCTCCTCTTGGCTGTTGACCCTGTTTATTTCCTGGTCCATCCATTATTGGAAAATTGCAACTCTGTGTTGTGGTCTGTCTATATATGCTTCCCTATTGATTGTTCATGAGATGGTTGATTGTTGGTTCCTTGAGTGAGGGTAAATTTTACCTGAACGATTCATCAATTCACGTTTTTGTACAAAAGGTCTAATAGAAATGTGTAAAACTATGCTTGACAGTTTATGACAAATAGTTCAACAATTTTGCATGTAATGGCTTATGCAAGGAACTAATGCCTAGATATTTTGAGGGGTAAGATTATTCAACAGAGAACCTTTTACTATATTTTGATCAACATGACATGAGCAATTGAAAATGTGGAAAAAAGCTGACACTTGTACATTATCAATTGCGATATGTACAAAAGCAATTGCAATTTGTTCAAAGGAATAAGAAATTGCTTGATGTGATGATGATGTGCACAAGTGACTAGATGATTTGGAATTCGTGCAAGTTGAATCAAAAATTGCACTTTTTATCAAAGAAATGCACCAAAGCAACTGAGAAAAACTGTAACCACGTCAGACTTACAACTTTATTAGCTCACTGCCAGCAAAAGTTATTCTAATAACATGGCAAAGATGGAGAACTGGACTGAACTTTATTAGCTCACTGCCAGCAAAAGTTATTCTAATAACATGGCAAAGATGGAGAACTGGACTGAATTTCTACCTTAAAAGATTAATTGGATTTAGAAACTGGGAAAACCACAAATAGAGTAAAAGATGAATGGCTTGATAGAGTTCTCTTTCAGCTCATGACGTGAATAGAGAAACTAAATTCAGCTCGAGCAGTATTTAGAAATGTGTACGTCACTTGTTCACAGACACCTCGATGACTAATGCCTCCGAGTGCACTTCATTTCCGCCAAAGTGCTTCTTTTTAATCTCTGACAATGAAATACCACAGATTGGTGCTGAGGATGAGGAGTAGATAAGGTTGAAGTGGAGAGAGGAGCAAGCTCTCGGTCCTGAAGAGAGAGAGGCAGTGGGAGGGGCTCGGCTTACGGTTATTAAGCACTTTTCTAGGCTGCTGCTTTCAGGCGTTCACAGAGCAGCGAGATGAGAGGCAGGAAGGGAGCAGCCGAGCTGTGCACATGACACCGGAGCTCTGTTTTTTGTGCTCATCTAGCCGGCCGTTTCACTCAGCTGCCACTTGAGTACTCCTCCCAGACTTCTTCTTCCCGGATACCCGCCATTGTTTTCCCCTGGAGGACTTTTTCCAGAGAGACTGTCCCAATGATGAAAGAAGAGGGAGTGCTGACCCGTCGCCGGTTCTCCACATGCGGCGGGACGGCTTCTCTGCGACCGCCGCACCCGGACGGACGCAAACTCATCCGCAACGCCTCATTCGGAGGCTATAACGAGCTGTCACCCATCTCGCTGCCAGGTGGGTGCCGGGTGTAGCCCAGAGGGAGTGACGTGTTAGTAGTAGACTGTTTAGTTGTACATGTTGATAGACTGAGAGTGGAATACTAAACGCGATGAGTGAGTAGAGGTTTCCTGTGTGGAGCGTGGCAGCACTTGTTTACACGCTTTGTGCTTGTTTTGAAGGTAGGTTTTGTGCATTGGGTGCTTAGTTTTAGGAAACTAGACTTGAAAACAATAAGGGACTGTAATTTTCTAAATGTTAATTATATCGCAAATGTCTTGTTATTGCGATATAAAAAAATTGCAACATTGCACAGAACTACTTGTATCGCAGTAATACATTCCTTTAATAAGCCAATTAAAGCCTTAAATCAATTGTGGTGCAACAAAATAATTATTAGTGGCACCAGTAAAAATCATATGGAGATGTTTTTTAATGTTACCCAACCTTTTAGGGTTGCGAAAAAACAACAACAAATGCAAAGTATGCAATTAATTCTGGTGAAATATCGCACAACAAAAAATAGTCTCTGTAACAGCCCCAGTCCTGATTTGATTTAATATTTAGTCCTGGCTTAGTGTTGGTTTAGGTTTGATTTGGTCCCAGTTTTGACCAGTGTTGTTAAAATTGCTTCCATTTTAATATTTAGTCCTGGTTTAGTGTTGGTTTAGGTTTGATTTAGTCCCAGTTTTGACCAGTGGAACTTTGTTCAGAACCATCTATTATTCATACTTCAAATTTGAATTTAATTCAATATTTAATATTTCAAAGGGTGTATCCAAATATTGCAGTAGTATATTGCAATATATTGTTATTGAGATATTCAATATAATTATTGCATATTGGATATTGTGCAAATATTTTGCAGTCCTAATATTTAGTGAGACTTTACTAAAGAAGACCTTGATCTTTGATCTATTTTGAAGAAACGAGATATCCATCACATGGAAGACCCTAATGTTACTGCGATATAAGTCATTCTTTGCGATACAGATATTGCAATTGATAATATTATGGTAATTATAAATTTTCTAAATATTGAGCTGCTTTAATTGTGAGCTTCTTTATTTTGCACAGACTCAAACCTTTTATTTTATTTTAAATAGACAAGATTTTCTTTTTTACTGTGGTGTTTTGACCTGAACAAGTCTTGTAGGAGCAATATATCCACATTAGAACAGTTTGATTGGACAATATTACATTGTGCTATGATTTGAAGGTGCTTTTCATTTATCAGTATATAGCTGTATGTGTGGCCTTTCTCCAGCTGTTAGTGTCTTAACTGGAATTGGCTGCTGTTTGTTTTAATCCTCAGAACTGAACAAAACAGTGAATAATGTGTCTTTAAAGAACCCTTAACAAGATGTACATGAAATAAAAAGGAAATGTGTAAATATGCTGCTGTTGGTTATTTTGCTGTTGATGTCAAAAGTACATTACAAAAGGCAACTTCTCTCAAAGGAAAAGGATGAATGGAGCATGTGTAGTAGAACTGATGGAGCAGGACAGTGATGCTTGGTGCGTGTTCTGAGGTCAGACCTTAGATCAGCTGCTTCGGTCGTGCTCAGGTTACACTGATACCTCTCTGACAGCACTGTGATAATCTGTGTTTCTCTAAGCACCTAATCCCACGGCACATTTTGGATTAAATCAACCGACTGTGCATAAATGACTTGCTCTTCTCTTGTTTGTCCTGTTAAAAAAAGACACTGACAGCTGGCAGCCTCTGGAGCCCCTGGAGCGACTAAACCACTGGAGCTGTGAGGATAGATGTTCCTCTTTATAACCTTATTATTCAGTAAAGACTGAGTGTGCACAAAGTCGAATTACAATACCACACCTGGTCACACTTCCCAAAGGAGCTCTGCTTTTTTCTGATGAGGGCTTATACACTTCCCTCAAGGGCAGGGCAGCTCTTGTTGAGTGTGTTTAGGGTTCCTCTTTGTATTCTAGTCATGTGAAATTCCTGGAAGATGCATTTTGTGTTGTGAGGGAAAGACAAAACACTAATACCATTATTTGTTTTGAGTGAGGAGGTCCATACAATCATGCAGCAACACAATCCTATTAACTAGTGTTGGATCGAAGGGTCCACAGCCCAACATTACATAACTCCATAGTATTTCATCAGTAATTTCAAATTGTTTTCACATCTTTGTTTTTTCCCCTAATGTAAGCTTTTTGTATATTAGTGATAAAAATATTGTCTGCCTTCCAAGTAAATATTACATTTTGCTGACATTTTGAAACAGAAAAGCCTCTGGTGAAAATTGAAAAGTGTCTGTTTAGAGTGTCCTATGTTTTTTGATTTCCTCACAATAGCAGAAGTCATGTGTTAGAGTCACTTAGATTGAAGCATAACATTAATACCGTGTGAGTAGAGTTTAAAGAAAAAAAACTGCTAAAGGAGCAACAAAAGGCTGATGAATCCTTTTCAAAACATAATACAGATACTGCAGCATGCAAGTCAGCCATTTGATGAATGTTACTCCAAAATAAAATGCCCTTTGAAGCAGCATCTTAAAAATGCTATATTTTCATGATTAAAGTGATAAGTGCTGCTGGAAAAGTCTAAAACAATGCTTTTAGGGGCTCTATTTATTTATTTGGAACAATTGTATTTGACTCAGAAATTTCATTGGTTAGGCATAAGGTTATTGTTCCTATTGAATACTCAGTTACATAATGTTATTGAAATGTATTGATGAGTCAAGAAAACAGTGGGTAAACTTTGCTATTGGTAAGTGTTATATACATATCCACTGGCGACACAATAGATTTAGATAATATAAAGAAATGCAATTCTCCAATTTACACAATATACAATTCAAACTACCAATAGGAACTAGGTAGAGCTAACTAAATGTTAAACTGAAGACTTAACCAGGACTAAGTGAAGGACTAAAACAAATGTTGGAACCAGGGCTATTTATTTATTTATTTTTTGAACGCAACACATTTTATTTAAGGCTCTATTTGGACAATTATTTTAACATTAAAAGGGTAAATGTCAGTTGGACGTCTACAATGTTCTTGCGTTACAAGCGACAACGATAAATTCACTCTCTGCTGTACGTTGTGCAGTTGTGACACAGACTCTCGTTCTTCATTTTATCCACTTGACTTAGATTCATCTGCAGCCGGTTGTTCATTTGAGTTGTTCCTTACATTTCAGCACAGTGGGCCATAAAGTCCTGTTCAAAACTGGGTTGTGTGCTATATGTACTTTAAATAGGGAAGAGAACAGACTTTTTACTGAGCTGTTTTTGTTTATGTGATGTGAACTATTTTGTGTGAGTTAATTTTTACGGGATGTGCGCAAAATGTCTCAGAGGAGACCAGAATAATGGTAATGTGTGTAACTTGTGTACTGTTGTTGATGAATTTTCAGTAGTGGGTTAGGAATTGCTTTCTGTTTGTTTGTGAATGGACTGTAAACAGTGTGTAAGAATTGATTAATTAATGCTAGTCCATGATTGTCTAAGATAAATTTCTTCAATTGATATCGGCTTATCTTGTCTGATGCTGTGCTGCATTCACTGACAGTAGAGCCCCAGAGCCACTATAATAACTATTTGAATGCTAGCTTCTCAGTTGAATGTGACTTCATTATTAGTAAGCCAGTCCTACAAAATACTATATAGAACAAAAATCTAAATAGTAATGACAAACAAACAGAAATAACATTGACCTCATGTTTCCCTGTTCAAGGCTTGCTCTGTCAGTCTTTTCTGTTTTTCCGCTCTACATCCTTCAGAATATCAAATCTCTGAGTCACAGTGTTTGTGCCGTCTGTTCCCAGCTCCAACTCATTCAACCTGGTTTTAGACTCTCTTCCTTCACAGACTGCAGTTGACAGCTGGCTCAGGCAGCCTACACTCACTCACTCTTTCTCTGTTCTCATCTTGTTTTCTGTCCAAAAGATGATGTGTCCCACCCACAAAGGCTTCACGGTGGATTATTGTGTACGAACATGTTCAGTATTAAGTGGTGTCCTCGAAAAACTGTATTTTTAAATCACTCAGAGTGCCTGTTGCTCATTAATATTGTCAATAGGCCTGTATATTGTTACTCTTTTTTACTTTAACAATACTTAATTTGTCCCACTTTATGACTCAAAGATATGCTTTCTAAAACAACTCTTCATAAACTGTGTAATAAAACTAAATCCACCCGCTGTGTTTTTATTACAGATGCAATAAAGGTGGATTATATATTAATTTAATTGGATTAGTGAGAGTCAAGGTTACAATAATATGTAGTCGGGGATAGATAAAGATAAATAGAAAAAGATATTGTGGGTTCTTTTTGTATACTACAGCTTCATCCCAAATGTCCAAAAGCATATACTATGTCTAGATGAATTAGTAAATTACACATAATAAATGAATGGGAGGGTGAATAGTTGTCAGTGTGCCCTTAAATAGAGAGTATGTGACTTGTTTGTAGTATTTTAGGAAAACATGTTGTAATGGGAATAATCTGTGAAAAAACACCTCTAAAGAAACACTATCTTAATTTTAGAGGCTATATACCCACTAAAGTACTATACTATACTATAATATAAAATTAATATTTTGGCAAAACTCACATAATAGTAATGTGAACCTTTTGTAGATATCTTATTAATTTACTAGTCTTAACATAAATCTGTGATGCTGTCATGCATTTTGGCTTGATGTGTATCCTCACTAGATGGTAGGCCTGCACGATTCTGGGAAAAATATGAATCACGATTTTTTAGCTTAGAATTGATATCACGATTCTCTACAACGATTTTTTTTCTCATGAAATGTAATGTTTATTGCACACATGAACCATGACAAAACAAATATTTGTTTTGGCACCTATAGAACATTGCACATCACCACAAGCCTGTAAACATAGAGGCTTCAATGAATAAAGAAGAAACACTCTTTAACTGCTTGCCTTTTGTACAATTAACATTCAATTGGCCATTCAAGTAGGTTACCAAAAATAGAAGTTTAAAGCATTGCGCTGAATATGGCCTGAACATGGCTCTAAATAGGCTAATTGAAACGTCATTCAACATTCTGAGGGTTCAGTGTCTAAAGAAAAGGAGCAATTGGCCATTGAAGTGCAGTTGCAGTATCAAAAACTAATAATTTATTTTGTATATATAGCGGCACCTTGTCTTTAATTGCTGGTTGTGGTGTTACCTTGCGGTGCTGCAACAAGGGCAAAGCATATCTTGCAAATCACACCAGATTGACCCTCATCTTCTTGCTTGAATCCAAATGTGAGCCTTTTTTGGAACAAGTTGAGACTGAGTGGTTGGCTGATTCTTGTCACAAGGACCTGGGTTTTCATCAATATCCATTTAGTTTATTTCCGAACTACCGCGCTCGATCGACGAGTGAAACACGAGACTAAAAGGCGCTTTGCCGTTGGCTGAGGGTAACATCCTGTGAGAGCGGTCCTTTCAAAATAAAGGCTGATTTTTCTTTTTTTTTTTTTTCTTTTTTTTTTAAATCAAAGTCATTTAAAAATTAAATCGTGAACAGGGTGAATCGAGATCGCGATTTTATAACGATTTATCGTGCAGGCCAACTAGATGGTAGCAAGCCCTTAAACTCACAGTAACATCAATTCAAATCTGGTGGGATTTGTCTTCTTGTTTTTTGTCAATAAACATTCAAACTGAATTTAATACTATTTTTGGAATAAATCTCAAGCTCCATATTTTGCGGTAATGGTGCAGTAATTTGGGTTACATGGTGTTGCTTTAAGAAGTTTTCTAGACTTTATTATTAAGGATTTTATTTGCTTTGGCTAATCACCTGCTTCATAGAGAGGTGTCAAGTTGGGGGCACTCCCATTAGCTGTTGATGAACATAGTCATTGTCATTAGTTAGTCAATGGCGGCGGGAAATACAGAGTAAGTGTATATTCTAGGTCTGTGGAACAAAGAAACATGTCCAGATTATCATCTCTGAATTGTTATCAGAAAAGAACAGTACATTACTGGCTTGGCTGCTGCTCTTGGCTCTTTCACAGTGAATCAACATTTTTCAGACTTTGGCTCCATGCAGTTTGTCCACTTATAACTCCATGTTCACAAAGTCACAAAAAATGTGGACAGGAAGCCATTGCTTTCTGGACTGAGACTGCAGCCGTCATTGACTGTGCAGGACTCACAGTTGAATAGGAGTGTATAAATTTGTTCATTTTATTCCAGGATAACACATACATCAGTATCTGAATATTATGGACTGTATTAAAACTGAGATCTGGCAAGGGTTTGGGGATTCCAATGAGCTAAGGCGTACGTTGTACCTTATGATATTTTTTGCGGGTGGTATGTAACTTAATGTATTCCCTGTCCTTTCCTTTTTGTTATAATTTTTTTTTTGAAAGGAATATGCAGAAAAAAAGGGAAGCAATGTGAAAATATTGACAACCATTTACATAATGTCGAACAAGGCAGAAACATTATTCCCTCACAGTAATAGACAGTAATAGAAGCAGTGGCCTGTGGAAAATGATTAGATGTGATTCTGGTGGAGGTTACCGTAACTTGTAAAAAAAACACTCAGAGAAGACTATAACTTTGGGATGGTGTTGGATTTTCAAAGAGAGAGGGCGTCCCACTCATTCTAGAAAACCTGGAAATTTAGGGAGCTTTGTTGACCAAATTTAGAGGTGCGGGAAAAGCAGAACGTAAATTAATAAATGAATGTAAAATTGACTCCCAAAATTTAGATACTGCTCTTTGCTTTTGGGTTTCCTTACATTTCTTACATAGAACATGTTGAGTTGTTAATGTTACACCATTAAATGGGACATAACTGAGCTATTAATCTATGTCACAAGATAAAAACAGATGATGAATATCCCTAACCGTGTCTTAACCCAATACAAACCATTACACTTCTCTATTTGTCTGTGAATCCATTAGAGACTAGAAGAAAACACTGGATTAGTCATCAGTTTATACGTGTTGGTTGTATGATACCCATTAAATGTGTCTCAATTTAGCGATGTGAGGAAGTGTCATTCTAAAATTGAACACAGCACGCAGAGTATTTAATGCTCTGACCTAAACCTCCTAAAAGACAGTGAGGCACCAGTCATTAGCTTTAGACTTGACCCGTGGCTGTAAAAACTGACTGTCAACCACTGTGGACTATTATTAGAGCCACGACGCAGAACATATAGCAGCTCCTGCACCCTACGCTGTCATCACACATCCTGTTAGAAATACACTCACCGGCCACTTTATTAGGTAAACCTGTTCAATTGCCCGGTAACACAAATTGCTAATTGGCCAATCACATTGCAGCAACTCACATTATTCACTTTTGTTTATTTCTGGAGACAAGGTCTAAATGACTTTACAGCAACACTGATGAGGAAGGTTACAATGAGCCTGTGACACTAATAGAAGCAGTGGCCTATTGTGAATGATTAGACCTTATTCTGGTGGTCACCGTGACTTGACAAAAACATTCAGAGAAGACTGTAACCTTGGGATAAAATTGTGTTTGATTACAAGGACAGAGGGATCCGGGATTTCTTGAAGCCATGAAAGAAAAACCTTGAAAGATCAGAGAGTATTGGATTAAAATGTCCTGGAAACCATAAACTAATACATTTTTTAAAGTGGTTTATTTTGGAGCAGCACTGAAACACTGAGCCTCAGTTCTTATAATACTAATCAAATATTGTCAGAACGTTTTTGAAGCAAAATTTAACCTTTAATGCCATTGTTTTTTTCTCCAGTTTAAAATTCACCTGGCTTTAGATTAACAATGCAACATCTGGTATAGGCCTTCTGTAAACCTTCTGTGAATTTGATTTTTAACCCCTTGAGGCTGCTGTTGTTTCCCACAATTAAGAAAACAACATAATCACCACAAAACAGATATTGTGCATCACACTGTGTTGCAGAAGCTCAGAGCAGAACACACACCAGCATCTTCACTACAATGTCCCAGTTTGTTCAAGTAGAGACACTCAGTACGTTTACCTGCATGAAGAGAATTACAAATTATTGCTTAAGGCCGATTATAATAAGAGTTATATGGAGTCAATTGAGTCGCCTGGATAATGCGGTTCATTAGATTACTGGTGCTTTTATATGGATTAGTACAATTAAGATTGGACAGAGACAATAACCGAAAAACATAAACAGTGTCTTAGCAACAGACTCAGTCATTTTTAGATGAAGACATGTATGGTCACGCTGCCACTGGCTCCTGTTTGGTTACTGTGCGCTGGTATATGGTAAAAAAAAATTAAAAGAACAAGCTAGTTTACTGTAGCTTTTGATGTGTTCATGTGCCTTGAGGACGGCGCAGTTGCCAAGTAATGAATGCGTTGTTCTTCATCTCCATGTTGTATCTTAGCATTTAGGTTTAACATTAGCTTCTTTCTCTTTTTTAACAAAAGCTTAAAGCAGAACTAAGTAAAATTTTTACCTTCATAAATAGTTTTCTAAGTCCTTACAATGGTTAATTGAGTTGTATTGGTGTGTTTGAAGCGTGCACTATTTGACCCTGGTGCATCTAAAACAGCACTTGTAAGTTGAGCTGCCACCAACCCGAACCAAGCTGTGACCATAGTCGGAGCCATGTCTGCCGGTAAACTGATTTCACTGCTGCAATTTGTAGAGAATCACAATGAACAGAGGAAAATCTTTCTGAATAGGGCTGCAAATGCAATTTATCATTATCGCAATGTCCATATCGTAACGAACCACATGTATTGCTTATGGTCATTAAGCCATCATCCAAACAAAGCTAAGTTACTAAAACGTTTTAAAATGTACATAAAAATTGAAACTATATTTCTCCTGCAGAGAAGAAGATATAGTATTGTTTTTTTTATCGTTTTCTTTAATTATGCACAGACAAAGCTGTTGTCCTAGCAATTTTTCAACATAAAAGATGTTAATTGCGTCCTATAATTAAAGTTTTGTGAAGTTGTTGCTTTTGGTTACCTATTTCCACGGCAACCAAAACAGTTCCTTAATTGATTTATTCTGTAGACAGCATTAAAAGAATATAAAATAGTTTGTAATTACACTGCAGCAGCATAAAATGTTAATCAAGAAGTCTTTGTGTCGTCTTCACAGTTGTATTTGTGTTGAAGTAAAGGCAGCGATATCATAGCCCTGCAGACTACCACAGAGCTTTATAGCGAGACCTGATGTTGATTCAGAGCTGCATTAATCATGATGGAGCCGAGGTGTGAGGGCTTCAGGAGCACGGTCATGAATGTTACAGAGACACAGCTGCAGAATCTGAGCCATGGACATGAATGTGAACAACACACTGCAAATAATACAGCCTCACCTGTGTTTTCAGACCAAAGCTTTGTATTCAGTTGTTATGTTGAGCATGTTGGATTCTCCTCCTGATCCACTCAAAATAACTGGGAGACAGATGACTTCTATGGCTTTCTGTGATGGCTGAATTGCCCTTGAGATGTTTTGCAGCTGAACTTGGCATAGAGATGTGTCTATGGAGTTTGTGCAGATGGTCTTGTGTCAAAGATCATGTGGAACAAGAGCCACAGAAACACAAGACGGCAGATAATTACTTGACTTCAGTTTGAATTGGAAAGAATCAGGGGTGACACTTTAAGTGCTTTGGGTAAAATGTTGTAATACAGAGTTAAACAAAAGGGAACCGATAGCCGTGAAGTCCAGAGCACTATATTGCAAAAATAGATAGATCTATTAGACTTGGATACTGAATTAGTAATAGCCATCACAGATTTTCACTTATAATCCAAAAAGTTTTTGGATTCAGGAATTATTTCCATGTTTTCCGGCCCATTGAACATAAATTTCTTCTAAGCCTTTATTTATTTGGTTCATTAGTTTCCTGTCTGTGGTAAACCGAGCAGCTCACTAGCCTGTGAGGCACATAGCATCAAATATTAATGTTCCCACTGTTGGGTTTACCGTAGCAGAGCCAGAAAACTACAGGGATCTCAGCGGTCATCGGGTTTGACTCTGGCACAGTCGGAAAACAAAAAGAGAGCACATAAAGGTTATATACAACTAGTGTTTTAACATTTATAAATAGTTATAGAAGCATTCTGGAGGTTAATAAAGCATGAAATGACACTTGTATGCCTTTCCTGAGCAACAATGGATAAATGTTTATTGAGTTTTGTCTTAAGGCCTGGGCAAAACCCAACAGATTTTGTTTTGGAAAGGTTCAGTGAATTCTTTGTCTGATGAGTTTGTAGCAGGCTCCATTGGACTTGGACCACTCCACTTGGACCTAATGGAGTTGTTTGGTCTGATCTCAGCTTCTCTAAAGGGCAGTACTCTCCTGTAACATTATGTAATGGGATTATTGTCAGCTGGCCCAGATTTCACAGTAATAGATCATCTGTACTGTTCACAAGCACATCCTAGAAAACCTGGAGCCTGGAAACTGAGGATGGAAAATGACAGTTTCAGTCAGTTGCCCCCCATTGGTATTTATCAGATATTTTTGAGGCCGATCACTGATCATAAGGTCTCTTTATAAATAAAAAAAAAGATGTTAAAACTGACAATGTTTTAGTAATACATTTTTCTCACAATAACCAACAGAAATCCAACAAGAAACAAAATACTTAATTTCCTGGTGACAGAGATCGCAAACTGGGCAACAAAGTCATTTGTCCTTTTGATCAGCAGTTTTAGTCCATTGATTTGAGCACTATTAGTTTTAATGGTTTGAAAATTGCTTAGAGTTCCTAAAGTCCACGGAAAGTGAACTGTAATTTCCATTAGCTTTCTGTCTACTTTTGGACCTTTTACTCTCATATTCAATTTAGTTAAACTTTTCTATTCCCCAAAAGAGACATTCAGTTGTTAGGTCTAAATAAAAAAACGAATTAATTAAATCTGATTAATTGTACAGTCTTGTTGAGGTTGGGAAGAAGGAATTCTTGTGGCGTTCTGTCCTGCTCACTGATCTGAGACGTCCACTGGCTGCTCTCTGTTGTTCAAAAGTCCATCTGTCTGTTGCTCCACTGTGTCAACCAGAGTCTCTAAAATAATAGCTATAATTCAACAAGCCCTCACTGCTAGTTTTTCAAGTCATCTATCTCTTTTTCTGAGCCTGCCCTCAATAGACTGGAGCATAAAATACTGAATCAGCCATTACTGCAGTTTATTGTTGATGGTCACAGTTGAGCTGGTTGCTGTGGGTCACTTATCACTTGCTTTGCTTAAGCCATAATAATGATTTTGGTGTTTGAAAAAAAATGCCATTTGCCAGTGTTGCATAAGCTTGAAAGTGGACTTGATAAATGCTTCCAATTCTTGAGTCTTTTGTCTTTTTGTTGCAGGTTTTGAGAGGGTCAAAGAGGACCTGTTACCTCTGCCTTTGAAAGAAGACGTCCATTTCCAAAAGCAAGGTAAGACACTTGTTATTATCTGTTTGTACAAATGATCCTCTGCTTTTAGACTGTATTTTAACAAGACTAAAAAAATATGTAGATGAGTATATGTCTTTACTTTTCCACCACCTGCCCCTGCTTCAGGCTTGGTGTTGCAGCAGAGATGACTCATGCGTCTTATCCACTGTACACATCACATCATCATTTTCATAGCAACTCGGCGCTGTCTCTGGAGGGGGCTCATTTATTTGTCTGGTCAGCCTGAATATGTTGGCACTGATGCAAATAAAGTTGTCTCACTTTGCCTCTGGTGACACTTCAGAATATTTAGTTTTAGGAAAGAAAGGCCCGAAATCATTTAGATAATCTTTGCAGTGATTTTGTTTATGCTTATCTATCCAAACCGTGAACAGGTTTACCACACATTAAAATGCCCAAATTAATAATTAATAATTTGTGTTTTTTATAGGGCTGGGCGTTTTTATCGCGTTAACGCATTAATGAATTAACGCCGACAATTATTTTATCGCGCGTTAACATCGGCCGATTAGTATAGTGAAAGGAATGACTGCGTATGAGCCGCCTCATCCAGTGCTTTAAGTGGGCCGCACACCTGTACTCAGTACCGCCACTTCTCCGTGCGCCCAGAACGTGCTTTTAGCGTACTGGTACGCTCATTTAGACATCTGTTTTAATAGAGGTTTTAATCCTTTGCCTGCTCTGCCGCTTTCCAGAGCGCCCTTCACAATGCACGCTTCCTAATTCGTCCCACCAAGAGCAGAGACTACATTACCCATACACCCTTGAGTTTGGCAAGTGAAAGGGAGAGGTGTGTGAAACGCGCGGAACTGCATTCACATGCTCTGACTGTAATGAAAACACAAGAGAGACATTTATATTGTTTATATTGTTATAATGTTATGATTGAAGCTCTGGACATAACTTGTTTTTCTGTAACAAACTAAACAAAATATTAATGCCCTGTCAGTGGCAAATATTTTTGGTTTTAATATAGTTGTTTAATTTAATTAGGTGATTCTACATTTAAATATTGATGATAACAAGCTTGGGGGAAAACACAATTAATTGCAATTAATTACAGAAAATGTGCAATTAATTAGTTAATTTTTTTTAATCGATTCCCAGCCCTAGTTTTTTACTTTTTTTTAGGTTTATTTCTAGCATTGATGCTAGCATTGACATTAGCATTGATGCTAATGTCTTTTGCTAACGCAAAAAAATGTGGCACTAAAGGATTTTCTGAAAGGAAAAGATGTTTCACTTCTTCCTACTAGCATTGGCACATCTTAAATCTTTTAGTCTTTCATACATGCACTTTTCATCGGCTGATGTCCTTGTTTAATTTACCAATTTGGTGTTAGTTAACGTTCCTTTTATTCAACAATTTACTTTGGAAAAACTGTTACTGTTACAGCGGTTTGTTGTTTCTTCATATCAGCCCCACTCTGGTTACGATATGAATTGTTGCTATGATTGGCTAAAACAAATCTCATGGTAGGCGGATACTTGTCGGTGATTCAACCAATCACCTAACAAGTTTCCGACAGAAGGCACCTTCCTTTTGCGAACGTTTACATCGGGAGCCTACCCAGATGGTTCTGTGAAACAAACTATGTTCTGTGAGCAGTTCTATCTGGTGGTCAGGTTAGGTGGTGATGATGATGCAAGGTTCAACTGCCTTTTATTCCAGTGCTCCTCATTCTTGAGCCACAGACAGTTTTCCCAGTGAGCATATGTTTTTGTTGACTACTACAACTTCTATGACAGTTTAAGCAGTGTGTTTACGGTCACAGAAGCGAGACAGGAGCAGGTTTAATGGCATGAATCCACTCTATCCTCCTCTTCCTGTTTTTTCTTTCTTTCTCTTTGAACCAACACATTTCTGTTGTGATGAGGTTTTCCATCTCTAGTTGCAGCTTTAATTCCTTTTTATAATGTTTAGACAAGCCTCTTGCACAGTTTGGAAATGTATTTAATTTCACATCACTATTTTCAAGGTCTCATTACAGAGCAAATAAAACAGTAAACAAATGAAAGGAATCATCACTGATTATTGCAGCTACAGTATGTTTTATTTGTATATAAGATAGAAATGTGTGCTATGTTTATAAATTTATCCGGACTTATTAATTTTACCCACAGTTATCTACAGCTCTGGAAAAAAATAAGGGACCACTGCAAAATTATCAATTTCTCTGGTTTTACAATTTATAGGTATGTGTTTGGGTAAAATTAACATTTTTGTTTTATTCTATAAACTACTGACAACATTTTTCCCAAATTCCAAATAAAAATATTGTTATTTAGAGCATTTATTTGCAAGACGATATGACTTATGACGTGATGACTACAGAAGTGTTTTTTTTTTTTTTTATACCTTTTCTTATTAAATAAGCTTTGGTTCAGGTGATCACCTAATCAGCACTTCATTCAGTAGAATGAGGTGTGCCTGTCATGTCTCATCCTTGTCGTGGGCAGATAATGCTTTCAGTAAACCCAGCTTTAGACGCCCACATGTGCCCGTTTTTGAACTCCACATTAGTCTAATTGGCTTTTGGACTGACCTGCAGAGATACACCTGGGTCACATTAAACACAACAGACATAATGCAAAAGAAGGAATCTCCATCAGATTTCATTTAGTTGATAATGAATGGCTTTATTCAGAGCAGTGTGCACAGAGAAGAGTCTGTTTTATTTTATTAAACATGTTGTATGTTGCTGTTTCTCTCTTTTCAGTCTGAAACGAAGCTGTATAATGGCTCGGACAAAGATGTGTTGGCCTCTGGAGGAAAACTCACCAAGAAGGAGTCGCTCAAGGTAATGGAACCTAAACCAGCCATTTTGTGACATGACAGTGTTTTGAATAAACCCATGATCTTTTGTGAACTTCTATAATTGAGGTTATAAAAATGGCAGCCAGTTGAACTTCTTAGTTTTATGTTTTATAATGTATGGATATGCTGCATTTTTGTGATCCTCAAATGGTCCTTAAGACTGTATAATTTTAAGACAAATGGTGGGTGCTAGTTCTAATTCATCTGGTAAAAGGGTCAACTGGTTTTAGGAGTAAGTACAGAACAAATATATCAGGGTAAGATACATGACAGACAAAACGGAACATCCATCTTAATCCTGTTTAAAGTTAGGCTTAAAGTTGACAGCACAACATTTTCCAAGTCTCCTCGATATTGTTGTTTGTCTGTAGCTGCTTTGTTATTAATAGTTTTTTGCTGGATGTCTTTTACAGGTGCAGAAGAAAAATTACAGGGAAGAAAAAAAGCGGGCAACTAAAGAGCTGCTCAGCACAATCACCGACCCGTCTGTCATTGTCATGGCTGACTGGCTCAAGGTAAAGATGGGAAAAGAGTCTTTTAGAGCTGTCTATACATCTACTACTGACAAATAGTGAACCTAAAGAGAACCATAATAATTTATTTTTTGCATGAAAAAGTATTTTAATTGAATCTGGGCTCTTTTTACATGTTGCTATGCTACTAAGCGGTGTAAGTCTCATTGTAGGTTTAGACTTTGTGACTGATTTGTCTGTATACATGTCTCTAGATCCGAGGCACTCTGAAAAGCTGGACCAAACTGTGGTGCGTGCTGAAGCCAGGCGTCCTGCTCATCTATAAAACCAACAAGAACGGGCAGTGGGTTGGGACAGTGCTGCTGAACGCATGCGAGCTCATCGAGAGACCCTCCAAGAAGGACGGCTTCTGCTTCAAGCTCTTTCACCCGCTGGAGCAGTCCATCTGGGCCGTCAAGGTCAGGACTCGCACTGCTTTAGACGAAACACAAAAAAAAAAGAAAAGAAAGTATAGCTGTTTGTGTTTTCTCTTTCACTGCCCATTTATAAGGGGAGATTCTCTGTTGTCTGATGTAATAGTAGATCTGGTGTTTTTACAAAATGAGCTATAGTTTTGAAGTGTAAACAGTTTTATTTCACACATAAGTGAATGGCAGGGGTTTAAATTTCTTGTCTATTTTTTAAGGGTGTGAAAACTGAGCTGGATTTAGCTAAAATAAAACACTTGCTCGATTTCTACTGACTGTAGAAACTAGGGTTTCTGGCGTATGAAAAATATTACAATGTCATGGTTTAAATGCTTTTATTCTGGTCAAATTAGTTAAATCCAAATATACAATAATTCCAAATAAATGTATTCAGTCTGTTAACATAGTTAACATTTTCTAGGGAAAATGGTTTAAACCCCAAATATTTTATTGTGATAATGTGTATGATGCCATCCATGAGGATTTTAATAGACAGAACATGTTACTCAGGAATGGAAAACCTTGGCCAATCACATGCTCGGAAAAAGAGAGCTCCCATTGGTCAACATAGACTTGTCATACAATGTTCCAGGAAGTGTAATAGCTGCCATTAAACTCTATATTCAGCGCTGAATGTCTTTTAACTTATTCACTCAAAAAAGAAAAACATAAACAGAGAAAAAGGAGGCCACGTACAACACAGATAACTACTGTCATTTCAATTACGTAATGTTTAACAAGGAGGAGATAATTGCTGTCCTGACACTGTAGGTGTAAAAGAAAAGCTGGAGAGGTCCCTCTGCTGCTTTTGGGGGAGAGTGGAGTCTGAGGCTGTCCACACGGAGACAAAAATCACTGTATCCATATACATTTTGTATCGTATTGGCCTTTTCCACGGATCCGCTGGTTTTGGGAGACTGAACTATTTTTTGAAACAGTTCTAAAGTGGATAAATCTTATTTTGTTTTGAATAGACAGCCTTAGTCTTCTCCCCATCTTCAAATTTATTTTACAATGTGCATCCGTATATTTTTGATTTAGCGATGATGTCATCGCATCACGTGTCGGCCTTATTTACCAGTTTCTCTGCAACAACAATAATGGCGGAAACATGATTGAGTTTGTTCATCTTATGCAGAAGCTACTAAGCCTACTAGCTTTATTACAGCAAAATCTATTGCTTCTATGCAGTTGTAGTGAGCAACAAGCGATAATGGACAACACCATACGCACATGCTCTTAGATCCACCGCGAAGAGAACCAGGAGAGCAACCAGGAGAAAATGAATGGAGAGAGAATTTCTCATGTCCAAAGCACTCAGAACTCAGTCCTGTATATTAAGAGCAAACAACAAACATGAGGGCACCAATTACTACACTCAAAATAAACAGTGCAACAATTGTGAGAACTTGTTTTTATTAGAAAATAAATATTTAGGTCTTCGTCTTCTTCTGCAGCGTGTTATGCGCATGCTCAAAGTCTTCTTCTATTGTATAGTGTATATCTAATGGCAGAATTACAGCGCCCCATACTGGTCGGGCATATATACTACATCGTTTTCAGCCTTGCTTGGGGCAGATATTTTCTTGAGACGCCACTGCCGTCTCAAGATCGGATAGAGATGCACTGGCTTTAGTGGACATAGCCTGAGACAGGGACAAAAAAAAGAAAATCAGGGAGTGGAGCTTTAAGGAAAACTCTCTTTTCCACTGGTTGCACTGGTGTCACTGGACTATTCATTTAGCCACATAAAGTGATTTGGGAAATCTTATTTTGTTTTGAATAGACAGCCTTAGTCTTCTCCCCATCTTCAAATTTATTTTACAATGTGCATTTTGATTTAATATTTTTACAGCACAACCGGTTGAGGAGTTATTTACCAGTTTCTCTGTTAAATAGAGAAACTGTTTTGTTTTTCATCTTATCGGCTCATATCATAGAACGATATATCACAATATTAGTGGTTTTAATATTTTACATTTATAGTGATATCATAAAACCGCACTAAACCTGAAACCACTTATTGTCCACAGCCAGGAGTTTAAAAACCTCTCTGTTTCCTTACATTTAACTAAAGCTGGTTCCATCTGTTTAAAATAAAGCTGTATTCAATTTAGGAGTGGAACAATGTAAGATTACATTGCTCATCGCAATGAAAACAGTAAAGATTAATTTATTGTGGGAATTTTTTTTTATCATTGGAATAATTGTTCATCAAGATAATTATCACGTGTTTTTTTTTTTTCACCACAATGGCATTTGGACATATTTGTTAAACAAATAATAATCCTGTTCTTAAGCTCATTCTTTAGCTGGCTCCACATTAACGGTTGACGTCTTGCTTGGGGCAGTCCCATTTATCAAGTGCCTACTGGCGTAGCCAAAGCTGAAGTCTGTCCAGAGTGGGATGTTTAGGCCTTAAGACTATGATCACACTGGAGATTTAAGAAAAAGATATACAAATGCTGCATTGCCCCACTCGTTTTTTTGCTTTCTCTTTTTTGCTCCGTTGCTGTGAACTGCTCTTTTAATCCGCAACTGAAATGAAACTTCATTCTGTGTCCAGCAGAGAACAGGGTTGTAGGCAATAGTTAAATAAAAGTTACCAAAGCAGCTTTATTTGCCTTGAGGCTGTTTTGATTCAGGAGCAGTGCCAGACAGACAGGCTGAACAGTGTGTCTGCATCAGGCCTGGAACAAGAAATGTGGGGCCCAGGTGCAAAAACTATATGTAACCCCCTTTGGGGAAGGGGTTCGGGGGGCCCAACCACAGGATATATATTTTTATATAATTTCTGAATGAATGAGGCTGAAGCAGAACAGACTATTGCTAAAGTTCTTTTTTAAAGAATTGCCTAAATGATTTAATAGGCTGCATTTAAACTAGTTTAGATTTAAACATAAGACTAAAAAATAGGGCTGGGACTCGATTAAAAAAAAATCTAATTAATTAGTGGCTTTGTAATTAATTAATTAATTGCATTTTATTTGCCCATAAATATTTGACCTGAGAACAGTGAGAAGTAATTTTTCACATGGATTTTTAGTATACCATTGAATAATGACTGAATACATCAACAAAATAATATTTATTTCTTTCAGTCCAGCAGACCAGTGCAATGTTTGCCATTAAGTGTAGCAGTGTAGTTACCCTGGTCCTGATCATCTGGTGGAGTGTGGGTTGGGTGTGGGTCCTTGTAACTTTACTCGGAGTCGGGCTAACGTCCACGCTAACTCCTATGTGTTTTCGCGTTGAGATGATATTTAAAACTCGATGTGCTGTGGTGATATGCAAATCCCTTGTTGCATAGCTTGAACACAACCATGCTCTTGTCGACGCTTCCATCCTTTCGTTTTTTAAAACAAAATGTCCCATCCACGGCAGCAAAGCGGTCTCGTCAGCTTCTTCCTTCATGTTGACTGTGGTTTGTTGTTGTCGGAAGTCAAGAACGCAAGTTGGTGCTCCAGTATAATCGGTCCGTCAAAACTCATTCATTGAAAAACGTTCCGCGGTTCAAAAATAACTGTGGTTAAAATTATGTTATTAATTAATTAACGCGTTACGGTCCCGGTTAACTATAAAGTTATAAAAATATTTTTAATATAACTAAAGCCCTTTTAAAAATCAAAATTTTGGAAAGGTAGATCTTGTTGGCTTGTTGCCTGGTGACCAAGTGCTCAAAATTGCTTAATGCCCTGATTCATGTTATTTTCACTTTCAACAAAGTGCAATAAAAATGGTTGTTTAACCACAAAAAGTATTTTAAAGTGATTCCATTATGTTTTAGTGACATTTTTAAACTGTAGGCATGATTCCATAATTATTGTGATATCATTAATTGCAATTATTGTGGCCAGGATAATCGTGACCCAAAATTCTACCCTGTTGTCCCATGACTAGTTCAATCACACATAATTAATTTAACATCTCAGAACTGCACAAAAACTGTCAAAGTCGAGAGGTTTATTAGATAGTATGTATTGATCTATTGATGCTTTCAGTGTTAATTAAGGCTTTATTTTTCAAAGTATTTAGAAGCAGACATACAAGACTTTAAAGATATTTGAATAAATCCATGTCTATTATATGTGTCTCAGTTTCAGGATTAATGCTAATTCTGCATTTTCAGTCCTACCACTTAATGAAAAGCCTCTCATTCTTTTAATTTTCCAGACTCAAAATAATACATCTGGTCATCCATTTGCACATTCAGCAGCCCACTTTTTATTTTCTGCTTTAGTCGTTGTCTCCAGCTGTGATTTTACTTTCAAAACCTGATCTGACCTCGCATTTTAAGTGCTTTTATGTTTGTTTTTTGTCCAGAAAATCCTTGAATCACAAATTGCAGCCTTTGTTTTCGATGCTTTCTGCTCTCATTCATTTCAGAAATAAACACTCGTCATAAGCACCCATTCACATGGCCCACTCTCACTAAGGGACGCTTTCACTTGTCTTTGTGCTGATAATTAACCCTGAGACTGACCTGTACCCGTTGTCTCCTCTCAGGGACCTAAAGGAGAAGCAGTGGGCTCCATTACTCAGCCTTTACCAGGCAGCCACCTCATTTTCAGAGCCGCCTCAGAGTCTGACGGTAAGAGACTGTCGCAGAGAAATATTTCTATCTACCTAAATTATATTTATTTCTCTGTCACTGTGATGCTAAACTGTCTCCATGTGCACAGGGGTGCCTGCAGGGTTTAATCTTAGTATGCACAGAATTAGCACCGCTCCTGATCCACGCACAACCACAGGCTCATCACAGTCGCGCAACACACAGCGATGAAACAAAATGATTAATAAAAGAAGAACCTTGTAAACCTATTAGATGTTACTCTCCTCCCCCCAGTCACTTCCTCACAATCATGTCTTCAGGCGCCTCAATATGTTTGAATGTCTGCTCTGCCGAGGCAGTGGACACTGGCATAGTTACAAAAACCTTTAGCACACAGTGTAGCCTATATAATGGGGAAGAACTCCGCTGTGTCCTTTAAAACCTGAGTGATGTCACTGCAGCAGCGGACCATTAACTTGTTCCAATAGCTAGAAGTGCCACAAGGCTTTAAGACACTTGCTTCAGTGTTATTTATATTTTTGTTGTTTTTGATTGGGACAGTGCATGTTGATGAACATACATGAGACACAGCCACATGAATGAAGGATTTTATCCTTTGACTAATTTGTGGCGGGCGGGCGGTTCGATCCCCGCTCGAAACATCCCAAAACATCATAACATCCCGCTCTCCCCCACATACAGTCCCTGACAAAAGTCTTGTCGCTTATCTATTGTGTAGAAACACCTGCTATTAACCTGACTTTTAATTAATCAATTGGTGTTAGAAATAGCTCATATGAAAAGCTAAAACCCTCCCAAATGATGTTTAATGAACTGAAATAAATTAGTTTCACTGAAAAAAGATTTATCATTTAATCAAGACAGAAAGGTCAAATTTTGGCAAGACAAAAGTTTTGTCGCCTATACAGAAATTGAACAAATTTACCCCAAATACAAACATATGTCAGCAAATTAAGTAGTGGTGCTGTGAGATCCAAATTTAATATCTTGTGTGACTTCCATGAGCTCCACGGACTGCATCCATGCGGTTTGGCAAGGATTCATACAATTTATTGATGAAGTCATCAGGAATAGCAAAGAAAGCAGTCTTACATTCCTCCCAGAGTTCATCAATATTCTTTGGTTTCGTCTTCCATGCTTCCTCTTTCATCCTACCCCACATATGCTCAATGATGTTCATGTCTGGTGACTGGGCTGGCCAATCCTGGAGCATCTTGATCTTCTTCGCCTTGAGGAACTTTGATGTGGAGATGGAAGTATGCGATGGAGCACCATCCTGCTGCAGAATTTGGCCTCTTTTATGGTTGGGAACATAAGAGGTAGCTAAGATTTCTTGGTATTTTAGACTATTGATGTTGCCTTCCACCCTGCAGATCTCTCGCACACCCCCATACTGGATGTAACCCCAGACCATGATTTTTCCGCCACCAAACTTCACTGTTTTCTGGGTGAATCTCGGATCCATGCGGGCTCCAGTAGGTCTCCTGGAATATTTGCGGCGACTGCGGTGTAATACAACAGAAGATTCATCAGAAAAATCCACCTTCTGCCACTTTTCCAGCGTCCATCCTTTTAGCAGGCTGTGGGCCTTGGCAAATGCCACACGGTTTTTCAATTGTCTTTTGTTTAGTGCTGGCTTCTGGGCACTGATTCGACCATGGAGGCCATTTCGAGACAGAATCCGACAAACTGTTCTGGTTGACACAGGGACTTCAGGTGACCAGGTCTTGTGGAGCTCTGCTGCAGTGGAAAATGGGCTGGCCTTGGATTTTCGAGCCAACAAACGGTCCTCTCGAGCAGTTGTCTCTTGGGTCTGCCTGACCTGGGCTTGTCAGAAACGTCTCCAGTGTCTTCAAATGTTTTTCTAATCCTCTGTACTTGACGCTGAGACACATTGAAGGTGTCTGCCACATCAGCAGTGGATCTGGTCTTCAGCCTCTTGATAATCAAAACTTTAGTCTCAGGGTGAATCTTAGGCATGTTTGCAGAGGTCTAGTTGCAGTTGATGTGAAGGTCTAGTGTACTGGGGTTGTTTTTATACACACCTGAGACCTAATTGATCCATTATTAGTCACAGGTGAAGCTCATATGACAAGGCGACAACACTTATGTCTTTGCAAAAATTGACTCAATGGGCTTTACCAAGCTGTGAATATTAGAACACTTTTTGACAGTTTCGTTTTGCACTGAAACATTATTACAAAAGCTGTTAGGATTAAAATGAGCCATTTCTTGTAAAAAAATCTTCATTAGAAATATATTTCAGCGGCACTTCAAGTCAATTTGTACACAAGCGACAAGACTTTTGTCAGGGACTGTACTGTCATTGACAAGACACTTAACCCACTGTGCCTCCTCCCTCCCAATACATACATTGGGGGGCCAGGACTCCCCTGCAAAAGAGATTTGTAATCTCAGTGGGACTTTCCTGGTTAAATAAAGGTTAAAAAAAAAAAAAAAATTTACATCCGTTGTCCCACACACACACACAAAAAAAAAGCCAGTATCCCACTTTTGAGATACCTGGGGGCACTGCTTGGAGAGCTCAAAAATAAACCCGGATACTGTGGTTTTGTCACGATACAATGTTATATAGGGCTGCACAGTATATCGCAAATTTATTGTTATTGCAATTTTATTGATTGCAATATTCACAATATATCACAAAGATTTTTTTTTTTATCTCAAAGTCATCCAAATCTGTCCAAACAAAACTTTAAGTCAAACTGTGGTGCATCCAAATGAACAAGTCCTTGTTTAAATCTTGTTCATTACTAATTTACTTCTAGTTTAGACCTAGTTTAGTCCTGATATAATCTTTGATACTGATTTAGCTCGTGCTTTGACAAGTAAAAGTTAGTCCAGAGCGTTGGGCCTAAAAGAGCATTTAATAGCAATAATGAAAATAGTTATCATATATCACATTTTTATTTATATATATATATATATATATATATATATATATATATATATATATATATATATATATATATATAATCACACAATATTGTGCAGCCCTAATAAATTCAGTGACTGATAATGGTTTTGCAAAATCACAAAGCCTTCTACAATTCCTTTTACGATTTGAAACGATTCCCTCCTCCATGAGCCTCAGTAATGTCCCGGCTCTAAACATATTGTTGAGGGGTTTTGCGGCATGCTCTGTGAGTTAATTAATGCTGAAGCAGTCATGTCTATCGCACTAATTACTTTAACTCTGTTCCGTTTGTTTTGGTTTTTCAAAAATCCACATGGTTATGAACTAGAGGCGAATGAATCAAACGAATAATAAACAGTTTATCGATACTGAAATACAATTTATGAAGTGTAAATGACCGACTATTAAACACATTATAGGTGAGCTTGTTGATTAAGTGTAAATAGTCAAATTAAGACATAAAAAAAAGTTAAGATAAAACTAGACCAATAAAATTACCTTCTGGTGGCAGTATTTACAGTTATTAGCAGCATTTATTTCGAGTTTATTTGCCTAAAGTCCACAGCAGCATTAAAAAAAAGTGCATTTATGTTCTAGTCTTGGCCTGAGAAAATCGTACATCTATAATGTTATACACATACTCTAACTCTGCTGCTTAAAAATGCACTACAGTCAAGTAAACCAAATGACATAGAACTGACTTAATTCTTTCTATAGTTTTATTAGAATTTGGGGCATTTGAAAGCAATAGACTGTAATAGGTGTTATGTGAAAACAGTTTATTTAATGTTCCAAATGGTAAAACTTATTCTTTAAGGCTTGACCTTTATATTTGTGTGGCATATGCTGTTTTGTCCCTTCCAGGTCGCTGCTGGATGGACGCCCTTGAGCTGGCCCTGAAGTGCTCCGGTCTGTTAAAGAGGACCATGATCCGTGAGGGCAAAGAAGACGTAAGCACAGTGGCCACAGGAGGAGAGCACTCCATCAACTTCTACAGCCTCCTCAGAGCCCACAACATGCAGTCAGTCACTTTTTACTGATGTTTAATATAAAAAGCCAGGTTTTATTTATTTTTAGTTTTTTTGTTGTTGTTGTTTTTTTTTTACCTATGGTTGCCTACTTATCTTAAGATCAACCGTTGTGCTTTTTCACATTTTCACCAAAATTGCAGCCTTGTGGAGCCTTTTTTCCTCTAGAATTGTAATTCCCTCAGGTCTTTATTGTCTATCGTTGTTTTCAATTAAGAAACCACGTCACCGTAAATATGGCTCATTTTCAAAAGCTCTCGACCAATAAGAAAGGACCTTGGGTGGGAGCAACATGGGGGGTTTTGCACTAAATCAAATTTTATTCACATTTAAAACTTACCAGACAGGTGGGGTGCATAGTTGTAGGTGACTGCAGTGGCAAGAAAAAGTATGTGTAAAATAGTCCACTTAAATTTTCTGATCACTGTAATCTTTTTAGCATGTGAGCAGCTATGGTAGCCCTGCAGGAACATGCTGTGGTAAATGGAATGGAAGTTCAGTGGAGTTGGATCTGATGGTGATTTATGGCTTAAAATAATAATAAAAAAAACCTAATCAATATTTTTCATAAATGCCATATTATGAAATGTGCTTCTCCTCCAGCAGTGCTCAGTTTGTCCACTCTTGGCTGTAATCAAACAAAAATGATTTTTGTATTTTTCACTGATTGGGAAAACAATATATATATATAAAAAATACACACGTGGACAAAATTGTTGGTACCCTTCGGTCAATGAAAGAAAAACTCACAATGGTCACAGAAAAAACTTTATTCTGACATGTTAACATGTTAACCAATGAAAGTCAAACATTGCTTTTCAACCATGCTTCAACACATTATTTTAAAAAATAAACTCATGGAACAGGCCTAGACAAAATTGATGGTACCCCTAGAAAAGATAAATAATGTGACCAAATGGACATGTTAATTCAAGGTGTGTGCACTAATTAGCATCACAGGTGTGTACAATCTTATAATCAGTCAGTGGGCCTATTTATAGGGCTTCAGGTAGTCACTGTGTTGTCTGGTGACATGGTGTGTACCACACTCAACATGGACCAGAGGAAGCGAAGGAAAGAGTTGTCGCAGAAGAATAGAAAGAAAATTATAGACAAGCATGATAAAGGTAAAGGCTATAAGACCATCTCCAAGCAGCTAGATGTTCCTGTGACTACAGTTGCACATTTTATTCAGAAATTTAAGATCCATGGGACTGTAGCCAACCTCCCTGGACGTGGCCGCAGGAGGAAAATTGAAATGTGCTGGCCAGTGTCAGACAGCTTGGTCTCAGTCGCAGGTCATGGGTCTTGCAACAGGACAATGACCCAAAACACAGCTGAAAACACCCAAGAATGGTTAAGAGGAAAACATTGGACTATTCTAAAGTGGCCTTCTATGAGCCCTGACCTCAATTCTATTGAGCATCTTTAGAAGGAACTGAAACATGCCGTCTGGAAAAGACACCCTTCAAACCGGAAACAACTGGAGCAGTTTGCTCATGAGAAGTGGGCCAAAATACCTGCTGAGAGGTGCAGAAGTCTCATTGACAGTTACAGGAATCGTCTGATTGCAGTGATAGCCTCAACAGGTTGTGCAACAAAATATTCAGTTGGGGTACCAACAATTTTGTCCAGGCCTGTTCCATGAGTTTATTTTTTAAAATAATTCTGTTGAAGCATGGTTGAAAATCAATGTCTGACTTTCATTTGTTAACATTCATAGAATTTTTATTTATTACTTTTGTCAGAATGAAGTTTTTTCTGTGACCATTGTGAGTTTTTCTTTCATTGACCGAAGGGTACCAACACTTTTGTCCACGTGTGTATATTGAGTTAAAAAAAATGCTTTATGGACCATAGACATTTTTAGTATTTGGTTAGAGCCCTTTAAAATTTTACTGACAAAAATACATATCTATGTCATTTATCTGATTGGATCTGGCTAGTCAAAGGGGTGTGTAGTTTGGAGCCTTTTTGAGGACATCTGATGTTTACTATCTCTGACTAAACCCAATGCAAAAAGGTCTGAGAGGGATTTTACTAAAACATGAACCAAAATCAGTTTAATTCATAAATGTTCTATCCTTGAAGCCAGGATGTGGGTCCACAATAAAACATGAGCTTCTTCTGCAGCTGTGCTCAGTTAATCCTCTGAGCAGGTGTAGGAAAAGGTTTATAATGTTTCATAGTGAGCTCTATTTTTCCAACATAGTATTCCAACAAGTACAAAGAGTGTTATTTGGATGTGACCTCTTCTGAAAACATAGCTTTGAGTATTTATGACAATATTTTGCACAATGTACCTTTTAAAATGTTATGTTTAAAAATATGTATAATAATAATTCAGAAAGTAATGAGTAATGTGTTGCCTTAATCAACAAGCATGTTTAGTACTAATAATTCACTTCTATCTCAGCTACAGGTTAAAAAATAGTTGTTTTCTTAGACCTTCTAAAAACATGAATTTATCTTCTCTCTTCTTCTTTTCAGTTGAGAGAGTTTGACAGGCCAATTATTATATTCCTTGAGACTGAATCTTCTGCTGCATACAAACCAAACACACAGGTTTCCCATTTTCCTTACTGAATAAATAGGAAGTGGTCCATTTTTCTTGTAAAACTCAACACCCTACGTCTTTTTTTTACCTTTTTGACAGACATTTTTGGTAATAATGGTGCCACAGCAGGTTATATCAACAGCAAAAGAGTAATTGCATTGATGTCATCTTCTGTTCAGTTCTGGCTCTTGGTATTGTGTGACATTTATTTAACCACAAGCAACTTTTTGGATTACTTAAATGATGTAAAAGAAGAAAACAATTAAAATAGCATTAATGTGTACAGCAACCCAGTTTTCAAAAGGTTCAATTCTCATCCACGTTTTATCTTTGTCCAGGTTCAATGACAGCGACCAACTGAAAGACCCGGACCTGTACTCGGACAAGTCGGACCGAGAGGGCGAGCAGGACCACGAGGAGTCGGACCCTGAGGGTTTGGAGAAGAGCGAGGAGAGCGACAGCGACACGTCCGAGCGACAGGACGACTCCTACATCGACCTGGACCCCAACAAATACCTGAGGCAGACACCGTACCTAGAGGAGTCTCATGAGGAGCTGGGAGAGGTACGGGCTAATTTCTGAGCACAGCCAAAAATGGAGGCTCTGTTACAGCAGCTAACAACTTCATTCCAATTCATTTATCGATTTCTGGAAAGCGGTTTATTTTATAAAATGACTGATAACAGCAGCGTGGGCTGAAATGTGTGGGCGGACATCATGCGACAGCAAGTATGAAAGTGCTAATTTTCATTTTTCAAACTGATATTTTGGCAGCTCGCTAATTAAACACCTACTGAGGCTGAGAATACAATGTTTATACAGAGTTAAAACTGAAGCAGAAACATACAAGTGAATATGATATTGTTTTTGTGTTTAGGCCGGAGAGGCAGCCCAAACCGAGACCGTCTCAGAGGAGAACAAGTCCCTGATCTGGACTCTCCTGAAGCAAGTCCGACCAGGAATGGACCTGTCCAAAGTGGTGCTTCCCACCTTTATCCTGGAGCCCAGGAGTTTTCTGGACAAACTCTCGGATTACTACTACCACGCAGACTTCCTGTCAGAGTAAGGCCCCACGTTTTCTGTCTAGTGTTTGATTTCATTGAGTACAATGTGAGAAAATCTATATGAGAACGCAGCCTAGAGTAACTGAAATTTAGTTTTACAATAATGCAAACTAGTGTTGTCATGATACTGGAATTTCTAACTTCGATACGATACCTTCAAAAATATTGATATTCGATACCATTTTTGTTACTAAAGGGAAAACAACTGTCATAATATTATTTTTTTATTTTTTGTTTAAAGATAAATATAACATGTCTAGATAGAACATGACAATGAGGTATATTTTACATTAACAAAAATGTCTTGAGGTTGCACTTATACTCTTGTATTTTCAAGTAAAATCCAAAGGTCAGCTGGTATCGATACTTCGGGAAATGAGTATCGTATCGTTTGAGATATTTCGGTATCGATATTTATCAAAATATCGATATTTTGACAACACTAATGCAAACAAATGTAGAACTTAATCAAGCACATGTTGAAGTGTTGCTCACTCTCTCTGAGGCACTGTCCCAGGTCTCTATGGGTGTCTCTAGGCCCAATTCTTTAGATCAGTCTGACATAACTTTTAGCCAAAATTAGGTTAGTTAAAAGCTGTGATGATAACGAGTCCCTTATGAAAATGAGGAAAAAATGATAATCAGGAAACATTGGACATTGGATTTACAAACATGTGTTCTGTTTCTTGTGGCATTCACATAATCAGTATGAAGTATTTACACTTATTTATTATTATTATTATTATTATTTATTACACACTACACACTCACAAATAAATTATTAGGGTTTGTCACAGACTGCAAGGTACAGTATTTGTGAGACCCCATATGTTTTAGTGTCAATCAATTTTTAAGTCTTTAACTATTGTTATTGTCCATGGATTTACTTTTTGGTTTGTCTTCCTCAGAGCCGCAGTGGAAGAGAACGCCTACAATCGCATGAAGAAAGTGGTGAAGTGGTACATCTCCGGGTTTTACAAGAAACCGAAGGTCAGAACATTTAATAAATTGCCCTAAAGCACAACTGACCACACTGGACACTACACAACAGACCCACATGTTTTGTCTGTTTTTATTGAACAGGGGTTGAAGAAGCCATACAACCCCATCATCGGAGAGACATACCGCTGCATGTGGCTTCATCAAAACACAAGCAGCAAGACCTTCTACATCGCAGAACAGGTATCAGTCATGAGCTGTTTGGAGATACACTGTGGTCTCTTTCAATGTAAAGCACACTTTTAATTCAAACCTACACCACCAAGGCTGGTGTGTTGTTAAAATTGCTTCCATTGTTTTTCCTCACTTGTAAGTCGCTTTGGATAAAAGCGTCTGCTAAATGACTAAATGTAAATGTAAGGCTGCCCCATGCTTTATGCTCTTTTAATGGTTGAAGATTTCAGTTCCTAAAGCTGTTTGATTAAAGTGTCTCTTGTCTCATCAGCTCATATTACAAGAATGGAATATCGCGTAATAGTGGTTTTAATGTCACAATAATTTGGACATCTTAAAATCCTCCCATGCCTATTTGACTGGCATGTTTCTTTTATAATATATCCAGTATTACTAAGGTTAACAATTATCAGCATATTAGTCTAAACCAATCAATGGTATTGCATATTTGACATACCTCTCACTGTGCATAATTACATTTAGAGCAAGAACTTTTTTGATTACTCTGTATGTATGTACATATAGGTAATTAACAATAAAACCTCTTTGAACACATGAACCTGAGTTGATTCAATAGCTTTTGTTTTGCAGTTTGTAGATAAAATACAATACTCTCACAATAAAAAAAGAATGAGTTGTCTTGTTGTTTTAATTTGAACTGAAAACCAAACAGTCTTTCTTCCTTCATAAAACCACAGCTGTTTTTAATAATTAATTTCCCCAGGTTTCCCATCATCCTCCGGTCTCGGCTTTCTACGTCAGCAACAGGAAGGATGGGTTTTGTGTCAGTGGCAGCATTCTCGCCAAGTCTAAGTTTTATGGTATGTCCTTAGATCCCATTCCTTTATCTGGACTATAATGTGGCTCGATTAAGCATCTGCTGCATCAGCGTTGTTTCTTGACTCACTGTTTGTATTTTTCAGGAAACTCTTTGTCAGCAATATTGGACGGAGAAGCTCGGCTCACATTTCTGAACCGAGGAGAGGATTATGTGATGAATATGCCCTATGCCCACTGTAAAGGTCAGCATCCTCTTCTTTTTCATCATCCACACAACACAAGGCTTTAATGTGAACTTTATCATATCAAAGGAGACATTTAGTGCAGCAATACAGCCACTTATATCCACAGGCATTTAAAGAACCCTGACATTTAAGACATATTCAGAGTTTTTGTTGAGCCCATAGAGTGCGACTAATATATAATGGTTTGGTTGATGGTCTTACCTTGACATTTGGGCAATATGTTTTATAATTTAAAGTATAATTTACAGTAAACCTACCGTTTAATGTTCTTTCTAAAAAAAACATGCCGCTTGGATAGTCTCTGTTTCTGTGAATATTGTGCTGCTGTTGTGACAACACAGAAAGTCTGTAGAAGGATCTGCACCCTCTACTGGCTTTCTCTATTTGAGCCGTAAAGCGTCTGATTTATGTAATCTGCTGCAATAAGTCCTTGATCCATGACAGGAAAGTTACAGGAGGTTTCTGTCCAGCTGAGGGCATTTCTAAGAACACTGCTCCTTTAAGTAAATAAAAACAACACTGTTGTTTATCACATGTGTATTATCCAGTAAATTAAAAAAATATTGGTGTTGGCACAGCTCAAAAAAAATAAGTTAGTTGCAGTTTACCATATTTTAGTTGTATTATTAATTTTTTTATGTGTTATGTTATTATTTTTCAACCAATCAAACCACAGTATTTTTGGACATATTATTATATCTAAAACGTCTAAAGGCTGACGTGTGACTCAAAGAGAGGACCCGTCACAGACACAGCCAACACAGTCTGACACAGCTGCACAGTGGACGTTTGTTTTTGTGTCTCTTTAAGGATAACTGATAAGAGAATATAAGCTAACATTCATTGTGAGGTCTATTTCCACACATTGTTAATAGTGATCAGTAAATAGGAAAATGGGTGCAGTCAGTTCAGTGCGAGCGCTGTGGTGCATTCACTTACAGTAGAGCCAGCTGTAATTGCTCTGCTCTGTATTAAGTGCAAATATGACCTCATAAACATCAAAGGCCGTCAGCGCTCGTCTACAGTTGCGTTTGTACTGACTGTTGTCTTTTTCTGTATTTTAGGGATCCTTTACGGCACCATGACGCTGGAATTCGGGGGTCAGATAACTATCGCCTGTGAGAAAACAGGCTACAGCGCACAACTCGAGTTCAAACTAAAGGTATGACTTAGTTTTCCACACTCTAAATTCAAACGTATGACACCCTTTGCTTCTGTTACATGTCTTTGAAGCAACAGACTTAGTTAGAAAGGTCTTTTGTTCTTCTCATGTGAGTTTTTGATTGTCCCATTTTCTTTAAAACCTTTCCCAACCCAAATTATACCTTCCTTTTTTCCACAACTGCACAACTCCGTCATCATCCAGCGACAGGTATTTGTCACAGTGAAAACAGGACATTTCTCATGTTTTCTTTTCCCAATCAAACTTGGTAATCTTAGAGCAGAAGTATTACAGTAGAACGTACAAGTCCCTTAACTATTTTATTTTGTAGAAAGTGAACAATTTTCATATATCTTCTTCTTCTTGGCCTGTCCTGTTCTTACCCTCCTCCCGTTTGTCTGTTATCCCCTGTTTTTTATTGTCCCGCAGCCATTCCTGGGCAGCAGCGACTGTGTGAATCAGTTTTCTGGGAAGATTAAACTTGGGAAGGAGGTGTTGGCAACACTCGAGGGACACTGGGTAAGAACAACACTGCACCAAACAGCATTGTATAAAACATAAATACTATGCTAATACTATACTATTATTTAGCCATTAGCCTTGATTGCTTCTTGATGTGTTTTATTTGTCTGACACTTACATTGTCTAAACAAGCCCCCTGAACAAGAAGAAAATGTTATGTAGCTTTAAGCTTTACCGAGAGCAGAAAAAATAAACCAAAACATATTGCCAATCAACAAAAAAATGGCAGTAGTATTTTCATTCATTTATTTATTCTTTTTTACTTACAGGACAGTGAGATCTTCATTAATGATAAAAAAACAGGAACAATAGACACTTTCTTTAACCCAACGCCAGAGCTGAGACAAAGCCGTCTGATGCGCTGCACTGTCCCACCAGAGGAGCAGGGCGAGTACGAGTCAGAAAGGTAAACTCAGTGACATATTGGACTGTTTCTTTGGCTTTATTGTTATTACTGCTTAGACAGGTATTGTTTGTCATTAGACTCTGGCAGCACGTGACTCGGGCAATCAACAATAAAGACCAGACTGAAGCCACAAATGAGAAGTTTCTTTTGGAGGAGGCTCAGAGGAAGTCGACTCGGGAGAGAAAAGTCAAATGTGAAGAGTGGAACCCAGCACTGTTTGAGCAGGACCCAGTGACAGGAGAGTGGCACTACAAATACGCAGAGTGAGTCACTGCAGCTCACACTCAAACATCTGCTGCTACAAACATCCACAGCATCTTTTCACCTTAATATACTGCTCTCTGGTGGTGATATAGTCAAATTGCATGGCCTTACACCTGACTCAGCATCTCACTGATCAATAGATCTAGTCTTTTCTTCAACATATTGCAATAATATCAAAGACAAAGAGGTGACTTAAGGATGAAAATAAATTTAACACATAAATCAGGTCAGAGGCCTTTTTTCAGTCATGGACATGCTATAAATAGTCTGAATTGTTCCATGTGTTTACTCTTTTCTGTATGTCCACAGTCCGTGCTGAGATGTCGGTCAGCTCCTCGGACTGTGCAATCCCTTCAGTCTGTCACTCAGATCACACAAGCAGTGTTTAATTTCAGCACACAGCAGCTGGGTAGATTTAAAGGCACCTGTCTTACAAATTTTCCGATAGTTTAAGGCAGTCCCTAGACCATTGAGCAGGAACCCCACTATCATAAATCCCAAAAGAAATACATCCTCAATGTCCTCAACGGACAGAACTTCTAAACACAGAACTTGACAGTTCTTCCAGGCGTTCTGTGAGTATAGCCTGCTGTAAAGGTCCCGCCAGGGCAAATGGGTTCTCCCGGTGCACCCTTCTTATGGGAAAAAAATGTGTCAATTGGACTCAGAGACCAGGTAATCAGATCCATTTCAGTTCTTAGGAGTTTAGCAGTAGAGTCACAGAGAAATAAGAGAAATTTAGTATGACGAGACGAAACAAAAGAAGCATACACCAGAGGCAGGAGGAGCAGGAGGAGCAGGAGGAGACGTCTGCCTTGTCCGAGAGCAGGAAGTGAATGCACTGTTTACACAATGCATTTACACATTTGAAGAAATACAGAGATTTAGATGAACTTCAATGTCATCACACTGGTGCTATTGACTGTTTTCATTTAAGTTTTTCGCCAATTATTTGGGTTTCTGAAGCGATCTGGATATCGCAACGATTTAAAGATATTGTGCAGCCCGTGACAACCTAATTTGTTACCTTACACAGCCTAACATTAGGTTATAGTCTATATAATTATCCTTTCTTTCTTCTGCTCTGTCTGTGCCTGTCTCTGCAGCACAAGGCCCTGGGACCCTCTGAACGACCTGATCCAGTTTGAAAAAGACGGCTGTATCCAGACCACAGTCAGACACCTCACCCCTATGGTACGTTCTGGCAGTCTTATTAGTCTGAGTAACCAGGGGCTGCGGAGGGACAATTGCAAGTGTCAGGTAGGTTTTCTTCCCCCTAATTCTTTCTCAAACAAAACCACACCTTCATCTTTTCACCTTGTCTTGCCGCCTCAGCATCTCTCCGTGTCGACTCTGGTGCATCGTGTCCATCTCTGTCTTCTGTCTGTGTCTCATCGCTATCAGCGCCGCTCACTCTCTGCTTGATGCTTTTTGTGAACGGAAAAGAAGTCTCAGCATTAGTCCTCTGAACACAGAAGCAAAATCCATCAAAATTTGTATAAGTGCTCAAGTTAAAGACATATTTACATGATTACATGAGCAGGAAGAGGTACAACTCCACTCCTGTTCCATCCGCTGCTTAATTACTCTGTAACTCAGAATAAATGCTCAATCTGGCCTTTTAAACCGGTGTCCAATCCCCTTTATGGTTTAAGGTTCAGCTGACATTGGATGCTCTGTGTGTGTCATCTGTCCCAGTCCCAGCATGTGACGCATGTGTCTAACTGCATCAACACCACTCAGCATGACTGTTCTGTGTTTTAGCAGATTATCTATATTATCTCTTATTAAAAGCATGAAATACTATTTGACTAATGCACGTGCAAACCTTCAGTATTAGTTGACCTTTTCCTCTGTGTGTGTCTGATGTTTGAATTCAGGTAACGGTACCAAAGAGGAAACACAAGAGCGACAAACCCCAGAGTCCAGAGAGTGGCTGCTCTTCTCCTGAACTAGACCGGCACGACTCTTCGGGCAGCGAACGTAAGGGACACACACAATAGATATAAATAATATTATAATTAAAACTGATATTGGCCCCTTGCCTCCCGCTGCGACAGCGGAAGGACACGTATCTGTATTTGCATCACAGAGCATGGCTGTACAAGACTTTTTTGTACGACTGGATCAGAGTGCAATCAGACAACTGGTGCCCCACTCACCCTTTCATTCTTTTATGTGCCTATTTAGGCACAGACTGCTTCATTTATCAAAGTTGCATAAAAACGGGAGGACCGTTGCTGCAGGGTTCACGGGTGTTTGCCCAACCACACATGTGCTTTGTGGATTTGGAAAAGGCATTCGACTGTGTCCCTCCTGGCGCCCTGTGATGTGTAACCTTTAAGTATACATGTTGTCATAATTCTTATTTTAAGAAAAAAATATTGTGGATACTATTTTAAAAAGCACTAGAGAAAGAAAGCCTGACCGGAGTCCTCAATTGTCTCAAGCCGGGCACTCTGAGCTGCAGTGGCCAGCCTCGGCGAAACCCGGAGTATGAGAAGGATTTAGCGAGACAGACCGAGATGTGTTCGATATGGACCGCTGTCTACCTTTTTTATTATTAATTTATTTGATTGGGACAATGATTGTTAATGAACATACATGAGAATGTATAGGCTAATTTCCATCTGTTGTCCCAACAATCACACACAATCATACACCAGTGCTGTGTCACTGGAGGCAAGGTGGGTTAAGTGTCTTGCCAAAGGACACAACAACAGTATGAACTGTGGGGAGAGCGGAAATAGAACCGTCAACATGTTTGTTAAAATACAAAAAAAATGGACCGATTTGAGAAGCCACTGCCTCTTTTTGTGTTTGAGTAAGCGTTGGCTCAGGACAGTTTTCACAGCTACACCTGTAACACTGTCCCAGCCTCACGACACCAGGATGAGGGGCTGTGGACCATGGCTCTCGGTAATTGGCAGCTGCGCGTCAAATTAAACTAAGCAAGTTCTTAATTTGTGGGGAAGCACGAGGGAATATATTCCCCACCTCCTAAATTGGGACCGGGACATTTTTGACCAGATTCGGCACCTCTTTTTTTTTTTGCCCATTAGTTTGTTAAAAAGGCATCATTTGGACACAAAAAGCTATAATGCAGTCTTCATAACAACATGTGTTCCTTTACCTTTGTTTCTTTCTTGAGGGTGGAGGAATACTTACCCTAATTATTCTCTCTGTGTCCCCCACCTCCAGCGTTACACATTAAGCACTGAACTAAGCCTATCTTTCTCTGAGTCGTCTAATAACAATACGTTTTGCTTAAATAAACCACAGCAGATGGTTTACTCCGGTGATATTACCTGTTGTTGGTAACTTGTTTGCCATTTAGCAAAAAAAAATATACTAAAAACCTGTATTATTCTGGTTAGTCACATTGTTCTGCTATTATTTGACAAAATACTGTATAAGAGATAAGATAACCTCATATAGATTTTGTTCTAATCCACTGTAGAAGTGTTGAATCAAAAAATGATGTCTTGTATCATGTGATGAATGTAAAATAAAAATAAAACCATGAAATGCCTTATAACGTATCTGTATCTGTTGCAGGACACAAGAGCAAACACAACAACAGACTGAGGAAAAAAGGGGCCGACCTCAGTGAACTCCATAGTGCCATTGACTCCATCAAACAGACGCAGGACGACATTAACAAGTACAAGCGGCTCACAGTACAGTTTACAGTAGATTGTTCCTTTTATTAAACCCTCTCATCATGTGTTATTTCACAGGACCATCACTGTGCTGCGGAGCCGGACTGTAGTTCGTCCCGAGGGCAGCTCTTTCCTCCAACAGCGTGACTACGTCATCATCGTTCTCCTCATCCTCCTCCAGCTGCTTATCAACTTCCTCTTCAAGTAGCGGCTGCACAAAGAGGCTGCCCACACTCCTCACGAACTTCAACCCTGTTCCCTTCTCTCTGTTCTCTTTTCAATAATATCTCCACGGACCTTTGAGAGACTTTTATCAAGACCCTTTTTATCGTGTGTATTTATTCGGTTCATTCCAAAAACTCCTGGAGGTGCGTCCAGAGAGTGAGGGGAACTGCTGCAGTCAAGCCTTGATGCTAAAGGCAGCCACTGTTTTTAGATGAGGTTTTATTTTTTACAATGTCTAGTCACATTTCAACTTCAGCAAACGAGATAAAAACACAATACTGACCGAAAAATGTGGGCCAATCTTTTTATTTTTTTATGCTCTAATAATTCAAGAGGACATAAAGGAAAGAGAAGCTATAATCTCGGCTGTAAAATAATCACACAGTGTTCAAAGATGGACACACTTGTACAGGTAGCATGTACAGACGAAGAAGCGCAGTTATCATTTTATGTACATTGTAAAGTCTAAAGGCACAAATGCACTGGGAACGACTTGAGTTTCTGCTGTAAATCCGTTAGATAGGGAACTTTTCTGTTTTAAGAGGGATCAGGAGAAGTTGGCTTTGAGAAAAAGGGGAATGTTATGACAATATATTAGAGCCACATTTAAAGGGGGACTGCGTGTAGAGGGAGCAGAAATAGGCCGATACACTGGACCCTAGCAGAGTCATATTTGTACAAAATAAACTAAAATGACCTACTGTTTCAGAGGCGACATCTTTCTTCCAAACCTGCCTCTTGGATAGTCTCTACTTAAAAACAAATGACATCTATAAATGTGGCGTTGATGTCAGAGAGTCTGTAGAGAATGGTTTGACACAACTTTAAGTAAAAACCTGACCAAATTCAGTTCAGGTTCAATTGTGCAGCCAGGTCTAGGTGAGCTGACAATGGTCCTAATCGACCAATTCAAGAATTTTCAATAAAGGCAAGAGATGTGGGTTTTGGCCACTGAAGCGTTCCTATGTAACTTTAAGGAAAGGTTTGGGCCGCCCTGCAGTAGACCTTTTATGTGCTTATTTTTCTTAGCTTCACACTTTAAACCGTTAACATAGCTCTTTGTAAAAACTGTAAAAAATTAACTGGACTAACTTTTAAATCCACTTTTTAGGCTAATCTAGCACTGCACAGACAAATGTATTAAAATATTACATTATAACTACATTTACATAAACAAATATACTGTATTTACATATATTAAGGTTCTTTTCATACAATTAGTGTTGCCTGCCTTTTCTTTGGAGCCAACTATCTCTCCAACTAGAGCTTTCAAATATTGTCGTTTGTGTGGAGGTGTGGGTACATTTCCCTACAGTGTCATATTATGTAAAGTAAAAAATCAAGACAGGGCATTTATTTCCAGTGCATTTGTGCTGCTGTAAAGGAAGAATACTACAATAGTCACTTTAGTAAATAGTCTGGGAGGAAGAGATAGACTTTTTTATAATGGTAATAATAATATCCTCGTAGTTAAACCATTCCAGTCGTACTCAGAGATCAGCCAAACGGATGTGTAGAGTAGGAGTTGGTCCCTTTCGTCGTCCTTCACTGTGTTAAAATCTGAAACGAGGCACGAGCCTGTTTTTATTATGAACCACTCGTGTCTTTGTCATAAAAAAACAAAAAAAACACAGCAGATAATCGGGCTACACATTCCCTGATGTAGACATTGCTTTCTGCCGCTGTGATGGGAGAAGATCCACCTTTTGGTTTCACACTTTCACTGACACTGGCCCATTTCCAGCATTTAATGTGTCTCTAGAGTTTAAATATAGAAGGAGAATAATCAGACTGGAGTAGGGCTGTGCTAAACATGAAAGAACTTAATCAGCGTGTCTTTTGTATTCTGAAAATTGGATTCTGTTTTCTCCTTGTCCTGTACGAAGGTCCGAACTATTGCATCATACTCAACATACTTTCACAAACAAACCAGACCTCAGTTTGGTTTGGACCAGACCGAGACCAAAGACGGTCCACTAGAGTTTTCCTTCTGATCTTGGTTCAAATCAAACGAGTCCTCCACTTCTGCTACTGCTACTTAAACTGACAGATCCTCTGTGGGAAACAAAATTATTAACTAAATCTTTGTTACACTGTATAATTATTTCCAACGATCAATTAATTTGTCAAAATCAAAGACACAAATGCACATATTTTACTTTTGTTAAATACTTATGTTTGAAAACTGCCATTTAAATCTTGATGGCATTAACCAATGAGATGAAACCCTCATCCACACACTTATTACTGACAGCGGCCTCTAGTGTGTTTCTGGAGAAAAGCTCAGTCTCTTTTTGTTTCAAATGACCACTGTCAAAAATCACACACTCTACTCACAACTCACACACTTAAAAAAGTAACGTTTAACGTTAATTTAAAGAAAATATCACAAAATATTAAGTTATTTGTTAAACCTTTTGAACAACCAAGTTTATATTTCAAGAAATGCCAGCTCTTTTTCCGTCACAGCGGTTAAAAACTCCACTCACACGTTGCTTTAATCACTAATAACTTGTCTTTATCCATTTATCTTTCAGTTAAGTTTATTTTTCTGCGACTTCCTGAGCCCTTTTTAAGACATCTTTAAAAACATTAGCCTTTTTGATGTTTACATCTGCAGTTGCCTCAGAATGACTTATCATTTGTAAAAAAAAAAAAAGAAAAGAAAAAAAGAAGAGACTTGTAGCTTTTTCGACCCCTCTGCTCCGTTACGGCTGGCCCGTTCGTATCTCGGTGTTTCTGTCGGTCCTCATGGCCCTCGGTCAATAATAATAATAATATAACAATAAAAGGAGAGAATGTGGACAAATACATTTCAGTGCCTTTTACAGTTGGACGTAAGACAGAGAGGTTTGGAGGCGGTGGGAAGAGAAAATGTGGAGATAAAAGGTGGAACTAGAGTCCCAGGGTACTGAGTTTTATTTTGAAAAGGTGTCACAAGAAAAATTATGTTAAAATGATTTGTGTCTTTATCAAAATTTGAAAAATGGTGATTGTTTCTTCTAAATAGGCATCTTTTATATATTTTTGTCTACATTAGCCATTTTCATCCATGCATATGTTGAAAAAATAATTTATTGAGCACATTTAATGACCACTTTTAGCATTGTTCTGGTTTTGGCACAAAATTAACGTCAGGTTGTGCCTTTGTCCACTTTGTACACCCTTCACTGTCAGCGCCATTTAGTGTGTTTCATAAGAACTGTTTGGTCTTCTTAAGATTCCTCCTATAAACAAGTAGTTGACAACAAATTAAATTTTAGGTCATTTTAGTTCCCCACAAATTGGCAAAACCGCAGCATAAACAACAAGCATGAAGACTACCAGTTTTTTTATTTAGGAGACAACAGCGTTTTTTACAGTATTACAGTAAATTTACAAAAACAGCAATCATTTTAAAGGTGTTAATGTCACAAGTTCTGCCCCTTTTTAATGCAATGTAGATAGTAATTTACAAAACAACAGCCACACGACATCGACTTGACTAAAACCTTAAACAGGTAAAAAACACTAGCTTTGTATTTAAAGAAAAATTACATTTATTGTTTTTTTTCTTGGATTAGAGACAATGTCAGAAAACATTGTCTTCCTTCTTGCTTCTAGTTTACTTCTACTTCACTGCAAATTCCTCATTCCCTTAATGTCCAAATACAGCATTTTACTTTCACAGTTTATGGCAAAAGTCCTAATTCATTCACTTTTTCAGCAGTAAACCAAATCAGAAACACAGAATCAAAACTCACCTGGGGCTCTCTCTCTGCGTCTGCAGTGTGTGTTTATAAAACTGGACGTGCCATTAAAAGCCTTAGATATGAGTCTCGTTTTTGTCTCCACATTTTTCTCTGGCTTTAACCAGCCGCCTCTAAATCACAGGGTCGCCATGGAAACGCAGCCGTATTTTATCTTTCACCAAACCCAGAAGGAAAATCTGCCGTCTTTCTGTCGTCACTTGTCTGTAGATAATTTATTCCTCTTTTGTATGTGACTCCATGTTGAATAATTATTTGATTTGAGACCATTGTTTGTTTCTTGTCATGTTTTTTCAAAGATTTTAAATTCACTGTCACAGACTGGTTTTATTGACAACCCACTTGAACTGTTCACACTGTTAGTCTCAGACCAATAAGACATTCACTGAATATATTTAGTGTAACGTCTCTGAAGATGATGTAACATAAGAATTAAAATAAATTACATCCTCGGCTCTGCTTCATTCAATGAGTCCAATTCTATTTAGAAAACACAAAAAAAGAACAGGTGTGTCAAGTAAAAGGATTTTTACATTGTCCTTTACAACACAGAATTATTCTATTATTAGCTTCTAACTGGGAGCTGTGGGACAATCCAGGAGACAGTGGAGATGTGGACACCCGTCGTGAGCAGCTTATTTAACAAAAGGCTAAATGTTGAAGGTCACTAAATGTCACTGTGAACAATAAGAACCAGTTTCAAACCACACCTGTGGATACCTGAAGGTCCAGAGGGATTGTGTTGTGTTGGAAGTGTAGCTCAGTCACCACTAGAGGGAGCGCTTGATGCTTCGATCAGCTCTGGTTTCAGCCCTGACTCTCACACATCCGGCTGTGACCCTACACATGTTGTACCTCCTTTAGGTCACCTGAAAGTGAACTTACAAAATGTACCTTCACTTACAATACAAGGTAATTGTCATGTCATGGTCTGTGGATTTAAACATTTAAAGTATGTTTGCATATATGTTTTGACTTGTCTAAGTCTTACTCAAGGAATAATAAACACAACTTACAGATATTTATAGATATAACTTCATTGAGGTAAAAATCCATTAAGTTTAAATGATTTGTTACTTTTTTGTTTACATTTTATCAAGAATATACAAGACGGGATGATTACAAATAACAAATGATGCTTTATTAAACAAGGTGCTCAAAATGCATTAAAACTAAAAGAACGTACAAGCCTATGTCTGCATTATTTCATTATGTGACGTCTGTAGTGTTTGAGGCTGGTGGATGCGAATGAGAGTTGAGAAAGTTAACGTGACTGTAACAAAAAAGTGCACAAACAAAGAGCTGTGTGGTGGGCTTTTAAACAGAGCGAGCCACCCCCCCCCAATCCCTCACAGGCTCCACCTACAAAAAGACAGGAAGAGGAGGAGAAAGAAGAAGCGATGATAAAGCAAAGATGAGGAGTCAGAGCAGAGCCAGCCTAGAGAAAGGTCATGACCTCCACAGAGGCGGACGAGCTGGCCCGCTCTGGGGTTGTTTATTATTGATAAAAAGAATTAAACTGTACTTTTACTTGGGTACAGTTTGTTTCAGATCTGACTGTAAATTTATAAATTCAGTGAGATATAAGTGAACTGCAGTTTCCTGTTTTCCAGCTTTATTCACATGACTCATTGTAATCCCAGTGTTAGCTTTAGCAAGGTTTCCTGACAACGATGATGTTGTTGTTGAAGGTCGATGGAGCAGTACTGCCCTTCCTGTGCCTCTCAGATAACGTCCAGCTAAAATCTGATCTCATTTCTCTCTCTCTCTCTCTGCTTTAGATGAAGATGTTAGAGTTTGACCGTTGACAGCGCTGACAAGAAGAAAGCGAGGAGGTCATTGAACAAATAAACAAATACGTAAATGTAGGAACCTACAAGACTACACACTGAGAAAAAAAAAAGAAAATCTGCATAATACATGATCTTTTCTCACCTGAGCTGTTTAACCACATTATCTAAAGCCATAAAGACTCAGGATAAAAAACCTATTTGAACTGCACCAATGTCAGGTTTTTCAAAAGCTTAATATTCCTAGTTTTGAAAATCTTACAGTTGTGTTCACAAGTTTACATACTCTGGCAAATGTCGTGATATTCTGAGAATATGAATAATAACACAAAAACTTTTTTTCACTCATAATTAGTGGTTGGTTGAAGCCATTTATCGTCAAACAAATGTGTTTACTCTTTTTAAAATCATAATGACAACAGAATGTCATTAAGATTAAAAAGATTTAGCCTGATAAAAAGTTTACACACCCCAGTTCTTAATAATGTGTATCGTCACCTTTAACATCAATGACAGTTTGAAGTCTTTTGTGGTTGTTGTGGATGAGGCTCTTTATTTTCTCAGATGGTAAAGCTGCCCATTCTTCTTATTCTTCAAAAAGCCTCCGGTTCCTGTAAATTCTTGGGGTGTCCTGCATAAACTGCATGTTTGAGATCTCCTCAGAGTGGCTTAATACTATTGAGGTCAGGAGACTGAGATCAGTCCAGAACCTTCTCGTTTTGCTGCTGTAGCCAGTGACAGGTCGACCTGGCCTTGTGCTTTGGATTGTTGTCATGTTGGAACCATAGATTGTAAATAAAAATGGATGTAATCCGCCCACTGGTCTCCTATTCACTGATATTGTCATAATGACAGGGCAATAAAATTGCGGTTACATCCGGGCTTTTCGGCCAGAGAGATCGGAGCCATCTTTTGTACCAGGCTGTAAACATGATTTTTACACCTGTAAAGTTGCCATTGGGTTTCTTCTTATATTTCTGCTTTTGGAGCCTGCCCTCTGGTGGACGGAGGTATATCGCTGTATTTCGCTGTAAAATCACCGTATGGCGGCGCCCTTACACGACGACCATTTAAGAGGTTCCATGAGAGAGGCTTGGTTGGAATGTTCAAGTACCATGAGCAGCTTCCGGTCTGATGAGTGCAAATCTTCCTCCAGTATTTTCTGAAAACATGTTGCATTCATCTTTTCCTGTGCCTTTGTAGCTCACACATCCACAAAACATCAGCTCCACCTCCATGTTTCACAGTAGACCTTGTTGATATCTTTTTATATCCCTTTCTTGTTTTATAAAGTTCAATTACCTTTTCCAGCAGATCCTTTGAGTTGACTCGAATACAAAAAAACATCAGTGCAGCACTGGATGAGAGATATAGCGGCTCAGTGGTTGAGCAGTCGTCCTTCAACTGGAAGGTCGGTGGTTTGATTCCTTGTTCTCCCCACAGTTCATACTGTCGTTGTGTCCTTGGGCAAGACAATTAACCCACATTGCCTCCAGTGGTGTTCCAGCTGTAACACTGGTAGTAAGTCGCTTTGAATAAAAGCGTCTGCTAAATGAATAAATGTAAATGTAGCACTTTGGGGGGCGCAGGTAACGTTATGTGTTGTCACAGTATGCACACAGTTTGGATTTGAAAGATGGATAAAACAAAATAAAGAAAGAGGGAAAAGGAGATGGCGTGTTGGAACAGCTGATAAACAAGTGGATAGTGAAAAGCATTAGGTAGGATTTAAAGTGAGACCTCTGTGCTTGGAGGCTTGCAGTATTCATGTTAACAGACTTAGCGTTAGCGTTTGCTAACACTGGGAATGTAGCAGCCAAATGGGGTTTAAATTAAATTAAGGCTAGCCTTATATGCAAAACAGGGCGCCAAAATTGATGCTGCATACCCCTCTAGCACTGGGTAGTTGCACCCCTGCCACTTTACCTCCAGTGGTGTTCCAGCTGTAACACTGGTGAATGGAACCTTAATGTAAGTCGCTTTGAGTAAAAGTGTCAGCTAAATGACTAAATGTAAATGTAAATGCAAGGGTCTGTCAGGACCAGAAACTCACTGACCTTTTATAAACACACACTGATTACAATCAAACAGATCACAGGTGAGGAGGGTTACCTTTAGTAGCCATTCAAACCTGTTTGTGTCAACTTGTTGTTATCAGGCCAAAATCACCAGGGTATGTAAACTTTTGATCAGGGTCATTTGGGTAGTTTCTGTTGTCATTATGATTTAAAAACACAATTGTTTGACAATAAATGGCTCCCTCCAACCACTAACTATGAGTGAAAGAAAAGTTTTTGTCTTATCATTCATATTGTCTGAAAAATGGCCAAAAGAATCACAAATTCTACCAGAGTATGAGAGAAAACTGTAAGTGTTAATGTATAAATGTTTCAGGAGGCAGGTCCCTCATGTTCTGAGTGAGTTAATAATTCCTCTAAGAGCTGTTCATCACGAGGAGCGACCACGGAGCGACCAATGGAAACTGTAAAGTGACATCTTTTTACAGACTTTTTACGTTTATAGCACTACTCTGTGAAACTCCGTGCCTTCTGAACTAAAACAGGACTCATTTTAAGAGTTTTTTAAAGTGTGTTTATGTGCTTTAGGCTTTGTAAATTGTGATTTGACTATTGTTTGTTGTAAAAGCTCTTGTAGGAACTATAAATGCTGTAGTATGCAACACGGAGAATGCAACACATACTTTTCTCTATAAAATAAACTTTATATGTATCAATACATTTATTTGTGACATATTTATGTATTTAAATCTATTTATAAAATATAAGTAACTACAACATGCAAAAATGTATTAAATCCAATTATTATTTATAGGTTAAGTTTACAAAGAAACGATTTACAAGAGTAAAGAATTAACACATTTCATAAAACGTAACAAATGTGAGTCAGTTGATCATTATGGGTTTTATAACTTAGTTTATATTTTTGTTAAAGATAATGTGATTGAATGCATTGATAAGCTTAAAGACAAAGCAATTATTGTAGAATTTTAGTAAGAATAAAAAGTAAATATTTAATTATGTGTTATTGTACAGAAAATTCAGCAAGATCTTTTTTAGTTAATATTCTCTGTTTATCAGTTTAATTCTCTCCCAGTTCAAACGTTTAATCAAGAATAGAAAACTGGAGAAATATAATAAAACTCCCTTTTCTTCCTACACTGGATTAGCTCTCCTTGTAACAACATTAAAAGGACTTAAACATGGTGCCACCTTTTGTAACTCTACAAATGTGACTAATACAAACCTACACAAACAGATTCTTACATTTACATTTACATTTATTCATTTAGCTGACGCTTTTATCCAAAGCGACTTACATTGTTCTAATGTAATTACCAGTGTTACAGCCACTGGAGGCAAGGTGGGTTAAGTGTCTTGCCCAAGGACACAACGACAGTATGAACTGTGGGGAGAGCGGGAATCGAACCGCCTACCTTCCGGTTGAAGGACGACCGCTCTACCCACTGAGCTACTGCCGCCCCTCTTACAAGGTTTTGTGATAATAGAACTCGTGTGCCCTCTTCTTCATTTACATTTACAACACCATCAACCCTTACTAACCTAAATAAGAGCATTTAATAAAAGTAGTAGACCTAACAGTCTCATTTATTTTGACAACTAGAAATTCTATACCCAGGAAATCTTTAGATCAAAAGTGAAGGTCGGACACAACTCTGAGGAGCTCCAGAGTCAGAAAGAGACACAGAGTAACATGCATGAACCTAAAAACATTTAGAATAGTGTTTACAGCCAAACTTACTCTTTTAAGCATTTCACACTGAACAACACTACCAACACTGGGAGGTGCAACACTAGGGGGCGCAGTGGCTCAGTGGTAGAGCGGTTGTCCCTCAACTGGAAGGTTGGTGGTGTTCCAGATGTGACACTGGTGAATGGAACCTAATGTAAGTCGCTTTGGATAAAAGCGTCTGCTAAATGACTAAATGTAATTGTTAATGTAAATGTTACCATTGAATCTATGGCAATATCTTCCCTGTGCAGTTCAGCTCAGTTGGTCTGGGGAGATGGCGAGATGTATGGAGAGCGGCCGAGCCCCCAGAAAGGCCCTAAAACGCTAATAAATAAGCCCATACAAACAAACCATAAGGCTCTTTGTTAAAACTAATTAATTTAGGTTGCACAGCAAGAGAGATGATGTTTCTCAATCTGCAGATAACATGATTTATTTTGGTATACTTTTTAGAATGGCCCATGACATTTAAATATTTTTTTTACTACACTACAGAATGTATTAAAATGTATTATTATTTATAAGGCAACAGATACACCTTTCTTTACATGAGATATCTAACCTTTTTCTTGGCAGCAGGTTTTTGGGGGTGAGTTCTCAGTAGCTGCAGCTTTAGTAACGAGAGAGATAATAAGAGGCTGTCCGTCACTGCCACCAGGGCTGAAGTATGGGTAAAGTTTCCCTGTGAACTCACATTTATTAAAGGAGTTGATTACTTCTGCTGTATCCGTGTCATAGAAGGAGACAACACCCTCTTCGTAATCCACAAACACACCCACAGTTTGAGTCTCTGAATTTAGAAATTGCTTCACTAACAGTTTACGATAATTGATCAGGGTTCTTCACCCAATCAGCCAGCAGCCGTCATTTGAACTCAGCATATTCGCTCCTTTTCTATTGACAAACTCCGAAACCACTCCCAGTTCCCAATTGCTCTTCCCTCCGACTTGGACTTCATAGTAAAAACTTCCCGAGGAAAGGCTCTGCTTTGCCAAAACCGCAACAGATTTGGAGAATCTCTTTAGGTTGTTGGAAACCTTTGCTTAGTTGCCACATTGTACCCGTTTCCCATCATCAGACAAAATCTGGATGAGCTGTGTCTGAATCTAACGTCACATCAACTGCAAACTGTTGGGTGCTTTTAAACCTCTACCTCTACCTCTAGCCACAGTTTCTCCAAATTCTCAACCATCTCTTGCATTTGATCCACAACTCTCTCAACAATACTTCTCTGAAATGTCTGGACTCTAACCTCGCTCCAGTCTTTGGTTGTCGGCACAGTTTTTAAAGATTCAAAGTTTTGGAGAAATGTGAGGTCGTCGTCTGTGTTTTTACTCTGCTCCTGCTCGGCACGAGTGTTCATCAGCTCGCAGATCTCATCCTCCAGCTGCGCAACAAACACTTGGGTGTCCCTCTCGACAGTTTTTTGCTTCTGCTCAATCCTCTCGATGATCCTTGACAGACCTTTTTCGAGAGAACGTGTCACTTTAAAAACAGCTTGAACACTGTCCTTTACGTTTTCCGCCATGTTGTCTACATCGAGTCTCGCCGTTTGTTTGAGCTGATCCATCTTTAAGCGTCTTTCCGAAACCATTTCCAAAAGTTTAGCCTGGAGTTTGCTCAGTTCAGATTTCTTCTCTTGGCTCTCCTGCTCCACAGAGACCACAGTGTGTCGGCTGTGTTCGGACTCGGAGCAGAACTGGCAAATGCAGGTTTGGTCAGTCTGGCAGAAATACCTGTGGGGATATGTTGGGGTTTAATAACCACTCAGAAAGGTTATTATAAAATAGAGCTGCAGCCCACACAGTAGATGCACACCATTCACCATCTTTGGAGATTTTAAATGACCATACTAAGGTTGGCTTTAATATATTATATTTGTTAAAAGATAATGGTGCAACTGAAAAAGTTCAGGCACGTTTTGAACTGGGAATCAGTTTGCTTTATATTTTTTTTAAACCTCTTTACTCTGCTTGCCTTCTCGTTTTCCTGAGAGGTACGGTGCAGGATGAAACATACAGCACTGACCCCTGTGCCGTGTCCAGAGAGAATGGTCTCAGTTACAGTAGGTGAACACTACTTATATAAGTAGCACACAAGTTTTTAGTTTTTTTTATATAAAAATTAAAAACTACCTTTTTTCCATTAAGTAGAATGAAAAAGCATGGTTGTTATGAGTCCGATGGTGTGAGCTTTAGAAGAAATATCACACTATGACATTTTAATTTAGTTTGAGTCTTAGTCTTTTGTTTTAGTCTCATTTTAGTCATTTTTTTGTTTTAGTTTTAGTCTAGTTTTAGTCGACTAAAATTAAAATATATTTAGTCGACTTAAATCCCAAAGAAATTCATGAGGACCTTCTGTATCAGACATAAAACCATACTTTCTTAGAATTGAGATTTAAATGTGCAAATATATTTCACACTGTTTATTTCAACACAACTGCCTTTATTGAAAATAGTTTTAATCAAAGAAAAACAATACCAATAATTAAAAATATCTTGCCGTCTATTGTAATATAAACAAAAATACATCAATGTGTATCAAAAAGATGCATAATACACATTTACAGCTTTTGCAATTATCAAAAAGCCCTCACAGCCCAAAAAAGCTAAATAATAATAATAAACGTACCATCTAAACCATCTTTGAACTTAAAGAGCATTGAACAAGAGGCTATTTCTTATGCTACATAAACACTGGCATCATAAACATCAAATGCAAATATTTATTTACTTCGATTCATTTTCAGGAAAGCGTTTTGTGCTAATCAACACTTTCCTCTGGTGAGGTCACCTGTGACACTGAATACTCTTTCTACAAAAGCTTGAGAAGCTGACATTTCCAAAAGATCTAATTCTAATGGTTTGTTTGTTTGTTTGTTTGTTTGTTTTGTTTGTTGCTCTGTGTCTCTTTGCGTCTCCGGTTAGCTTCTCAGCACCGCCGCGTAACAACAAGACGCGCTCTGATTGGCTGACTTGACTCACCCCGCCCGTTTTACTTCCCTTCTCCTGACTGTTTTTTGTCACAAGTTGTTTTCGTCTCGTCTTTTATTTGTTGACAAATTTTCGTCTGCAAAAAACCTTTGTTGACAAAATATTTTTATCATAGTTTTTGTCAACAAAATTAACACTGGTTATAACTTGTGTTTTATTTCCAGGTCAGTGGTCAAAGGTTTAGGTTATTTTAATATTAAAACAAATTGACTAAAGGTTTTCTTACTCTGTCTTTACCTTGCTCCAGCTTCTTTTACATCAGCATTTCCTTTTTTCTTTGTTTTAATTAATGCCAATCTATACATGTACATATGTTTTAAGGTTCCCTTCAAAAACTCAACTTACTGTACTGCTCATTGGAAACAAACCTTTAGTGAAATTAGTCTTATCTGGAATCACAATTTTTATTCCTACCTTAAAGGTCGGTTGTGCTTGTTACACGTGCGCTCCTCCAGGTCGTTCACAGGTTCGATCAGCTGGTGTCTCCTCAGCCTCGAGCTTCTGTAGTGCGGCTCCAAGTGGCTCTCACAAAGCGAGGTCAGACACACAAGGCAGGACTTCACTGCTTTTCTCTCACTGCACACGTCGCACCACACCTCTCCCATTTCACCTCCACCTTCACAACCAACCTTCTTCTCAGCTGTGTTTCTGAGCTCACAGGCCATCTGGGACAGTACCGTGTTGACCCTGAGCTCCGGCCGAGTTCTGAACTGCTCTCTACAAAGTACCACACTGATAAGAACCGCTGCTGTTCCAGTGCTGAGTGATGCAGGTTTTGCAGAAGTTGTGTCCGCACGGAAGGGTGACTGGATCGGTGAAGAAGTCCAGACAAATGGAGCACAAGAAATGCTCCTCGTACCGGACATCGCCTGTCGCCATGTTGGAGGTTTAATCTGCAAAGAACAACAAAAACACACTGATGGATTATTACCAATATGATCAAGAACTGAAGCACCTGACTCTGTTAAATCTAATGGAAGCAGTGAGCAGCAGTGGTGGCTGTGGGCAAACATGAATTACAGTTTTCCTCATTTTCTTGACTAAAACATTCAGTGCTCACAAATCTCTGAACAGTTCATTTGAGCTTTAAAACTGTTCAAACTAATCTTCAGCATTTGTCATTGTTTTAAACATTGTTTTGTGGCACATTTTTATAAGAGTGAGAACAGTACTCTACAAATCTGTATTAAAAAAATCCCTCTTGTCTTTTTTTCTTTTTGATTGAATTGTAGTTGAAGTGAACTTCAAGGACATAGGCATGCATTGGTATGAGATTGTGATGGTGTGATAAGTTTTAGAAGAAATTCAAGGTGAAGACGTTACATCTCTAATTCAAGAGACTATCAATTGTGAGATCAACTGTAAGAGAGCTGAGCTTATATCTCTAGAGGGAGGAGTTTCCCCTGAAACTAACTAAACGGACCAGGCTGATCTGGTCTCATAGTCGTTGTGAGTCGTTAAGGCTCAGGAGAGTCGTTAGTGACACTGCTCCATTCAGGTGTTGTTGTTCTGAAACTCTTTTGTTTTAAGTTTCAAAACACTGTTGTAAATACTAGGCAACATGAATCTGAGGCCACCTCCTCTGTTCAAAGAGGGCTTTTCCATTTTCACAAAAATGGTTTCCTTCACCCCTCTCTCAAACCATCTGGCCTCTCTGGCCAAGATTCGGACATGTTCTCAAAGGAATGCTCTTTCTCTTTGAGGTGGAGGTGGACTGCAGACTCAGGTCCTCCAGGATTGGCTCTTCTGTGCTGATACATCCTCTTATGAAGCTGTTGTTTTGTTTCACCGACATAACTTAAGGGCTTCATCTACTCATTTGTCAAAAATTGGATGCTAGGACCAGAAATAATAAAACTAATATTACTTCTCTATTGTGATACTGTGTGATTGTAAACATTTAAAACACCATCAGGTTAGGTTTACAGATTATTTAGTGGCTATTATTACTTACTTGGCTATCGTTACTTTGTTTATTTAGCAATAAAGCACAGAAGTATCCGATGACTGAGAAGACAGATAATCTTTCCAAAAGATGGAAAACACTAAGATTTGTATTGCTAAGGGTTATACCATTAAAAATAAGCACAAACATCAAGAACCTTCTGAGAACCTTCACAGACTTTTAGAAGACTTATCACACAATGACGGTATCAGGGTATTGTTGTTCTAACTTGCTTTTAATGTCCAGGTCAGTGGTCAGTTGTTTAGGTTGTTATGATAATATGATAAACAAAACCAATTCTTGTTTTTGTTTTATTACTGTGATTTTTTTCCTCCAGATTACCTCCAGCCTCTCGCTCTGTTTTACACCAGGATTGAGTTTTTCTTAATTTATTAATTTTTCTTAAACAAATCTTAAACCAGATTGTCAGTAAACATACAGTCACTATTGTTGCACCTCATGAGGCAAAAGGCTTAGTTCACTTTTCAAACACATATTTTTATCTATATTTACGCCCATGGAAGTGAAAGTATAGAACCATCAGACATCGGATTACATCATCAAATACATTCTGCAGAAAAGTATCAGACGTGCTTTTTACTGTGTGAACATTTCTCTTAGTGTGTTTATGAGTTTAGTATTTTGTTTGAAAGAGTTGCACAGATTTTTATTAAATTAAAATGTGTCGTCACATTTCCTCGCTGTCACTCACAACAAAACCATCTTTTGAAACTTAAACTAAATGTTTTGTGGTGAATAACTACGGCTTCCAAATATTCTGAAGAGTTTGGACAAATGCACTTTTAGTTTTAGAAAGATTCTGTTTCTGTTTAACTGTTAAAAAATGTGCCAAAGCAATTGAGAAAACCTCATATATATATATATATATATATATATATATATATATATATATATATATATATATATATATATATATATATATAAATCACAAATAATAGTAGATTGCTTGCTACACTACATTTTTATTTCTAAATTGTATGGTTTAACACAGACGCAGGAAGCTTTTTTCACCCACTCTCATTATTCAGTTTATTATGCCATGAATTTCTCACCTGTAACTATATCACATTTACATTTACATTTATTCATTTAGCAGACGCTTTTATCCAAAGCGACTTACATTACATTACCAGTGTTACAGTAACTGGAGGCAATGTGGGTTAAGTGTCTTGCCCAAGGACACAACGACAGTATGAACTGTGGGGAGAACGGGAATCGAACCGCCTACCTTTCGGCCTACCGGTTGAAAGACGACCGCTCTACCCACTGAGCTACTGCCGCCCATATCACTTATAAGACACATGCAAAAGCAATGTTAATATAAATAAATGTAATTAATATAGGGGTTTTGAAACACTCTGCCTCCAATAAATGACAGTTACAATATGCTTTTTTTTTAAAAGGTTAGTTATTCTGGATATACTTTTATTGCACAAAGCCAATACTTAAAAGGCAAACCAGAGATTTATTTCTTTACACAAACGTCCCTGTCTGGTTTAAAAAACTCTCCTAAACCCTCCTTGAGTTTGGTCTTGGCCTGGATCTTGGTTTTCTTAAAAGGCTTGGCTCTCTTTTGTTTGGTTCTGATTTATGTCAACACTGCCTATACTATAAAAGCAGGGCTCTTATGTTGATTATGAAAAACAGACAGTTATTTACTCACCAGTAAAGACGCTGCTGAAGAAGTCCCTAATAATTCACAAATACAGTCTTCTGCTGCCCCAGCTCAGCTAAGTTTTGTTTCTGTGGAAGTACAGCCCTTCAGCACAGCTCCACCTCTGAGACGTTCTTTAACTCTTTAAAGTTTGGACAAGATTGTAATAAAAAAGGGTTTGCTTCTACGGAGAATTAGCCATAAGTTGCTGAAAGCTGCTGCTGTTGTATTAGTTGTTATATTCTAAAGCAAAACTAAGTGTTTGTAACAAATACAAATCTGATGGGGAGTGCTGCGAGGTTGCGTCATTTCATTTAAACCAAGGCCATGGCAGAGCTTCTTGTGAGAGTCCACTACTCTAAGGGTTCCTGTTAAGTCTAATGACTTTGTACCTCTGCATTAAGACTTCAATTATTCAAGTTTATTGCACTTTTTATTGTTTTATGAATAAAAATACATTGTTGAATACTGCTTCTTAAATACAGAGAAATTTTGTTACAATCCTGGCAAACATTTTTGTTCCTCTTCTTCCCAAAATAAAATGAGTCTCGTCCTGCTGCTGAATCGTCAGGAGATGACCGCTGAGACATCATCCTGACGACTGTTTGGTTTGAATAAAGTCAGAAACAACACAGTCCAAGACTAACAGCACCTCTTTACCAAGATCCCGACACAAAGTTCAAAATGTGCCATAAACTCCACTCTAGTCCACTTTGAGCTGTGTTTACATCCAAAAGTCCATTTTTTGTGTGAAGCCGTATGAGGCCATTTAATTATGAAAGACAGATCTGAATAATGGAGCTGACAGGGCGTCTGAGGGAGCCTGTGGAGATGGAGGTGATGGGTTTAGATAAAAATACTCTCAAAGCCAGGACTACATTTGACCTGAAAGGGTTTGTCACCATCAGACCTTCAGCAAGTTTCATGATCATATCTATTACTTAATTTAAATCCTATAGGTGAAGATTATGGAGTTTGTGGTGTTTAAGACGGACTGTAACAACCTAAATGGAGGATGTATTCTCAAACTATTGATGCATGTGTACAACTTATTTGGATTAAAGTTGTAGAACTAGCTCCAGTGTCGGACACAGGCACAGCGTAACACGTGAACAATTGGATTGGCTTACGGCCTAAATTCCAGCTGGGTCAGAGCCAGACTGACACCAGTCAGACTTAATAAGCTGCAACTGATTCAGATAATCAGTGACACTCCTGCCTCACAGCAAGAAGGTCGTGAGTTCGAAACCCGACCGACTCAAACATTCTCGGCCGACTCCGTTCTTTCTGTGAGGAGTCTGCATGTCCTCCATGTGTTACTGTGGGTTCTCTCCGGGTACTCCAGCTTCCTCCCACCGTCAAAGACATGCATGTATAGGTCAATTGGCAAATCTAAAGTATCCCTAGTGAATGAATGTTTGTCTGTCACTGTCTGTCTCTAAATGTTAACCCTGCAACTAACTGGCCACTGTCTAGGGTGTACCCCGCCTCAGGCCCAAAGCTGCTGGGATAGGCTCCAGTCACCCGTGACCCCTAACGGGACAAAGTGGTAGAAAATGAATGAATGAATGATTCAGATAAGTTTCAAAAAGAAACTACAACAAGGATTCAACATCCTTTTAACACTGGAAATAAACAAAGGCCAAGGAGAAACAGCAGCAGTAACACAGCTCGGTTTGATGGAACACAAGGAGAAACAAAAACAAAAAAAAATAGCCTGCTGTAAAACAGATAACACATAAACAGATGAGAAAGGACTATAACTTAAAATATTCTTTATACATTTTTAGTCAAAGCTAGTATTTAACAGCATTTTAATTTAAAAAATTATATACATATTATACATATAAAAAAAAACTTCCACATGAATAGTCTGAGCAGAGGCTGGGGACTAGTTTGATTCTCTTTGTGACTGTGAACTCAGACAAACTGAAAAAGCATTACCCCTCCCTTTTTACTGGAGTTAAAGATACCCTTAGTGACCAGCAGGGGGTGTGTTGCGTCACTCCTTGTCCCTTTTACCCGCTCTCTGCCCAGACCGTAGGCTCCACTGTTCTACCCCTGCCCCACAGTGAGGTAATGAGGCGTGTTTGCTGCGACTGGTGCTGGCTCAGCGTTGTGTTTGTCCCTCTGTGGAACCGACAGGGCATAAAAGAAATGCTGCAGCGAGCCGCTCCCATTCACTCTCGGATTAGCCTTTCATTATCACCGACAGTAAAGACACTAAAGGCCCGACTGAGGTGACATGCAGGGCTTTTCTCAACATTGGCCATTGCCCTTTTGACTTTACTGTTGCATCACAAAAGCAGAGTCCATTTTTGGGAAAACATTCCATCCCTCAGCTCTTCCTCTGTGTTTCATTCAAATGCGTGTCTCGGATGATGAGGTTTTCTCTTTTTGTCCAGGTTTGGCAGCGCTCTGGTTATTTTTAGAAAGAGAAATTGCTTTGGGGAACCCCTATAAGAGCAGCGTTCGTCCTCTCAGTCTCCCAACACACAGCCTTTTATGCAAATGTGCTGCTGCTGTTCACAGGGCTTTCCTTTAGTTACAGAGGAATTTACAGAACACAGACTTTATGAACCATCAGCATGGGTTTATATTCATTTAAAGATGAATTCTGATACTGACAGTGAGCAGTATGTCTTCCATATGATGACAGTCTGTGGAACAGCTGATGTTTATGCTGTGAGTGTTACATTAGGCTGAGGTTCAGTACAGTGTATTAGTCAGACTCACAGTCTTTATAGTAACAAACATAAACAGGAAACAGATACTAGACAAATAAGTTCAAACTTACCATATTTGCTGTGGGTGAAATAAACTCAGTGGTTTTGTTTGTATAGTTCACTTGGAAGTGTTAATAATACTGCCAAAATAACCTGTTGGCACCAGACAACAAGACCCCTAGGACAAAAGTCTTGACTTATTTCCAGCTTAACTCAGGTATGGTTTGATTGTAATGCTCTCTGATCAGACCAAAGTCAGGAAGAATGTGACACAATCCTTCTCTAAAATTATGTGATTGATGAAAGGTAGATGTCTGTAAAAAGGTAACTTGTTAGTTTAAGAGCTTGTCATGCAGGGTTCAGTTCTCCAACAGGGAGACAAAGCTTCAGCCACAAGGGTTTATAAGCCAGTGTAATTTCATGCTGGTTCCAAGCCCGGATAAATGGAGAGGGTTGTGTCTGCATCTGATGTAAAACCTATTCCAGACTAAATATGCGAACCTCCAGATGATTTACTGTGGCCACCCCCGAAAGGAGCAGCCAAAAGAAATTGTTGTATTTTAGAAGAAACATTGAAATGATGTATTGGGAGCCTCCAGCAGGTGAGCGACCAGGCAGTCATTCTGTGTAACTTACTGTGACTAATGGCTTTGTATCAGTGAAGGATTGGACAAATAAAAACTTTCACCCAGTCATTACTTACAAGGTCCACCGCATACTGCCAAAGTAAACCATTGTTAATTGCCAGATAATAACCATGTGATGTGTGATTACAGAAAGAAATGTCACTTATATGATGATGATATGATACAGTATATTACAAAAACAGTAACACAGTAAACCATAAACCGCACATCCTAAGAGCTAACAGTTGTCCTTTATTCTTCCCTTTCCATTTGTCTTTGTCCTTGCGTTTTCTAAATCAGCCTAACATGTTTTTTTATTTTGATAATAACATACTGTTTCCAAGCCTCTGAATAAAACTACTGTTTAGTGTCTGTCCGTTTAAGCCCCTCCCCCTTGTTCCAGTGTATTGTGATTGGTCCGTGGGATCACTTTCTATTTCTATATTATCATTGTTCTACAGCAGAATTTCCTGTCTAAGCTCTTTTTTGATTGGCCGAGTGTTTAGGCAAAGTTCTGCTTTTACAGTGCCTTGCGAAAGTATTCGGCCCCCTTGAACTTTGCGACCTTTTACCACATTTCAGGCTTCAAACATAAAGATATAAAACTGTAACGTTTTGTGAAGAATCAACAACAAGTGGGACACAATCATAAAGTGGAACAAAATTTATTGTATATTTCAAACTTTTTTAACAAATAAAAAACTGAAAAAGTGGGCGTGCAAAATTATTCAGCCCCCATAACTTAACCTGGATTCAGGTCTGGACTTTGACTTGGCCATTCTAACACCTGGATATGTTTATTTGTGAACCATTCCGTTGTAGATTTTGCTTTATGTTTTGGATCATTGTCTTGTTGGAAGACAAATCTCCGTCCAGTCTCAGGTCTTTTGCAGACTCCATCAGGTTTTCTTCCAGAATGGTCCTGTATTTGGCTCCATCCATCTTCCCATTAATTTTAACCATCTTCCCTGTCCCTGCTGAAGAAAAGCAGGCCCAAACCATGATGCTGCCACCACCATGTTTGACAGTGGGGATGGTGTGTTCAGGGTGATGAGCTGTGTTGCTTTTACGCCAAACATAACGTTTTGCATTGTTGCCAAAAAGTTTGATTTTGGTTTCATCTGACCAGAGCACCTTCTTCCACATGTTTGGTGTGTCTCCAGGTGGCTTGTGGCAAACTGTAAACAACACTTTTTATGGATATCTTTAAGAAATGGCTTTCTTCTTGCCACTCTTCCATAAAGGCCAGATTTGGGCAGTATACGACTGATTGTTGTCCTATGGACAGAGTCTCCCACCTCAGCTGTAGATCTCTGCAGTTCATCCAGAGTGATCATGGGCCTCTTGGCTGCATCTCTGATCAGTCTTCTCCTTGTATGAGCTGAAGGTTTAGAGGGACGGCCAGGTCTTGGTAGATTTGCAGTGGTCTTCCATTTCAATATTATCGCTTGCACAGTGCTCCTTGGGATGTTTAAAGCTCAGGAATCTTTTTGTATCCAAATCTGGCTTTAAACTTCTCCACAACAGTATCTCGGACCTGCCTGGTGTGTTCCTTGTTCTTCATGACGCTCTCTGTGCTTTAAACGGACCTCTGAGACTATCACAGTGCAGGTGCATTTATACGGAGACTTGATTACACACAGGTGGATTCCATTTATCATCATTAGTCATTTAGGTCAACATTGGATCATTCAGAGATCCTCTCTGAACTTCTGGAGAGAGTTTGCTGCACTGAAAGTAAAGGGGCTGAATAATTTTGCACGCCCAATTCAGTTTTTTATTTGTTAAAAAAGTTTGAATGATTGTGTCCCACTTGTTGTTGCTCACAAAAAATTACATTTTCATATTTTTATGTTTGAAGCCTGAAATGTGGCAAAAGGTCGCAAAGTTCAAGGGGGCCGAATACTTTTGCAAGGCACTGTATGTGAACAGAAACAGATGTAAGAGAAAAGTGAAAACACATAATGGTCCAAGTCAGGGGTCTCAAACTCGCGGGCCGGGGGCCAACTGTGGCCCGCAAGATAATATTTTGTGGCCCGCAGGATGATATGAAAGTTTAATGTTAGTGTGCCCTGCAAGTTTTGTATGAATGGCACGTTACCACGTTGTGTGTGGAAGGTTCCTTTTTGTGCAAGCTGGAACTGAACCAACCTACCATCACAGTGGAGTATATGGCTCCTGGGGGCGGGCCATCGGCTGGGCTTGATGCAGGCAGAGAAACATTTCACAACTATGGAGGAGCCCGTGTAACATCACATAGCCGTCATAAAATTACTGCTTCTATCTGTGTTTGAAATGAGCATGTTTGACCTTGAGCTGGACAAATTCAATGTTACCGGCATTGGATCGTTTGAAATGGGCTGATTTGTTTGAAAGTTGATGGCAATTTGATCGCCACTATCCATGCAGATTTGTTATCATGACGAATCTGCAAATTAACGCCGATGTTATGTTGACAATATCACCGAGGGGAGTGGACATCCAATGGGGCCACTCAGCCAGCTCATTCATGTTCTTCAATATTCCATTTAAGTTCAGGATAACTCAGGTTCAGAAGAACCCATTTAGGTTAAAGAATTGTTAGTAATGACGTTTATGAGAATTTAACAAAGCTTTTTTTATGGAATACCTGATCCGGCCCAGCCTCACCCAGAGTCTGTCTCCTGCGGCCCCCAAGTAAGTTATCAATATGTCTAAGTCATCAATATGTGATGATATCTCTGTAACTGGGAAAAAGAAATAGGAAGGCTTTTTTTCTTTTGTTTTAACATTTGGAGATTGGGAAGAGAGAGGAAGAAACAGGAAGAGAGAGAAGGAAACAGGAAAAGAGAGGAGGAAACAGGAAGAGAGAGGAGGAAACAGGAAGAGAGAGGAGGAAACAGGAAGAGAGAGGAGGAAACAGGATGAAAGAGGAGGAAAGAGGAAGAGAGGGAAGGAAACAGGATGAAAGAGGAAACATGATGAAAGAGGAGGAAACAAGAAGAGAGAGGAGGAAACATGTTGAAAGAGGAGGAAACAGGAAGAGAGAGGAGGAAACAGGATGAAAGAGGAGGAAACAGGAAGAGAGAGGAGGAAACATGTTGAAAGAGGAAGAGAGAGGAGGAAACAGGAAGAGAGAGGAGGAAACATGTTGAAAGAGGAAGAAACAGGAAGAACTTTACATTTACATTTACATTTATTCATTTAGCAGACGCTTTTATCCAAAGCGACTTACATTACATTACCAGTGTTACAGTCACTGGAGGCAAGGTGGGTTAAGTGTCTTGCCCAAGGACACTTTGACAGTACTGTGGGGAGAGCGGGAATCGAACCGCCTATCTTCCGGTTGAAAGACGACCGCTCTACCCACTGAGCTACTGCCCACTTTAAAATATATTTATAGAGAGCACTTTTTGCACAACTCAATGCAACTCAAAACGTCCTTTATAACATAAAATCATATCAATCAAAAATCCATCAACATTTTATTTATTTATGTGGTGGCTTTGTTTCATTTCACTCAGTAAAATGGAAAGTCTACTAACAGTGGGACGTCCCTAGTATGGTTTTATGACATATTTTACTTTGGCATGTGGTGATGAGGCAGATAAGAAAAGGTTTTGTAGAAGGCATCTGGACGTAGGTTGGCCTTCTTTGAAACCTTTTCTTGAATATGTCCTGGATGACTGAGTAAGATGACAGGACATCCTGCAACTGGAGATGAATTGAGAAATAAACTCAAATGTATTCATTGATGCATTTTCTACCCCTTACTCCTTTAGCAGTCAACCGTTCACAATCACATGCATTACCTTTATGTAATTTAGAGTCATTAATTCATTGTATGGTAGGAATAAGCTGGACTGAGAGAGAGGGGTAGACCTGAAGAGTCAATGTGCAGGGATTAACCTCACAATTTTCTTCTTCTGAGGCAAAAACGTGCAAAACACTCAATTATGAGCTCCTATTTTATACTGTATATTTAGGAGATACAGTTACCATTACTGTCCACTTGTCTGTCTTTCTCTGACTCAGACTCACAGCAGACATTATGCCTTGTCACATTAATAGACTCCCAAACCCTCTCTGGTTTCTTTTACTTAGCTATAAAAACAAGTGCTCATCTAATAAAGCTGTAGATCATCAACACAGCTCAGAGCACGTCCTGATTCTGTTTCACTTCTGCAGCAATTTTCACTCCGATCTTTCTGAGTTTATGATGGGCCTCCAGTGAGTCCACAAAGCCTGACCATAACCATCATTGTAACATCATGTTGTGGATGACTTGTCATGTGTCTCATAAAAGACAGTAAACAAGAATAGACACGTTTATATTGAGTTATGTTTACGTAGCCATCAAGATAATCAACCATCATCTTCTTAATTCCTCTGCTTATTAGATAATGGTTAGTTAGTTGCATGGTTAACACCTAAGATGTGTTCACACTTGCCACGTATTTGCAGTTTAAACAAGTCTGCTGCTTGCTTTTGGATAAATGTGAATGCTGTGATAGAAACTCATTGCTCTCGGTTCACTTCCTGCTGAACTCTGGTATAGTTTAATTAAAATGTGAACCCAAAGCAGAACGCAGACCACTAAACGAGCCCAAATAGGAAGAGCCTAAAAATTATTAAAAATGTAATGCAACGTTCATGTACGGTGCCTGAGAAAGCTCAAAGCATGCAAATACACATTACTGCATGCAACAGCTTCACAGCACAGTTGCAAATCACAAATGCTACATTGCACTGTGAATTCATAAAACCTTTGCATCGTTATAACATGCGTACTACAAATCAAAACACTCAAATGGCAGCATCAATTCCACAACACATATGTTGCATTTCAATATGAGCACCTACAAATGTAGATAACCGCTGCATTCAGTTTAGTCATGTCATGTGACTTATGAGTCTAAATAACATGCATCACTTCAGTTCCACGATAGGGGCAGAACATGGCCTGGGAGATAATAAAATTATATACCACAACACATATGTTGCATTTCAATATGAGCACCTACAAATGTAGATAACCGCTGCATTCAGTTTAGTCATGTCATGTGACTTATGAGTCTAAATAACATGCATCACTTCAGTTCCACGATAGGGGCAGAACATGGCCTGGGGAGATAATAAAATTATATATAATAATATATAATAACAAAAATATATATATAATATAAAATAATAAAACTAGTAAGTGAAAACTTTTTACCTAATGGTTTTATTATTTGAGAGAAATAAATTAATAAATCAATCTTTTTATAAAAATAAATGTAATCAATCATATGTTGTAAACTGAATGCAGTATTTTTCTACGTTTGTAGGTGCTGCGTTGTCATATTGAAATGCAGCATATTTTATGTGCTGTGAAACTGTAGCATACACTAATGTGTATTTGCATGCTTTGAGCTTTCTCGGCCACCGTATTTATGTTTCCCGAGAGAGGAAAAAGGTGAACCAAAACAATACTGTCTATCAACAAAATGAGCAGAGGGAAAATGTGGAGAGCTTACGGTAGGAGTTAAAATACCATTTGAGCCAACAGCGCCCTCTAGTGTGATTCTTGAGGCCTTGTTTTATGTTGTGACAGGGACTCAGCAAAACAAACTAAATAGATTGTTTTCTGATTGGATGCAAACTAAATGAAGTGGACTACAAATGTGAACACAGCTTAAGAGTTGTAGCCACAAAGACAAGACACAAGGTGAAATTTAGATTCACCAATTCACCCAAACATGCATGTTTTTGGACAATGGGAGGAACCCACAGAGAACCCACAGTAACACATGGAGGACATGCAGACTCCTCACAGAAAAGGTCAAACCCACAGCCATCTTGGTGTGAGATATGAGCACCAGTCTGCCACTGTGCAAACCCATTAGAGGATATAATAATATATTAGTTAATACTTGTTGAGCAGGATTCACTAAGATTGCCTTAAATTTTCAGACTGTGAGCTCAGGCTTTGATGCTGCCACAATACGCAATTAGTACATTAATCCAGCAGAATGACATGGGCTTAAAAAAACTAACCTCCAACTTGAGCAATAGAGGTAGAGACCACCCTGTTGTACAATCCAATGATGTTAAAATGTGCTGTAGTCTTTCCGTCTGGTGAGGTATGATGAATTCACGAAGCTGAACATATTGAACATAAAGCGAATCTGTTTTAACCTGTTTCAACCATTCATGAAGACATTTCATATAATTTTTATTCACTATTTCCTTAATCCATGAAGGCCATTGCCCAAGACAAGACTGACAATGTACTTGAACCAAGGCTTTACTTTGCTCTTCTGTCGCCATTTAACCTTTTACAATAAAGAGTTAAAATATCACATGAATAAATATATTAACTCTGGTTTGTGCTGAATTATTTGTATTTAGGCATGTCTTAGACTTGTTTTATTCTATTAGCTGATATAGATCCATGAAAGTGCAAACAAACCCGCTGTGTCTCTTCTTGTAGTCTCCGGCGGTTTAAGCCTGTATTATTAGAGGACGGAGGATGCTTTATAAATAGACCAATCACTGTCACTTCTTCTGATTTGTTTACATCAGCTATGGCTCTGTATTCCTTTCCCATCTCTCCTTTTAGAAAATAAGGCAGCTCATGCAAACATCTAACATCTATCATCATTATACCTTTGTGAAACTGTCTACCAAATCTACAAAGAGTCACAGTACAGTGAGTTTAAACCTAATTATTTGGATTTGAATTGTCCAAACATGTGAGGGTTGTCTGTTTGAATCAGATTTGAGAGCAGCAGCAGGGACAGAGCCGACACATGCCTCCGACAGTGATCTCTCTCTGGGGCCAAACCAAAACTTGCTGCTGTTGCGTTTTTCATTGAACCTATGGATTATGTTCCTCTCACCTCCAGAGAGGCCCCTCTGCTGTGACTCACACACTATCACTCTACTAAACAGACACAGCTACAGGATTCAACACTGTTTAACGTTTCCCCTAACCCTTCATACTTACAGTACTTTAAAATTAAATTATTCAGACATAGACACAGTGCAACAAAATGTCTCATCATTGTTACAGTTATTTAATTATCTTTAAACAGCTCCTCACTAGAGCTTGTTCTATAACCGGAAAGGTTGGTGGTTCAATTACCGCTTTCCCCGGTTTATACTGTTGTTGTGTCCTTAGCCAGGACACTTAACCTACACCTTACCTCCTGTGCCACAGCTCTGGTGTATGAATGTGTGTGACTGTGGAGGTGAGTTTGGTGGTGGTCGGTGAAGGCGTGAGCCCCTTGTGTATGGTCCTTTTCTGTCTGCCCCAGATGTGAATGTGTGTGAATGGGGTAAATGGAAGCATAATGTTAAGTGCTTTGGGTACCCGAGAAGGGTGCAAAAATAGTTCCTGTGGGAAATGAAAAGCTTTTGTTTAAAGATTTGATAGGTTACAATATAATTTAATTGTAAAAATATATGGATGTTATCCGCCCATTGGTCCCCTATTTACCAATATTGTCATTACAACAGGGTAATTAAATGGCGGTTACATCCGGGCTTTTCGGCTTTTATTCCATAGTAAAACCAGGCTGTAAACATGAGTTTCACACTTGTAAAGTCGCCATTGGGTTTCTTCTTATATTTCCGCTTTTGGAGCCTGCCCTCTGGTGGACGGCGGTACATCGCTGTATTCCGCTGTATTTCGCCATATTTCGCCGTATGGCGGCGCCCTTAAGCGAGGACCATGGGAGAGGCTTGACAAATACATACAAAATAAAAAGAAGAAAAAAAGGGACCATCATTTGTTTATCACAGACCATGTGGTGTTTTATTTCACAGACTGTAATCACACATAATCAAGCAGCATTTCACTGTAATTTTAGCAAACAATCAGAACCCAACACTCAATTCAGTTTATGTCTGAACCTTGTGTATTTACTTCAATTTTCTCCCAAAAGACCTATTTGGATTGTTGGATTATTCATGAGGCTCATGTGTCGTAGCCTTTTTATCACGTGGCTCCTGAATCCATTAGTCGTGAAGAGTAAAAGGGCCAGGTCTCATGTATAAACTACTCCGGGGCCATTTATTACGGCTCAGACAACAGCAGCTGGGCTTTTAACCTGCTTATTTCACAGAGCAGATCAGGAGAAGGGTCAGATCTGAAAAAGTAATCTGCTTTTGAACAGATTTAAAGTGACACTATGTATGTTTTTAGATGTGTGCTCTTTAAAGGACTGCTTTTGTGAATTGTTTTGTGCTGTTGGCTTCATGACGCTAGGACTTTATTACTCTCTACACTCTACACTCTATATTTTTTGACGACTGCTTTATACTTTTTGAGTTAGTTTTATTTTAAACTAACAGTACTTTAACTTTACTGTTTAAACGTATGAAACTCATTTGAAAAGAGAAAAAGACAATTTTATGTAATTGTATTTATGAAGGTGTTTATTTAGCTATCTCTCTTAACACAGCCCATCACTCTGTATTGAAAATCTGCAAGAAGATATTATTTACCTTGACCATACTATTAATAGTGTGCATTTGACATGGTTTGATTGCAGCATTACAGTTGGTATAGCAAAAAAGTGGTAAATGTAGTCATGCATTATGTGGAAGTGTTTCTGCTTCTAAAACTACATTTAAGGGTAAAGTGTCTAGTTTTATAGCCTTTTTTTGGCGAAACCTGGTGGAGAAAGTGCAACTCCATACCTCTCACTCTTCCTTTTTAGAGCATATGAACAGCTATGGTAGCCCTACAGGGTCACGCTGTAAAACAAACCCTGAGGAAATGCATCAAATGGAAAATTTGGTTTCACTAACAGTTATGGACAGTCAAAAAATCAAGGGCCGTGATGTCGCCCGGTATGATACAATCAGGAACCCCAACCAGGAGAGACCATAAGGAACCGGTCCAAATTGGTTTGGGCGGCAGTGGCTTGTTTATAGCCCCCCAGCTCAGCTACCATGTGTTGGAGTTCACCCCGGTGAACAAGAAGGTCACTTCCCTGCGCCATCGGGTCAGGGATAGGTCACTCACTGTCGTTTGTGCTTTCGGGCCAAATGGCAGTGCAGAGTACCCGGCCTTCTTGGAGTCTCTGGGAGGGGCGCTGGAAAGTGCTCCAACTGGGGACTTTGATGTTCTACTGGGGGACTTCAATACTCACCTTGGCAGCAACAGTGACACCTGGAGGGGCGTGATTGGGAGAAACGGTCCCCCCGATCTGAACCCGAGCGGTGTTCTGTTATTGGACTTCTGTTCTGACACCATGTTTAAGCATAAGGGTGTCCATCAATGCACGTGGCACAAGTACACCCTAGGCGTCCCCATCAGAGAGATCTTCAACTCCCACCTCCGGCAGAGCTTCAACCAGACCCTAAGGGAGGCTGGAGACATTGAGATGAGTGAACTATGTTCTCCACCCCCATTGTCAATGGAGCTGTGGCCATAAAGTCTCCGATGCCTGACGTGGCAGCAACCCCCAAAAACGGTGGTATATACCAATAGTAAGGGATGCCATCAAGCTGAAGAAGGAGTCCTATCAAGCCTGGTTGGCTCATGGGACTCCTGAGGCAGCTGATAGGTATCAGCAGATCAAGCGGACCGCAGCCTAGGTGGTTGTGGAGGCAAAACTTTGGATCTGGGAGGAGTTCGGTGAGGCCATGGAGAAGGACTATTCGTCGGCCTAGAAGATGTTCTGGCAAACCGTCCGGTGCCTCAGGAGGGGGAAGCAGTACACTGCCAACAGTGTTTACAGTAGAGATGGGAATCTGCTGACTTGGAGGATCTTCTCAACCCCAGCAACACGTCTTCTACTGAGGAAGCAGAGGCCAAGGGCTTGGATGAGGACTCGCCCATCACCCAAGCTGAAGTCACAGAGGTAGTTGAGAAGCTTCTGGGGGGCAAGCCAAGCCATGCCCGAGTACCTCAAGTCTCTGGATGTTGTGGGGCTGTCTTGGCTGACACGCCTCTGCAACATTGTGTGGCAGTTGGGGTGGTGGTCCCTCTTTTCAAGAAGGGGGACCCGAGGGTGGGTTCCAACAACAGAGGGATCACACTCCACGCCTCCCCGGAAAAATTCCGCCAATAGTCAAACCTTGGATTCAGGAGGAACAATGCGTTTTTTATCCCAGTCGTGGAACACTGGACCAGTTGGAGTGTTGGAGGGTGCATGGGAGTTGTCCCAACCAGTCCACATGTATTTTGTGGATCTGGAGAAGGCATTCGACTCCCTGTCCCTCGAGGTGCCCTGTGGGAGGGGTGCTCTTGGTTCACATTGCTGGCAATAAGTCAGACTTGTTCCCAGTGCATGTTGGACTCCAGGCTGCCATTTGTCACCGGTCCTGTTCGTTATTTTTATGGACAGAATTTCTAGGCGCAGTCAGGGGCTGGATGAGTCCAGTTTGACTCTTGCCTCTGCTTTTTGTAGATGCTGTTGTCCTGTTGGCTCCATCAAGCCAGGACCTTCAGCGTCCCTTCTGGGACGGTTTGCAACTGAGTGTGGAGAGGTCGGTTGAGAGATCCTGCCTCAAGTGGAGGAGTTTAAGTATCTTAGGGTCTTTTACACGAGTGAGGGAAGGAGGGAGCATAAGATTGACAGACAGATCAGCGCAGCTTCTCCAATGATGAAGTCGATATACCGGTCTGTCGTGGTGAAGAAGGAGCTGAGCTGCAAGGTGAATTTACCAGTCAATCTACGTTCCTACTCTCACCAATGGTCATGAGCTTTGGGTCATGACCGAAAGGACAAGATCCTGGATACAGGTGGCCAAAATACGTTTTCTCAGCTCCCTTAGAGATAGAGTGAGGAGCTTGGTCACTCGGGAGGAGCTCAGAGTAGAGCTGCTGCTCCTCCACATTGAGAGGAGCCAGCTGAGGTGGCTCGGGCATCTGTGCCTCCCTGGGGAGGTGTTCCGGGCATGTCCCTCAGGGAGGAGACTTAGGTCACACTGGAGGGACTATGTCTCTCGGCTGACCAGGAAATGCCTCGGTATTCCCCCAGGAAGAACTGGAGAAAGTGTCTGGGGAGTGGGAAGTCTGGGTGTCTCTGCTTAGACTGCTGCCCCTCAACCCGGCCCCAGATAAGCGGAAGAAGATGGATGGATAGACTAACAATGAAAGGGTCTGAATGACTAGGCTTTGATTACACATTGATTACACAATGCACTTTTTTTTTAAGATCAGTCGAATACGTGTCTCCAGAGTATGTGGTATGTGCTCTACCATGTGACCAGCTGAGGCCCCCCATACAATGTTAAACTAACTTTAGCACTGTGCTGCTAGAGAAGACTTTAAGGGGATTACCCATGTTAAAGAACATTCAGTAACATCTAGTGCTCAAATTTCTTTAATATACTATACTACTACACTATACATTCAAAAACATAATTTGGTCCAAGTTGTAAATTTACTACGAACCTTATCTTTATTAACCATATCATAGGGTTCCTTGTGACAGTAGCTCTCAGTCGACATGCTTTAAACCTCATTCACTGCTAGTTACACAACAGACCTTTATGCCATGTGCTACAAGCTTTAGTTAAGTATTTATCAAGACTCTTGTGTAATCTGGGACTGCAGTCTCTCCTCTTCTTTTCTCCTGTCAAGTGCTAGATTACCCAGATGTCCACTTTCCTGATAATAATTCTCTGTTTGGATGCAGAATCATAATTTGGTTTTCTCCTGTTGGTGGTTCTTACTTAACTTATTTAAAAGTAAAGGTGTCCCAGGTGGAGGCTCAGGTGCACACTCACTATGACAAATAAGATATCGGGCTCCTCTGCTGTTTCTAAAATGACATTAGCCATCTTCAGTGATGGTTTATGAGGGTAATTTAATGTGACACATCAAACCGTCCCACTGAGCTTTGTGTGGGGAAAAGAAAGTGTGCAGTCTACTGTCAAAAAGCAGAAGACCGAAAGGGAGCTGAAAAGTAAAAAAGTCTTCTGTTTGTTGCCGTAAAAAAAAGCTGTTTACACTGCTCTCCTAAAGTGTCCTAAATCAGATCTAACATGGTCAACAGTGTGAACAAGCCAAACCACATTCAATCACACTCTGAACAGATTAGTATTTCTAACAATAATAACACATTTTATAGGTGCTTTTATAACATTCCAGGACACTTTACAAAGCAGAATAAAACAAGAAACAATAACATGTCAAGAAAAAACTCTGTTGTGCCTGTGACCTTTAAACTTCTAGATCTGAGTTCAAACATCAGACAATTTATCTGTATTTTCTGCCACCATTGACAAGTTCTATTTACCCTCTCCCTAACATGAGACCCTCAGTTTTCCTAAATACAGAAAAAAAATTATGTCATGGGTGTTTTTTTGTCTGCTGTCTCATATCAAGAATGTGCACCAAATGTTCAAATGCTGTTGGCCTAAATAAAACAAATGGTGCTTTTTTACTCTTTTTGAACTCTAACTTGAGTTCAAAAGAGTTAGTGACTTCTGTCTCAGAAGAAAAAACTGGGGGATTGACTTTATACTGATTTGGCTTTTAGAGGTTCATGATGTAACTTCAAAAACCTATGAAATAAATATGGCCTATATTGTTTCTAGAAAAATGTTGAATGTGTCTCAATGATATACATCCTTCTGTTTACACAAAATAAATAAAATAAGATGAGCCTAAGAGAACTATACAATGTAACTTATACATAAACGCTCCAACTTTAACCTCTGTCTTTGAAGAGAACCATAATAAAGGTTATGTTAATCTGCCTTACTGTGAATCTGTGCCATCCACCGGAGAGTTACAGGAAGCAGCGAGCCTTGTTAATATTTAAATTTGGCTCCCGCTTAGTCGGATCCACTTTCTGCTGCTGCTCAGAAGATGTCGAGTCATATCTTTGTAGAAGATGCTGAGTCTGTCATCAGTGTCTTATGTGGAGCCAAAGAGCTTCAGTCGCTGCAGGAGAAACACAGCTCCTGTTATGTTCATGATATATATTTGGACTTTTACAGACATATTGATATATTTCTATTTATGGGATGCAGAGCTGTACTATAGTTTTTTTTTTTTTTTGTTGCACTGCCTCTGTCCCTCTGAGTCAGCACAACACTTCTTGACTTTATTGTATTAAAAAATCTGAGAAAAAAAAAGATTTAAACCCCCATTTTTAGGTTTTGCAGAAGATAATTCTTCTTAGTTTTGTGGATTTTATTAAGTTTATCATTTTTCAATTTTTTTCACTTGTAGTCTGCTATTTCATATCAAAACAGAAAATGATTAATTTAGATTGGTTTACTGCAAAAAACCCTATTACACTGAGTGACAAAAAATAATAAAGGAAGTGTGTCTTTCTCAAGGAAAAACATGTAGGAGACAAGTTGGTCAAGTTTAGGAATAGGAATGTTGTCCCATTCTTGTTTAATACAGGCTTCTAGTTGCTCAACTGTCTTAGATCTTTTTTGTCTCATCTTCCTCTTTAATGTTTTGCCAAATGTTTTCTATCGGTGAAAGATCTGGCCATGTCAGAACCAGATCCTTCTTTTACTCAGCCATGATGTTGTAATTAATGCAGTATGTGGTCTGATATTGTCATGTTGGAAAATAAAAGAGACGACGTCTGGATGGGAGCATATGTTCTTCTAGAACGTGGATATACCTTTCAGCATTGATGGTGCCTTTCCAGATGTGTAAGCTGCCCATGCCACACGCACTCATGCAACCCCAAACCATCAGAGATGCAGGCTTCTGAACTGAGCGCTCAGAACAACTTGGGTTGTCCTTGTCTTCTTTAGTCCGGATGACATGGCGTCCCAGTTTTCAAAAAGAACTTAAAATTTTGATTTGTCTGACCACAGAACAGTTTTCTACTTTGCCACAGTTCATTTTAAATAAGCCTTGGCTCCAGAGAAAACACCTGCTCTTCTGGATAATGTTTAGACATGGCTTCTTTTGACCTATAGAGTTTTAGTCGGCAACGATGAATGGCCCGGTGGATTGTGTTCAGAGACAATGTTTTCTGGAAGTATTCCTGAGCCCATGTTGTGATTTCCATTACAGTTGCATTCCTGTTTGTGATGCTGTGCCGTCTAAAGGCCCGAAGATCAAGGCCATCCAGTCTGGTTTTCTGGACTTAACCCTGATGCACAGAGATTGTTCCAGATTCTCTGAATCTTTGGATGATATTATTCACTGTAGATGATGATAACTTCAAACTCTTTGCAATTTTTCTCTGAGAAACTTCTTTCTGATATTGCTCCACTATTTTTCGCCGCAGCTTTGGAGGAATGCCCATCTTGACTTCTGAGAGACACTGCCACTTTGAGAGGCTCTTTTTATACCCAAGCACTAATAAGTTGCAAATTGTTCCTCCATGTTCCTTATATGTACATTTAACTTTTCCGGCCTCTTATTGCTTACCTGTTCCAACGTTTTTGGAATGTGTAGCTCTCATGAAATCCAAAATGAGCCAATATATGGCATTACATTTCAAAATGTCTCAGTTTAAACATTTGATATGTCATCTATGTTGTATTCTGAATAAAATATTGAAATTTGAAACTTCCACATCATTGCATTCTGTTTTTATTCACAATTTGTTCAGTGTCCCAACTTTTTGGGAATCGAGTTTGTAGTACCATCTGGGAAAGCTTCCATTGAACCCGTTTGCAAAGGGCGGGTTCTTTAAATGAATACCTTGTCAGTGATTGGATTTATTTATTGCTCACAACCAGCCGGAGCATTCATACTTTGCAATAACAGAGCAACCACAAACTTTTTACTGGTTTAGATGCAGTTTTTTGTTTAATTCAAGCACCATTTTTATAGTTTAGAAACTCTTTGTTTATATATTAAGTATTATATATTAATATTTTACTTTATCACCTATATCAGATATAACTTTTGAAGTAAAACAGACATTTTACTTCATGAAGAAAGTTCTCTCTAAATGGTTACATTTTAATTGATTAAATTGATTAATTTAAGTTGATTAAAACGATGAGAATCAATTCATAGGCTCCTGATCAAGGCCTCAGAGAGATCCTTGTTAATCTGTAGCTGTAAGAACAGCTTTTTGTTCTTGTTGTTCTTTCATTAGTTCAGCATAAACTCAGCTGAAGATACAAAATAAGTAACAACAGAGATTATTTTTGCTACAGTCAACCATACTCTAAAGGCCAGTTCTGCATCTCAATCTTTTAATGGAAAACTGCAGCAGTGGAATATTCATCTTCACGCTCTGTGGGGTGAATGTCTTTCCTGTTTGCTCAAGTCTCACACTGAGGTCCCATTTGCATTTGATTGTGTCATTATACAGAGCATTAGGATGTGGCTCTGGGCAGCTACAGCCCTGCTCTGCCATTTGAAGAGTGAACGCTATGTGTTCCCTTTTAATAAAGCATGCCATAGTTGGACTCACAGTGCTGTAATATTAGTTTTGAGATTACACAAAGGAGCATTACGGTTCTGGCAATGAGCACACAAAAAAATCTATTCCAACTTGGTTTAAAAAAGCAACAATTTACATATTCTTATCGAGCTGTCTTTGTAGAATTTGGAGAGTAATTTACCTGAACTGCCTCGGACTAAGGAGGAACAATGGGTTTTTCATTCTTGTTGTTGAACAATGGACCATCCCTGGAACTTTAAAAAGGATGGTAAAAGGTTTATGGACGTTTACCCAACGAGTCCAGTCAGTTTCTCCTCTTCAGACCTTCTGGTTCACAGTGTTTCACAGAGTCTGAGTCACCAGACAGTTTGCCAAAACTTGAGTCCGTTCCAAAGTTCTTCTTCATGGTCTAGCATTAAAATCTTTTACCTACATAACTCTCAGAATCTCGGTTTGTTTGACCTGTTGGTACCTCTCAGCTACCTCATGTAGGATATTTATTCAGCACTTATTATGACAGGAAATCATATTTTGAGTAAGGTTTAATTTACTTTTGAATTGAAGAACAAATTAAATTCAAAAAGGTTGAAATTTAAATTTGCAGATTTGTTTAAAATAATCTAAATTGGGGTCAAATCGACCCCACCTGGTTTTAATGCATAAATGTGACAAAAAATGTCCACATAAAATTACTCAAAACTAATTCATATCAGAATCAGTGGAGATAATAAAGCTTTGTCTGTGGATTGTACCTGACACTTAAATGCAAATTGTATAAAGGAAAAAAAAAAGATACCATAATTTATTATTTTGATTATATTGAGCTACTTCTTTCATAGAAACAGTCCTTTAACAAACACCCCCTTTGCTTCTGTTGGATTTAGGAGCTGCTAATTCCCCGGCAGGGATCAAAGTTCACTGAGGAGTCAAAGTTCAGGTCATTATACTCTCAGACCCATTTCAGATCTGGCTCTAAAATCCAGGGTTTGAAACTAACGTGGTCCGCCTTAAAGCAAAGTGTGAATATGCTAAATGCTTACTTACTTCCTGATCTGAGGATCCAGGTGTTAATGAAACCAGTCGAGGGAATATGAAGACGCTAACTTTGAAAGAGGCCTTAGAAAAGATACAATCCTATATTTGATGCATAATTATCCGCAGTAGCTCAAGGGCGTGTCTCTGTTTTGTTAATAATGCAGAAGGATGGTGAAACTTTAATTTTCAACTTGAATGCGCCGACACTAACGTTTCCATCCTCGCACACAGGACTCACTGTGTGTATGTAAACAAAGCACCACCACTCTTTATTCACTATAAACCTGATAGCTGTCGTGAGTGAGCGTAAACGCAGTGATAGTGGATCCTACAGAGAGGCGTTCCAACTGGACTACAAAGCAAAGGAAAGGAAATAATAGATTTTGGATGACATTTAGACCAATCTAATAAATTTAAACACAGAGGTGGTTGGCATAAGCTTGGTGCCCAGCCAAAGCAGCACAGAATTAGAAAAAAAGAATGTTGGCATCACAGGAGCATATGTAACATCACCAGTTACCCAGTAAATAAATTGTGCTGTATAAATAAAATTGCCTTTCCTTGCCATCTCTGCTCAGACTGCTGCCCTCAAGTCTTGGCCCTGGTTTAGAGGAAGAAGATGGATGAGATATTTTCCAATTACTTTAAAACAACTGCTCTGTTAACAGACCTGACTTTTCTCAAAACGCTCTGCTGCTGTAACAAGGGTCTGTGTTACAGCAGCAGTGCGTAACACAGACCCTTGTTACGCAAAATCTCCATATCTAGAGATAGGAGATTTTCAAAAGCTGACTAAAAGTTACTGTTTTATGACTCATTACTGACTGTGGCTTAGTCCGGAGTGCTACAATTACCTGATGATTTATGCTCATACTTACAGATACAGATTCTGCCTCATGATAAAAAAAACTTTAAGTGCAATGCAGTCAGAGCAGCCTTGTCAGTGGTGTACAATAACACGTTTATTTACATTTCTTGTCTGCAGAGGTTCTCAGTCTGCATTTCTTGGAAAAAAATATGTTTTTCAAGGCAGTTTATACAACAATGGCTGCCACCCAAAATGCAAATCATCCGAAGTGCCAGGAAAAACAAACCTTTGAACCTGGCCCGGCAAAGGTGTTCCTGCTCTGTTGTTGTGTAAACTGTGAGATTTACTACTACTCTGTTATTCTTTAAAGATTTACAAAAAACAATTTATTCTCACAGGATTTGATTTGTACTTTATTTTCTGACTTATCTTGAGTTTTTGGTTGATTAGTGGTGTGAGAATACTTGGGCTCTTGATTCAACTGGAAGGAAGTAACATAAAATCTTCCCACTTGTCCTTCTCCTCCTGCAAATCCTATATCTTTGGTGTGCTATAATATGATCCAAAGCTCATGACCATAGGTGAGCGTAGGAATGTAGACCGACTTGCCTTGCAGCTCAGCTCTCTATTTACCGGAGGTGTCCACCAACCTGAAGGGGACAAACCACCCTTTTCCGGCTTGGAGGTGCTGATTCTCATCCCAGCCGCTTCACTCACCACTGCAAACCATCCCAGCACACACGCAGAAGGTCCTGGCTTGATGGAGCCAACATGTCAACATCATCTGCAAAAAGCAGAAATAAAATGATGTGGTCCCCAAACAGGACACCCTCCAGCCCCTGGCTGTGCCCAGAAATCCTGTCCATAAAAATTATGAACAGGACCAGTACCAAAGAGCAGCCCGGAGTCCAACATGTCTGACTTACTGCTGGCAATGCAAACCAACCTTCTGCTCCGGTCATACAGGAACCCAGGGCACCCTGCACAGGATGACACGAGGGACACAGTTGAATGCCTTCTCCAGATACAGAATCCGAGGGGTGACAATGGGCTGCATTCTCCTCTCCAGTACCCTAGCAAAGACTTTCCCAGGGAGGCTGAGGAGTGAGATCAGTCAGTCACACCACTTTTTTTCAGAGAGTCCTGTACTTTAGCTGAATTTATTTGTGGGTTTTTCATTGCATCCCAAACAATTTTCCTGCAGTTGTGGCTGAAATTCTTGGTTCTTGGTTTGGTTTCAACAAAATCCCTCATGTTCCACTTCTTAGTAAGAGTTTGAACACGGCTGATTAGCATTCTCAATTCCTTGGATATCTTTTTATATCCTTTTCTGGTTTTATACAGTTCAATTACCCTTTCCCGCAGATCCTTTGATAATTATTTTGCTTTTCCAATAACTCAGAATACAGAAATGTCTGTGCAGCACTGGATGAAAGATGCAAGGGTCTGTCAGGAGCCCAGAAACTCACTGACCTTTTATACACACACTGATTACAAGTAAACAGATCACAGGTGAGAATGGTTACCTTTAGTAGCCATTCAAACCTGTTTGTGTCAACTTGTGTGCATGTTATCAGGCCAAAATCATCATGGTCATTTAGGTAGTTTCTGTTGTTATTATGATTTAAAAAGAGTAAACACAGTTGTTTGAGAATAAATAATAATAATAACAACAACAACAACAACAACAACAACAACAACAACAACAACAACAACAACAACAACAACAACAACAACAACAACAACAATAATAATAATAATAATAATAATAATAATAATAATAATAATAATAATAATAATAATAATAATAATAATAATAATAATAATAATAATAATGGATTGGATTTATATTGCGCTTTTCTCCCGAGGACCAAGGGACTCAAAGCGCTTACAGGCCGTCCATTATTCATTCATACACAGTCACACTGGTGATGGTAAGCTACAACTGACAGAGACCTGGCAGCCATTTTGCGCCTACGGCCTCTCCAACCATCACCACATACATTCACTCAACATTCTTACACATTCATACGAGGCAAGGTGGGTTAAGTGTCTTGCCCAAGGACACAACGGCAGTATGAATTGTGGGGAGAGCGGGAATCGAACCCACTACCTACACTACGGCTGCTCTACCACTGAGCCACTGCCGCCCCTGGCTAAATGGCTTCACCCAACCACTAAGAGTGAAAGAAAGGTTAAAAAAAAAAGACAAAGTCTGTATGTAAACTTATGACACAACTTTATTTATACAAACTATTATTTGTGTGCATAATTAGTTGTCAGTTGTTATGCAAATAAAAACAAATATTTGTTTTTTCTTGCAGTATGTCATATCAACCACAATACATGTTTAATTTGTAAAGCAAAATTACAATATTTTTACGTCATGCAACTCTAGTATCCAGTGTGTAATAAATATATTTATATTATTTTTGTTGAAGACCCTGTAAATATACTTTACCGATGTCATCAACATGCAACGTTAACAACCCAAGCTTTTCTGCTCCTTACAGTGACACTTAAAAAAAATACATATTCATAAAGCATCTCTAAACAAACAGCTCCAGCCAACATAACATCATTCATCCCACTCTCTGTATCTTTAGCAGATGTTTAAAAAAAACTCAAACGCCTCCAGTTCTTTTGCCTGGTGTTTATTTGCGTCCATCATGAGTCAGGAAAAAAACACTTGAGTCTTGATTTTCTACTGCAAGGTTGAGTGGGAGGGTTCTTCTGGTGGAAAAGCACCGGAGACATATGTGACCTTTGGGCGTGTGCCAGACGATGCTCAGAGCGAGCAGTGAGTCTCGTGTGGGTATCACTCAGACGGAGGATACAGATGGATGAGTCAGGGTTCTTCACTCTCACTGTTTCTGCCTCAGTCTGCCGTCATCCAGGGTCAAAGGAAAATACCTCCAAGATGCTTAATCAGAGAGACTTATATTGGTAATGTAGGATGGAAATATACTATAATTAAACATTACAGCCTATACTTATCATAACACTTGTGAAATATCTTATCTCAGTAGGGCCCCAAGGCGTAGTACACCATACAAAATTAATAATTTGAATTTTAAATCCACATGTTGACAAATAATTGATACATTTTCTTTTGCCTCTCCTTTACAGGCTGCAGGGATGGGAAATTGTCCCCAAAAGGTTACACGCTGCTCATGTTCTCTACAAAGTGACAAACACAAAAAACACTTAAAGAAAACAGAAGCAGTGTTTAACCACATTCATCTTTTGACGTCTTCTCACAGGAAACTTCCCTTTTTCCCAAACGGACCACGCTCTGTTTAAATGTGTTTAGTGTCTCACTCTTTGTCAGAGACCAGAATGAGACTGAGACCAGACCAACATGGACGGGTCCTGTATTCTCCTGGTTTTCCTCCTCCTTCTGCAGTTTTTAGGTGAGAGGTGAGTCTGGTTCATCCAGGTCAGAGAGGACTACAGTAGTTTAGAGATAGGCCTCTGGAGCTGAGTCTGTTTAAGGATAGAACAGGGACTGAACAGTTTTAGGATCTGATGGGTTTAGACAATGTTTAGACCTGGTTTAGACCTGGTTTAGACCTGGTTCAGACTTGGTTTAGACTTGGTTTAGACCTGGTTTAGTCCTGGTTTAGACCTGGTTCAGAATTGGTTTAGACCTGGTTCAGACCTGGTTCAGACTTGGTTCAGACCTGGTTTAGACAATGTTTAGACCTGGTTTAGACCTGGTTTAGACCTGGTTCAGACCTGGTTCAGACTTGGTTTAGACCTGGTTTAGACCTGGTTCAGACTTGGTTCAGACCTGGTTCAGACTTGGTTCAGACTTGGTTCAGACTTGGTTTAGACCTGGTTTAGACCTGGTTCAGACCTGGTTCAGACTTGGTTTAGACCTGGTTTAGACCTGGTTCAGACTTGGTTCAGACCTGGTTCAGACTTGGTTCAGACTTGGTTTAGACTTGGTTTAGACTTGGTTTAGACCTGGTTCAGACTTGGTTTAGACCTGGTTCAGACTTGGTTTAGACCTGGTTTAGACCTGGTTTAGACCTGGTTTACACCTGGTTCAGACTTGGTTCAGACTTGGTTCAGACCTGGTTCAGACTTGGTTCAGACCTGGTTTAGACCTGGTTCAGACCTGGTTTAGACCTGGTTTAGACCTGGTTTAGACCTGGTTCAGACTTGGTTTAGACCTGGTTTAGACCTGGTTCAGACTTGGTTTAGACCTGGTTCAGACTTGGTTTAGACTTGGTTCAGACTTGGTTTAGACCTGGTTTAGACCTGGTTCAGACTTGGTTCAGACCTGGTTCAGACCTGGTTTAGACTTGGTTTAGACCTGGTTTAGACCTGGTTCAGACTTGGTTCAGACCTGGTTCAGACTTGGTTCAGACCTGGTTCAGACTTGGTTTAGACTTGGTTTAGACCTGGTTCAGACTTGGTTCAGACCTGGTTCAGACTTGGTTCAGACCTGGTTCAGACTTGGTTTAGACTTGGTTTAGACCTGGTTTAGACCTGGTTCAGACTTGGTTCAGACCTGGTTCAGACTTGGTTTAGACTTGGTTTAGACCTGGTTTAGACCTGGTTCAGACTTGGTTTAGACTTTGTTTAGACCTGGTTTAGACCTGGTTTAGACCTGGTTCAGACTTGGTTCAGACCTGGTTCAGACTTGGTTTAGACTTTGTTTAGACCTGGTTTAGACCTGGTTTAGACCTGGTTCAGACTTGGTTTAGACCTGGTTTAGACTTGGTTTAGACTTGGTTTAGACTTTGTTTAGACCTGGTTTAGACCTGGTTTAGACCTGGTTCAGACTTGGTTTAGACCTGGTTTAGACCTGGTTCAGACTTGGTTCAGACCTGGTTCAGACCTGGTTTAGACTTGGTTTAGACCTGGTTTAGACCTGGTTCAGACTTGGTTCAGACCTGGTTCAGACTTGGTTCAGACCTGGTTCAGACTTGGTTTAGACTTGGTTTAGACCTGGTTTAGACCTGGTTCAGACTTGGTTCAGACCTGGTTCAGACTTGGTTCAGACCTGGTTCAGACTTGGTTTAGACTTGGTTTAGACCTGGTTTAGACCTGGTTCAGACTTGGTTCAGACCTGGTTCAGACTTGGTTTAGACTTGGTTTAGACCTGGTTTAGACCTGGTTCAGACTTGGTTTAGACTTTGTTTAGACCTGGTTTAGACCTGGTTTAGACCTGGTTCAGACTTGGTTCAGACCTGGTTCAGACCTGGTTTAGACTTGGTTTAGACTTGGTTTAGACTTGGTTCAGACCTGGTTCAGACTTGGTTCAGACCTGGTTTAGACCTGGTTTAGACCTGGTTCAGACTTGGTTCAGACCTGGTTCAGACATGGTTTAGACCTGGTTTAGACCTGGTTTAGACCTGGTTCAGACTTGGTTTAGACCTGGTTTAGACCTGGTTCAGACTTGGTTTAGACCTGGTTTAGACCTGGTTCAGACCTGGTTCAGACTTGGTTTAGACCTGGTTTAGACCTGGTTCAGACTTGGTTCAGACCTGGTTCAGACTTGGTTTAGACCTGGTTTAGACCTGGTTCAGACTTGGTTCAGACCTGGTTCAGACTTGGTTCAGACTTGGTTTAGACTTGGTTTAGACCTGGTTTAGACCTGGTTCAGACTTGGTTTAGACCTGGTTTAGACCTGGTTTAGACCTGGTTCAGACCTGGTTTACACCTGGTTCAGACTTGGTTTAGACCTGGTTTAGACCTGGTTCAGACTTGGTTCAGACTTGGTTCAGACCTGGTTCAGACTTGGTTCAGACCTGGTTTAGACCTGGTTTAGACCTGGTTTAGACCTGGTTCAGACCTGGTTTAGACCTGGTTCAGACTTGGTTTAGACCTGGTTTAGACCTGGTTCAGACTTGGTTTAGACTTTGTTTAGACCTGGTTTAGACCTGGTTTAGACCTGGTTCAGACTTGGTTTAGACCTGGTTTAGACCTGGTTCAGACTTGGTTTAGACCTGGTTCAGACCTGGTTCAGACTTGGTTCAGACCTCGTTTAGACTTGGTTTAGACCTGGTTTAGACTTGGTTTAGACCTGGTTCAGACTTGGTTTAGACCTGGTTTAGACCTGGTTCAGAACTGGTTTAGACCTGGTTCAGACCTGGTTCAGACTTGGTTAAGACTTGGTTTAGACCTGGTTTAGACCTGGTTCAAAGATTCAAAGATTCAAAGTGTTTATTGTCATGTGTACAGACAGAAAGCATGTTTCCTGTACAATGAAATTCTTACTTTGCCTGGTTCCCACAGTAAAATGTCACACAAGTAAGTAAAAATAAAAATAAGACAAATATACAAGTGATAATAATGCAGTACAAAAATACAAATATACAAAAAAATACAAGAGGGCAAAAGGAGTAAAGTAGTAAAGTGAGGTAGTGCAGTTGTGATGGTGTAAAGTGACGGTAAAGTAAAGTGACGTAAAGTAAAGTGACGGTGTAAAGTAAAGTGAGGTAGTGCAGTAGGTAACAATTGTTCATGTAATGTTGTGATTAGGTGTAGACTCCTATCTGCTGTTTAGAGTCTTATGGCAGAGGGAAAGAATGAGTTCTTCATTCTGAAGTCTGCATTTCACACTTCTGTACTCCGTCCTGAGGGTAGAAGTGTGAACAGACCATGTTGGGGGTGGAGGGTCTTTGAGGATGGAAGCAGCTCTTCTGTGGACTCTGGTAGATGCTCTGCAGAGAGGGCAGTGGAGTCCTGGTGATCTTCTGCAGTCTTCACCACTCTCTGCAGGCGTTTGCGGTCCATGACAGAAGTGCTGCCGTACCACACAGTGATGCAGCTGGTCAGACACTCTCAATGGTGCAGCTGTAGAAGTTGCTGAGGATCTTGGGCGACATGCCAAACTTCCTCAGCCTCCTCAGAAAATACAGCCGCTGTTGAGCCTTCTTGACCAGCTGCGTGATGTGAGGTGTCCAAGTGAGGTCCTCATTGATGTGGACACCCAAGTATTTGAAGCTGCTCACCCTCTCCACTTCAAGTTCCCGGATGAACAGTGGCTGAGGCGTTCTCCTCTCTCTCCTCATGTCCACTATCATCTCCTTTGTCTTGTCCGTGTTGAGGGTGAGGTTGTTGTCTTCACACCATGACACCAGACTGGCCACCTCCTCCTGTAAGCTGCCTCGTCACCGCCAGCGACCTATCAGTGTCGTCAGCAAACTTCAGGATAATGTTGTCCTTGTGAGAGGCGACACAGTCGTAGGTGTACAGGGTGTAGAGGATGGGGCTGAGTACACAGCCCTGTGGAGTACCAATGTTTGTGATGGTGCTGGCTGAAGTCCTATTACCAATCCTGACAGACTGAGGCCTGCCAGTCAGAAATCTAGGAGCCAGTCACAGAGGGTGGGGTGCAAACCAAGTGTGGACAGTTTGTGGGTGAGTTTGTGTGGGATGACCGTGTTGAAGGCGGAGCTGTAATCTATAAAAAGTATCCGTATGTATGAGTCCTTGTTCTCCAGGTGTGAGAGGAGTAGTGGACAGCAGTAGCGATAGCATCCGAGGTGGACCTGTTGGGTCGGTAGGCATACTGCAGGGGGTCAATGGTGTCGGTATGCTGCTCTGAATGTGGGCCAGCACCACTCTCTCGAAACACTTCATAATGATTGGAGTGAGTGCCACTGGCCTGTAGTCATTCAGGCAGGTGGGTGGGTTCTTCTTGGGCAGGGGACGATGGTCGTGGTCTTGAAGCATGATGGTACAATGCGCTGGCTGAGGAGAGGTTGAAGATGGAGGTGAAAACATCAACCAGCTCGTTGGCACATGCTCTGAGGGCCCGCCCAGGAATGTTGTCTGGTCCTGCTGCTTTGCGGGTTGATCTTCCTCAGAGCTCTGTGTACCTGTGTTGTTGAGATGGTTGGTGGAGGGGAGGGGTTGGGTGATCCAGGTGTGTGTGAGCTCTCTCTGCAGTGTTGCTGGGAGCCTCAAGCGGGCGTAGAAATTGTTGAGGTCATCCGGCAGGCTGTCTGTTGATGCGATGTTGTTGGTGGTGGTCCTGTAGTCTGTGATGTGCTGCAGGCCTTGCCACATCCGCCCTGAATCCGCAGTAGAGTAGAAGCTGTCCAGCTTCTCTCTGTACTGCCTCTTGGCCGCTGTGATGGCTTTTCTCAGTCCATACTTGCAGCTTTGTACTGCGTTCTCATTGCCTGATCTAAATGCAAGAGAGCGAGCACGCTATCCAGGGCTTCTGGTTGGGAAACTTCCTGATTTGTATGGTGGGCACGATGTTATCAACACAAGTGCTGATGTACCCAGACACATACTCAGCATAATATGCTGGCCAGGCTGGTTCAGACCTGGTTCAGACTTGGTTTAGACCTGGTTTACACCTGGTTCAGACCTGGTTTAGACCTGGTTCAGACCTGGTTAAGACTTGGTTTAGACCTGGTTCAGACTTGGTTTAGACCTGGTTCAGACCTGGTTAAGACTTGGTTTAGACCTGGTTTAGACCTGGTTTAGACCTGGTTTAAACCTGGTTTAAACCTGGTTAAGACTTGGTTTAGACCTGGTTCAGACCTGGTTCAGAACTGGTTTAGACCTGGTTCAGACCTGGTTTAGACCTGGTTTAGACCTGGTTTAGACCTGGTTCAGACTTGGTTCAGACCTGGTTTAGACTTGGTTTAGACTTTGTTTAGACCTGGTTCAGACCTGGTTCAGACTTGGCTAAGACTTGGTTTAGACTTGGTTTAGACCTGGTTTAGACCTGGTTTAGACCTGGTTCAGACTTGGTTCAGACCTGGTTTAGACTTGGTTTAGACTTTGTTTAGACCTGGTTCAGACCTGGTTCAGACTTGGTTTAGACCTGGTTTAGACCTGGTTCAGACCTGGTTCAGACTTGGTTTAGACCTGGTTTAGACCTGGTTCAGACTTGGTTCAGACCTGGTTCAGACTTGGTTCAGACTTGGTTTAGACTTGGTTTAGACTTGGTTTAGACCTGGTTCAGACTTGGTTTAGACCTGGTTCAGACTTGGTTTAGACCTGGTTTAGACCTGGTTTACACCTGGTTCAGACTTGGTTTAGACCTGGTTTAGACCTGGTTCAGACTTGGTTCAGACCTGGTTCAGACTTGGTTCAGACCTGGTTTAGACCTGGTTCAGACCTGGTTTAGACCTGGTTCAGACTTGGTTTAGACCTGGTTTAGACCTGGTTCAGACTTGGTTTAGACCTGGTTCAGACTTGGTTTAGACTTGGTTCAGACTTGGTTTAGACCTGGTTTAGACCTGGTTCAGACTTGGTTCAGACCTGGTTCAGACCTGGTTTAGACTTGGTTTAGACCTGGTTTAGACCTGGTTCAGACTTGGTTCAGACCTGGTTCAGACTTGGTTCAGACCTGGTTCAGACTTGGTTTAGACTTGGTTTAGACCTGGTTCAGACTTGGTTCAGACCTGGTTCAGACTTGGTTCAGACCTGGTTCAGACTTGGTTTAGACTTGGTTTAGACCTGGTTTAGACCTGGTTTAGACCTGGTTTAAACCTGGTTTAAACCTGGTTAAGACTTGGTTTAGACCTGGTTCAGACCTGGTTCAGAACTGGTTTAGACCTGGTTCAGACCTGGTTTAGACCTGGTTTAGACCTGGTTTAGACCTGGTTCAGACTTGGTTCAGACCTGGTTTAGACTTGGTTTAGACTTTGTTTAGACCTGGTTCAGACCTGGTTCAGACTTGGCTAAGACTTGGTTTAGACCTGGTTTAGACCTGGTTTAGACCTGGTTTAGACCTGGTTCAGACTTGGTTCAGACCTGGTTTAGACTTGGTTTAGACTTTGTTTAGACCTGGTTCAGACCTGGTTCAGACTTGGTTTAGACCTGGTTTAGACCTGGTTCAGACCTGGTTCAGACTTGGTTTAGACCTGGTTTAGACCTGGTTCAGACTTGGTTCAGACCTGGTTCAGACTTGGTTCAGACTTGGTTTAGACTTGGTTTAGACTTGGTTTAGACCTGGTTCAGACTTGGTTTAGACCTGGTTCAGACTTGGTTTAGACCTGGTTTAGACCTGGTTTAGACCTGGTTCAGACTTGGTTCAGACCTGGTTCAGACTTGGTTCAGACCTGGTTTAGACCTGGTTCAGACCTGGTTTAGACCTGGTTCAGACTTGGTTTAGACCTGGTTTAGACCTGGTTCAGACTTGGTTTAGACCTGGTTCAGACTTGGTTTAGACTTGGTTCAGACTTGGTTTAGACCTGGTTTAGACCTGGTTCAGACTTGGTTCAGACCTGGTTTAGACTTGGTTTAGACCTGGTTTAGACCTGGTTCAGACTTGGTTCAGACCTGGTTCAGACTTGGTTCAGACCTGGTTCAGACTTGGTTTAGACTTGGTTTAGACCTGGTTCAGACTTGGTTCAGACCTGGTTCAGACTTGGTTCAGACCTGGTTCAGACTTGGTTTAGACTTGGTTTAGACCTGGTTTAGACCTGGTTCAGACTTGGTTCAGACCTGGTTCAGACTTGGTTTAGACTTGGTTTAGACTTGGTTTAGACTTGGTTTAGACTTGGTTTAGACCTGGTTTAGACCTGGTTCAGACTTGGTTCAGACCTGGTTCAGACTTGGTTCAGACCTGGTTCAGACTTGGTTTAGACTTGGTTTAGACCTGGTTTAGACCTGGTTCAGACTTGGTTCAGACCTGGTTCAGACTTGGTTTAGACTTGGTTTAGACCTGGTTTAGACCTGGTTCAGACTTGGTTTAGACTTTGTTTAGACCTGGTTTAGACCTGGTTTAGACCTGGTTCAGACTTGGTTCAGACCTGGTTCAGACCTGGTTTAGACTTGGTTTAGACTTGGTTCAGACCTGGTTCAGACTTGGTTCAGACCTGGTTCAGACTTGGTTCAGACCTGGTTTAGACCTGGTTTAGACCTGGTTCAGACTTGTTTCAGACCTGGTTCAGACTTGGTTCAGACCTGGTTTAGACCTGGTTTAGACTTGGTTTAGACCTGGTTTAGACCTGGTTCAGACTTGGTTCAGACCTGGTTCAGACTTGATTTAGACTTGGTTTAGACCTGGTTTAGACCTGGTTCAGACTTGGTTTAGACCTGGTTTAGACCTGGTTCAGACCTGGTTCAGACTTGGTTTAGACCTGGTTTAGACCTGGTTCAGACTTGGTTCAGACCTGGTTCAGACTTGGTTTAGACCTGGTTTAGACCTGGTTCAGACTTGGTTCAGACCTGGTTCAGACTTGGTTTAGACTTGGTTTAGACTTGGTTTAGACTTGGTTTAGACCTGGTTTAGACCTGGTTTAGACCTGGTTCAGACTTGGTTTAGACCTGGTTTAGACCTGGTTTAGACCTGGTTCAGACCTGGTTTACACCTAGTTCAGACTTGGTTTAGACCTGGTTTAGACCTGGTTCAGACTTGGTTCAGACTTGGTTCAGACCTGGTTCAGACTTGGTTCAGACCTGGTTTAGACCTGGTTCAGACCTGGTTTACACCTAGTTCAGACTTGGTTTAGACCTGGTTTAGACCTGGTTCAGACTTGGTTCAGACTTGGTTCAGACCTGGTTCAGACTTGGTTCAGACCTGGTTTAGACCTGGTTTAGACCTGGTTTAGACCTGGTTCAGACCTGGTTTAGACCTGGTTCAGACTTGGTTTAGACCTGGTTTAGACCTGGTTCAGACTTGGTTTAGACTTTGTTTAGACCTGGTTTAGACCTGGTTCAGACCTGGTTTAGACCTGGTTTAGACCTGGTTCAGACTTGGTTCAGACCTGGTTAAGACTTGGTTTAGACTTGGTTTAGACCTGATTCAGACCTGGTTTAGACCTGGTTCAGACTTGGTTTAGACCTGGTTTAGACCTGGTTCAGACTTGGTTTAGACTTTGTTTAGACCTGGTTTAGACCTGGTTTAGACCTGGTTCAGACTTGGTTTAGACCTGGTTTAGACCTGGTTCAGACTTGGTTCAGACCTGGTTCAGACCTGGTTTAGACCTGGTTCAGACTTGGTTTAGACCTGGTTCAGACCTGGTTCAGACTTGGTTCAGACCTCGTTTAGACTTGGTTTAGACTTGGTTTAGACCTGGTTCAGACTTGGTTTAGACCTGGTTTAGACCTGGTTCAGAACTGGTTTAGACCTGGTTCAGACCTGGTTCAGACTTGGTTAAGACTTGGTTTAGACCTGGTTTAGACCTGGTTCAGACCTGGTTCAGACTTGGTTTAGACCTGGTTTACACCTGGTTCAGACCTGGTTTAGACCTGGTTCAGACCTGGTTAAGACTTGGTTTAGACCTGGTTCAGACTTGGTTTAGACCTGGTTCAGACCTGGTTAAGACTTGGTTTAGACCTGGTTTATACCTGGTTTAGACCTGGTTTAGACCTGGTTTAAACCTGGTTTAGACCTGGTTAAGACTTGGTTTAGACCTGGTTCAGACCTGGTTCAGAACTGGTTTAGACCTGGTTCAGACCTGGTTCAGACTTGGCTAAGACTTGGTTTAGACCTGGTTTAGACCTGGTTTAGACCTGGTTTAGACCTGGTTCAGACTTGGTTCAGACCTGGTTTAGACTTGGTTTAGACTTTGTTTAGACCTGGTTTAGACCTGGTTCAGACCTGGTTCAGACCTGGTTTAGACCTGGTTCCGACTTGGTTCAGACTTGGTTTAGACTTGGTTTAGACTTTGTTTAGACCTGGTTCAGACCTGGTTCAGACTCGGTTTAGACCTGGTTTAGACCTGGTTCAGACCTGGTTCAGACTTGGTTCAGACCTGGTTTAGACTTGGTTTAGACCTGGTTTAGACTTGGTTTAGACCTGGTTCAGACTTGGTTTAGACCTGGTTTAGACCTGGTTCAGACCTGGTTAAGACCTGGTTCAGACTTGGTTCAGACCTGGTTTAGACTTGGTTTAGACCTGGTTCAGACTTGGTTTAGACCTGGTTTAGACCTGGTTTAGACCTGGTTTAGACTTTGTTTAGACCTGGTTCAGACCTGGTTTAGACCTGGTTTAGACTTTGTTTAGACCTGGTTCAGACTTGGTTTAGACCTGGTTCAGACTTGGTTTAGACTTGGTTTAGACCTGGTTTAGACCTGGTTCAGACTTGGTTCAGACCTGGTTTAGACCTGGTTCAGACTTGGTTTAGACCTGGTTCAGACCTGGTTTAGACCTGGTTTAGACTTTGTTTAGACCTGGTTCAGACTTGGTTCAGACTTGGTTCAGACTTGGTTTAGACCTGGTTTAGACCTGGTTCAGACTTGGTTTAGACCTGGTTTAGACCTGGTTTACACCTGGTTCAGACCTGGTTCAGACCTGGTTAAGACCTGGTTCAGACTTGGTTTCGACCTGGTTTAGACCTGGTTCCGACTTGGTTTAGACCTGGTTTAGACCTGGTTCAGACTTGGTTTAGACCTGGGTTTGTTGTAAATCATTCATATCTTGAAATGTTAATAGTTTAGTTTTTTTCAACAGAAACAAATGGAGGACATTTGTACCAAACTATAAAAGAAGGAGCAGACGTCAGTTTGTTTTGTGAAAATGTGACTCCTGATCAGCCTCAATGTCAATTTACCACCTGGGACTTTTACAAGGATTTTCCTCCAACACGCCTTTTTGAAAAAGGACAGAAGATGGGTCTCATTTCAAGAGTGAGTCTGTCTGAGAACTGTTCTCTGGTTTTAGAGAGAGTCTCAGTGCAACAGGCTGGAGTCTACTTTTGTTCACAGTACGACAGAGAGAACAAACTGAGAGATGAATATACTGACATCTTTTTGTCTGTTGTGACCTGTGAGTATTTGTTCTATTTTCAGTCATATTTTCCTGTATTTTGAACTCAAAGCTTGTCCTGATGAAGTCAGTGACATTATTGAAACAGTTTCATGTGAAGTGTGTTTTCTGTGGTGAGCAGTGAGGCCACAGCCCTGAGCCTCTGAATGACTCTGAGCTACACTCTTTTAAGATAATGTTCTCTTAGACACACTGTGACGGAGTCAGAGCAGAGTCAAATGTAAAAGACTGAGATGAAAAAATGAAGAGCAGTTGTCCTCAGCTGTAGACGTAAGGAATAAGACTGTCACATGCTTTAGACTGACTTTACAAAGATATTATCAGCATTTTCACAATGTTTAGAGCAAAAATATCAAACTGTTAATTTGAGGAAGTGTCATTACTTTTGCATTTTCTCTTTGTGTCACATTTGTGCAGTGAGTGAAAACAGAGATGAAGACAGAGTGACACTGAACTGCTCTGTGACGAGATATGGATACTGCAGACACACAGTGAAGTGGCTGAACAACAGTGAAGAAGTGAACAAAGATCACAAACAGCTGCAGACGTCTCACTCTGACTGTGAGGCCACTGTGTCTTTTCTGCATCAAGATCAACCTTCACAGTTTTATCAGACTCTGAAGTGTGAAGTTATAGATAAGGATAAGCAGAAGTTCACCTTAAGTCCATCTGAGGAAACAGAGGTGACCACAGACCATCAAACTCACTCAGGTAGCTGTCTCTGATTCTAAAATGAAAAATAAAAACTGATTTAAAACTGTTCCAAACTAATAGCTGTTTATTTAGAGTAGACAAGGTCAATGATGTCATAAATAAAGACTTGAGGATGGAGGAACAAAAATGCAAACTCAGATGCGTCTTTGACAGAACTAGACAATAAAATGTTTTTTATAATGTCACAGCATCACCTGGAGCACCGGCAGTTATAGTTTGAACATTTACGGTAAAGTCCTATTGTTTCCTTGTTTTCCTTCATCAACAGGCTTCTGTGAATAAGACCAAGGAAAAGGACAGGAGACTTATCAAAGCCGCGTAGAAACATGTTAAGATGTGTTTATAAAATGACAATCCCATCATTCACATGAGCAGTTGTGGATAAATCCAGCGGCTGAAAACAAAACCCCTTGAGCCCATTGTGTTACTTATGGACCTCACTAGGGAACAGACTGAAGGCCCATAAGTGTGTGTGCTGTTTGCAGATTTGCTGCTGAGACACGTGGTTGGCATTGTGGCTTTAGCAGCTCTCATAATGTGTGTTAGTGCAGTTCTCATCTGGATCAGGACTAAAGGTAGGACTGGTCCCAGAGTCACATGAAACAAAGCGAGTGGACTGTGGAGCTAAAGACTGTGTGTTTGTTTCAGGGTCCAGAGCTCAGAGGCAGCAGCGCACTGTGAGTAAAAACACACTTCATCACTAATCTACAAACACGATTATCACAAAGAACAAGAACTCATCCTACAGTCTGGTTTAAAGTTTGTGAAAGCCCAGGTGTGTTTGTGTCACAGGTGGACACTGAAGGTTTCACAGTGGAGTTTGAAAACGTCGGAGAGACTTCTGTTTCTTTAAGATTTCACAGCTCCACGTCCGCTCAGCCTCCAGCCTCTCACTGAGCTCGTTCTCTGAGGGGCTGTTCACACGGAGACAAAAATCACTGTATCCATATACATTTTGTATCGTATTGGCCTTTCGTCCACACGGATCCGGTGTTTTGGGAGACTGAATCCGCTATTTTTTGAAACAGGGTTCTAAAGTGGATAAATCTTTCGACAACACCTTTGCGACACCCTTGCGGTGTCGTGTGTACAGCCAATCCGTATATTTTGTGAAAACGATGATGTCATCGCATCACGTGTCGGCCTCGTCACACGTAACAGCAACAACAATAATGGCGGACTACATGATTGAGTTCGTGCTGCAGAAGCTACTAAGCCTACTAGCTTTATTACAGCAAAATCTATTGCTTCTATGCAGTTGTGGTGAGCAACAAGCGATAATGGACAACACCATACGCCACATGCTCTTAGATCCACATGAAAGAGAACCAGGAGAGCAACCAGGAGAAAATGAATGGAGAGAGAATTTCCGCATGTCCAAAGCACTCAGAACTCAGTCCGTATATTGAAGAGCAAACAACAAACATGAGGGCACCAATTACTACACTCTAAATATATGACTGCAACAATTTGAGAACTTGTTTTTATTAGAAAATAAATATTTAGGTCTTCGTCTTCTTCTGCAGCGCGCAAGGTTATGCGCATGCTCAAAGTCTTCTTCTCCGTGTATATCTGTGGCAGAATTACAGCGCCCCATACTGGTCGGGCATATATACTACATCGTTTTCAGCCGGCCGTGTGTATGCAGATATTTTCTTGAGACGACGCCGTCTCAAGATCGGATAGGGGATGCACTGGCTTCGTGTGGACATAGCCTGAGACTCACCTCAGACTCTTTGTTCTAAACCCTGAGCAGCTCAAGAACACAAATGAGTCCCTGCACATCAGCTGACTGTCTGTTCACTGACTCTTTGTCCTGTAAAGAGTCAGGACTCTTTACAGGACATTCTCTAACTAACTATTCTCTAAGAAGGTTTTAACAAATCTACTTTGTTTTATATATACTTAGACTTAAACTGCTAACTCTTAAATAATGTATGTTATTATTATTGCACATACTGAAAAGACAAGCTGTTAGTTAAGTTGTATGCATGGGTCAGTTCTTAAAACGGCATTCTTACTTCAGGAATTTAAATTGTATTTATTGTCTACACTGCATTAATTCCCTAAATTAAAGGAAACTGCTGCAGCTCTATGAATGTAATGTTCAGAAAGATGGGAATAAACAGAAAAAGTCTAATGTTTACTGCAGCAGCTGTACCTCCAGCTTCTCGCTGCTACAACAGGATTTTCTCTGATTTAGATTCAATATTAACAATGATCCAAGTTTCTAAATTCTGCTTCAAATACATATAATTTCTCAAATAGAGACTTGATGTTTGTGTCAGTTCTATTTCGTCATTGTTTCTGTAGCAGACGTCTCTCTCTAGACCCAGCCGCAACACAAGGTTCTTCAGGAGGTACAGAACCAAACCATCCTGTACCACCAGGCTAACACTTAAGGGCAATTTACACATCGACAAAAAGTAAATGATGGGCCATACTGTAATCAAAATGATCTGCGTTCATACAAATCCAGTTTACTCCATCCATCTATCCATCTTCTACCGCTTATCCGGGGCCGGGTCGCGGGGGTCTAAGCAGAGATGCCCAGACTTCCCTTTCCCCAGACACTTCCTCCAGCTCTTCCGGGGGGATACCGAGGCGTTCCCAGGCCAGCCGAGAGACATAGTCCCTCCAGCGTGTCGTAGGTCTTCCCCAAGATCTCCTCCCAGTGGGACATGCCCGGAACACCTCCCTAGGGAGGCGTCCAGGAGCTCCTCACCTTATCTCTAAGGGAGTGCCACGCCACCCTGCGGAGAAAGCTCATTTTGGCTGCCTGAATCCGGGATCTTGTTCTTTTGGTCAAGACCCAAAGCTCATGACTATAGGTGAGAGTAGGAACGTAGATCAATGGGTAAATCGAGAGCTCTGCCTTGCAGCTCAGCTCCTTCTTTACCACAACAGACCGGTACATTGACCGCATCACTGCAGAAGCTGCACTGAATTGTCTGTCAATCTCACGCTCCTTCCTTCCCTCACTTGTGAACAAGACCCCAAGATACTTAAACTCCTCCAACCTGAAGGGCAAGCCACCCTTTTCTGACTGAAAACCATGGTCTCAGACTTGGAGGTGCTGATCCTCATCCCAGCTGCTTCACACTCAGCTGCAAACCGTCCCAGTGCACACTGAAGGTCCTGGCTTGATGTAGCCAACAGGACAACATCATCTGCAAAAAGCAGAGACGAGATCCTGTGGTCCTCAAACCAGACCCCCTCAGGCCCCTAGCTGCGCCTAGAAATTCTGTCCATAAAGATAATGAACAGGACCGGTGACCAACATGTCCAACATGCACTGGGAACAGGTCTGACTTACTGCCGGCAATGCGAACCAAGCTCCTGCTCCGGTCGTACAGGGACCAAACAGCCCTTAGCAAAGGGCCCCGGACCCCATACTCCCAGAGCACCCCTCACAGGGCACCACGAGGGACACAGTCAAATGCCTTTTACAGATCTACAATGCACATGTGGACTGGTTGGGCAAACTCCCACAAACCCTCCAGCACCCTGGAGAGAGTATAGAGCTGCTCCAGTGTTCCATGACCGGGACGAAAACCGCATTGTTCCTCCTGAATCCGAGGTTTGACTATCGGCCGCATTCTCCTCTCTAGTACCCTGGCAAAGATTTTCCCGTGGAGGTTGAGGAGTGTGATCCCTCTGTAGTTGGAACACACCCTCTGGTCCCCCTTCTTAAAAAGAGGGACCACCACCCCGGTCTGCCAGTCTAGAGGTACTGTCCCCGACCGCCACGCAATGTTGCAGAGGCGTGTCAGCCAAGACAGCCCCACAACATCCAGAGACTCGAGGTACTCAGGGCGTATCTCATCCACCCCTGGTGCCTTGCCACCGAGGAGCTTCCAAACTACCTCAGTGACTTCAGCCTGGGTGATGGATGAGTCCACCTCTGAACCATCGGCCTCTGCTTCCTCAGTGGAAGACATGTCGGTGGGGTTGAGGAGATCCTCGAAGTATTACTTCCACCATCCAACAATATCTCCAGTTGAAGTCAGCTTCCCCCTCCTGAGGCGCCGGACGATTTACCAGAATTTCTTTGAGGCCGACCGATAGTCCTTCTCCATGGCCTCACCAAACTCCTCCCAGACCCGAGTTTTTGCCTCCACAACCACCCGGGCTGCAGTCCGCTAGGCCTGGTCTCCTTCTTCAGCGATACGGCATCCCTTACTTCCAGTGTCCACCACCGGGTTCGGGGATTGCCGCCACGACAGGCACCAGAGACTTTGCAGGTTCGACTGGCCGCGTTGACAATGGAGGGGGAGAACATGGTCCACTCGGACTCAATGTCTCCAGTCTCCCTCGGAATCTGGTCGAAGCTCTGCGGTGGTGGGAGTTGAAGATCTCTCTGACAGGGGACTCGGCCAAACGTTCCCAACAGACTCTCACAGTACGTTTGGGCCTGCCAAGTCTGTCCAGCTTTCTCCCTCGCCATCGGATCAACTCACCACCAGGTGGTGATCAGTTGACAGTTCCGCCCCTCTCTTCACCCGAGTGTCCAAGACATATGGCCGGAGGTCAGAAACAACTACAAAGTCGATCATCGATCTCCGGCCAAGGGTGTCCTGGTGCCACTTGCACTGGTCGACACCCTTATGCTTGAACATGGTGTTCGTTATGGACAACAAACTGTGACACGCACAGAAGTCCAATAACAGAACATCGCTCGGGTTCAGATCCGGGGGGCTGTTCCTCCCAATTGCTCCCCTCCAGGTGTCACTGTCGCTGCCCATGTGAGCGTTAAAGTCCCCCAGTAGAACGACGGAGTCCCCGGTCGGCGCACTTTCCAGCAACCCTCCCAGAGACTCCAAGAAGTCCAGGTACTCTGCACTGCCCTTTTGTCCGTAAGCACAACAGTCTCTCACAACAGTGAGAGACCTATCCCCGACCCGAAGGCGCAGGGAAGCGACCCTCTCGTTCACTGGGGTGAACTCCAACACATGGCCACACCAAACCAGCCCGCCGCCTCTCACCGCAGCAACTCCAGAGTAGTGGGTCCAGCCTCTCTCAAGGATTTGGGTTTCAGAGCCCAAGCTGTGCGTGGAGGTAAGCCCGACTAGTCGTATCTCTCAACCTCCCGCACAAGCTCAGGCTCCTTCCCCGCCAGCGAGGTGACAGGCCAGAAAAAGAACCCTTTATGGATATTAAGAAATCAAGGAATCAAGGACCGTTACGTCGCCCGGTATGGCGCAACCGGGGCCCCACCCTGGAGCCAGGCCCAGGGTTGGGGCCTGGCGTCCCCAAGGGACCTGGCCAGGCTCAGCCCAAAAGAGCGATGTGGGGCCGACCTCCCGTGGGCCCTCCATCTGCAGGAGGAACCATAAGGGGCCGGGGCAATGTGGATTGGGTGGCAGTCGAAGGTGGGGGCCTCGGCGACCCAATACCCGGACACAGATTCAATTTACTATTAATACCAATTAATTTCAGTGGATACAGTGAATGAATGTGATAAAGATCAAACATATGAGGCTTTGTTAAAGTCAAAAAGGAAAAACGAAATCTAAACAAGTCACTAATAAAATATCTAGAGTATCAATGTGTCAGTGCTATTATTTACTTGCAAATATTTATTTTCATTTATTCTGTGATAAAACTGCTGAAACCCTTTTCTTTTTTCAGCACAAACCCCTGTATCTCTGCGTATTTAATTAAACTTCCAGTTATAAAACTTACTTATAATAGTAATGAAATATTGTTAGTATACTGTAAGGTTGTCATTATTCTACTAACAACTACCTTTACTGTCATAAAAAAAATATGTTGCTGGCTTGGTTTATTAGTTTAAATGTTGTAATGCCATCAAGTAACTATATCACCAATTGTATTGCATATCTAAACCTGGAACAAGCAAGGACTAAACAGCTCCAAATAAGATAGGTATAGTTAAAAACATACATTTTGTGTGTATTTATTTATTGACTAAAAATAATATATTATTAATAGGATCAGAATTTGGACAGAATGGACAGAAATTATGATATAATAGCGTTTAGAGTGTTTGTGTCTCCATCCTTTACCCAGTGCTCTGTCTGCGGCCCCGCCCCTCTAAAGCGTTGCCACGGTGACTGCCGGTTTACGTGATGACGTCGGAAGTATATGAGCGCAGGCGGCGGGCTCTCGTTCCTTTTTACCGCCATCGGAGCGGAGTCTCTTTCTTCCCGGGACTGCCACACTACGCAGCGCCACCTTACCAGCCCCAACCTCCGGCCACACATCGAAGGTAAGACCCGGGACTTGGACACAGCTTCCACGCTGACGCCTTTAACTCCTTCTTGCTTCTGGAAGTTAAAAATCCACCTGTGTTTCTTATGTAAGCGGCGTTATCGGCCGATGGCTTTGCTAATGCTAGTTGTGGCTGATAACGGCAGCAGCCATTGAGACGGGCTCCACCATGATGTTTAACGCACGATTAAATAAATAAAAATCAAGAAAACGGCACTTTTCCCTATCTTTACAGGGTGTTATTTTCAAACGAAATACAAAGAAAACGATCGCCATGTTAATGTGGAGTTTGTAGCCTTTTTGCATTTGTTGACACGTGTCTTGTAAGTGCACATTTTGGACCTGACCTTATTTTCTGGATGTTGAGTTTCAGTGAAGATAACAGTGGCTATAACTCCAGTGTTCAAGCGGCTAACTTAGCTGTTTTAGGCACAGTTGAAGAAGAACAAAAGAGGGATGTTCACGTTAATGAGGTCTAAGTAGTTTGTACATTGACACCACTTTTAACGTTGCTCGCATTTTCTCTCTCTGCAGCCTCTTAAAAGTGGTGCTCGAGCTAAGTTAGCTGCACATGAGCTAGCCGCACTAGCCCGCCACAAACATCAAGGCAGTGCACTGACAGGAGTCCAAAGGCCGGCTAAAGTTGGCCTGTTTGGAGTGTGGGTATTTATTTTGTAGCTTAAGCTAAGTTGCAACAAGTTGGATGTGAGAAACTGGACTTGGGAGCTTAAGATCTGATGTAACGGGGAGGGTCCAAATGAAGGACTGTCTCATTTTGTTTTTGGTGTGTCCCAGTGGTGGGCTTCTACAATGGAGCGTGCAACACGTGGTCGTGGGGTAAAATGAGAGGAGCCCTGTCCCATCCCATAGGGGTTTATTGTACTATTAGAACCTATTGTTCACCAAACTAGCAACTTATATTTTCAAATGGAAGGTGCTGTTGCTGAGAAATGGGATGTTTAGAGATTGTTAGGCAGCTTTTGGGATGTATTAAATGTCTTCAAAGTAGATGTAATTGAATGGAAGCACAATATGCATATTTTTACTCAAAAATGACCAAGTTTGCAGCTTTTAGAAAAGGGGTGAAGCTATAGATGGACCGTTTACTTTACTTAGTTCCATTCAGAAAGCCTTTTTTATTAGTAGGGAGATATCTGATATATGTTCACAGTTAAGATATGTGACCCTACACAAACCAAAAATTTAAACTGATTTCCTTGCTGCTTATGTTATATTTGGCACATTTAAACAAAAATAAATCAAAAGCACATGTGACTGGTTTATTTACATTTTACTGACACTCTAAGCTGCTGTGTTCCTTACATAAAACCCAGACCACAGTGCACGGATATGTTCAATCGGATAAAACAGAAGTAGTTAAACTTGAAGCACACTCAACTAAAACCCAACAAAAATGCAGTACTGTGTAATTCTCCACTTACAGGTCTTGTTGTATAGTGTTGTAGAAAACGGAGAGAAGCATCTAAAGCTGGCTTTGTCTAAGCCCTGGCCTTGTTTTAATTTGGTGTTATTGAGAGCTGCCATCACTGTTACCATCTTATGTTTGCTTCACTCAAGGAATGAGGCCGGTGGCTGATGCTGAGTCACTTCTCGCTGTGATCCTCTCTGGTCTCTCACATCCAGGAGCAGCTGGTGTTGTGTGACAGACTGAGAGAACTGACTCATTATCAGTCACAGGAGCGTGCTGCGTGGACAATTATCGGTTATTTATTAAGGAAGTGAATGTTTAAAGAAGCTATATATGGTGCACAGCCGCTAGAAACGTTAGAAAAGCAGTGTCATGTGTAAGAATGGACTGTCTAACTCAAAGTGCAACGGTATTGGTCCTTATTTATCAAAGTTGCATAAAAACGGGCATACAAAAGAGTCCGTACGACAGAGTGCGCGCTGGGATTTGAAACTGTACGTACCAGGCCAATCCTGGTGTACGCACAACCGGCTGTTGATAAATCCTGTGGACTGAAACATACGTGAAATATTTACTGCTCAGCTGGACTCCCCCACAAAGTTTTGCTTATTTTTTTGACAACCAAACCACATCTGATGCCTAAATACTTGAAGATGGAACATCTTTGACGTATATCTTTCAGAGATGTTCTTTGTAACTCTTAAAATAAGAGTTGTCATAACTACATTCTACCTTAAACAAAAATAGCGTCGCTGGTCACTGCAGCTTCAGTGGAGGCAGCAGGGTGCACCTGCTGAGTCTGATACTTTTGTTGCCCTTTTGCAAAGTGCGTTTACCTTAAGCAGAATAGAGAAACTATAGACAGGTGCCAGTGCATGTCATTTCTAAATATTGATTTTGCTGCTCAGCTCGGTGCTGACTTTAAACTTGCGTGTATTTACACCAACTCTTGACCACCCAATCTTTCGCCGTACGCACTAGTGCTACAACGACACGTCGTTGACTACAAAAATACGTCAGCGTGCCTAAAATGAAGCCTCAATCTCTACAAATGGTAAATGCGAAAATGACAAATAAAAACACCTGTGATGAAGCTTTGGCATAAGTAATGGCTGACTCTGATTCTGAAGGAGACCGTAATAAAAGTAATGGCCGCGCCTTATGAGAGGTCCCATACTCTAAAAAACTACTAACTATGCCATAAAAACAGATAAAGCTTCTGCAACCAAATACCTACAGTACATGTGTATTTTTCTCAGATCTTTTTTTATACATTTGACTAGTTAAAGAATATTAGAAGTTGTAGTTGTACTGTAGTTTACTAATTTTGCTTTACAAGTTACTGTTAATAATTTATTTTCAAAATAGACAGAAAAAAGAAACAAATTTGTTCATTAGTCTGTATGTACTGTAAATAACATAACCGCCAATATATAATGCCATGGTATGCAAATTAGGGCTGGAAGTTTAAAATATATTCTCTACAAGTTGAGAATATTGATCATGTACAGATTTTATATTTTTTATTTTGTTTTTTTCCAATCCCCTACTTATTAAGAAAAGCAATAAATCAGACTACTTAAAGCAAATTTTGCTTTTATTTAAAAGCAAGACAAATGTAACCCCATTTCTGGGATGAATAATAAATATGAACATTGGTACTTAACATGGCAGGCTCCAGCATCATATGAATGAGGGTCTAAGCTTTTAATCAAATTAATAAACCCAGTGAGGAAAACTCCACAATAAATGCAAATCAGTGCAAAGGTGACAGCTTTAGTGATTGGATCACCGTGTTTGTGAAACAGTATTTGTTTAAAGGATTGGTAGTTGCTGTTTTTAGCTAAGGTTATGGTGACTGCGTGTTTGTTCGTAAGATACTGGCATTTTCATAAGCTAGGTTAATGTTTATTTAACTTGGGACAAAATGCTAAAATATTGACACTGAATGCAAAGAAATTTGTCAATCCAAGGCTATCTTTCCACTACATCGCCCCAGATATAATTTATTGTAAACTGTCTGCAGAATTGGGTATTGCAACATTTTATAAAAGGTGGTCAGTCAGATTTAGTAAATTACACCTTATCTTTATTTTTGGTTTGTCATCTTAAGAAATAAACCTGTAAATTAAGCAGTTAAATTGGAATTTGACACTTTACTAAACAAACCAGACTGTCTGACGAAACAAACTAGTGTGAATGCACCCTTAAACCAATGAGTGTTTAACATGGCTTGATCTGAAAAACTCTACTCTGCTGGAGGATGGCTGCAGTTTAAAATATATTCTCTACAAGTTGAGAATATTGATCATGTACACCATGTCTGTCTTTTTTAGGTGTGGGTGTTTTTGTTCAAGCACAAATTTAATGAAGCTAAATCACTGAATATTAAAATGGGTTATGTATTTTTGATACCAGTGAGCTGTGACAGAAATGCATTCAAATATTATGCATAGGTTGAACATTGGTCTTAACATGGCAGGTTCCCAGCATCATATGAATGAGCGTTTGTTTTAGGATGCGAAGGTGAAATACACAGGTAGAGGAAAACTCACAATAAATGCAAATCAGTCAAAGGTGGGACAGAATTTTATATGGATCGTTATTTGTGAAACAGTATTTGTTTAAAGGCTGGTAAAGGTGTTGTAGATATAATGGTGAGGGACTAAGTGTAAGAAATATAAAAGCAAAGGTTAATGTATTTAACTTGGGACAAAATGCATAAAATATTACACTAGAATGCAAAGAAATTTGTCAATCCAAGGCTATCTTTCCACTACATCGCCCCAGATATAATTTATTGTAAACTGTCTGCAGAATTGGGTATTGCAACATTTTATAAAAAGGTGGTCAGTCAGATTTAGTAAATTACACCTTATCTTTATTTTGGTTTGTCATCTTAAGAAATAAACCTGTAAATTGCACTAAAAAAGGTTATTCACATTTGTCTGTTCCCATGGAGTAAAACAAAGTTGTCCTGTTCTTTCTTCTTAAAATGTTCTTCTTCTCTTTAGCATCACTTGAGACTCGGCTAAGATGGCAGACATCGACAAGTGAGTATAATCATGTATATGATCAGTTTTCTTCCTGAACCTGGATTTTCAAATCAAAAACGGATTGAGAATTGCACTTGGGCAATTATCAGTGCAGCCTGTTGTGGATCATTTTAAAGTTTGGGGACTTTCTCAGTTGAGTTATGTAATTTGTGGCATTTTAAAAGTTAATCACAGAAGAACATCATTGCATTAGTCCCTCAAACCTCTGTCGTCACTTTTGCCGTTGGCTGTGACCCATCGATTCCTCTGCTGCAAAACAACAGGAAGAGATCCCCCATGTTTTGTGTTGAGCTCTCTGCAGAGTCTTGAAGTGAAGCGTCATGTTTCAGTGGCTCAGCAGAAGACTCAGGATCCACCACAGACTCGGTTATTGTTTTCTTCACTGTGGGTCCCCACGTTATAATTGCATTATATATTTATTACCTATTGCTTCATAGATTATGCAGTCTAAACTTTTCTGTCTATTTTCATTTGGCACTACTTTTTCATTAGAACAAGTAAATTATTTTTTCCCCACTGCAAGCTCTTAGGCAAAACCTATTGTCCCACCCATTGTCCCTATTTTTTTGGCTCATCTTGTAGCAATTTGCCGCAGTGTCAGACTTGTCCTAACAGCTGAACTTACCACTGACTTGGACTTGACTTTTTGTGACAAAGAATAAGTTTAAAGCTTAAAACATGCTTGATTTAGATCTATACTAAACCTACCTTTAGTTTCATGTTATTGTAAAATAAAGATGGTGGTATTGTAAATAAAGAAACTGGTGCTCTATGTTCAGCACTAGATTGTTTAGAAACAACACCTTATGGATGTCAAATGAAAGGATGATGGTACGCTGTTGTGAGTGAATCTCCCAAGAAGTGATGTCTACTTGACTTAAACTGAAAGCTAAACTAAACTGTCTCTCAAATTATTTACTTATCCGAGGACACATTACTGTCAAGTGTGAATTAAACTGAATTATTGATGCATGCTTTGGGGGGATAATTTTTGCCCAACCTAAAATGCCACATCCACAAGGGTACTGCTAATAAAATGTATTGTGTAGCCCAACACTTGGAATTCAAAATTGTGATCTTTTTGCCATCACTCAAAATGGCCAAGTAGACTCACTTCTCGACACCCACTGCTGCTTCATAATTATGCCTGTTATATCATGCAAAACATGCTTAATAACCAGTGTAAGGTGTCTGCTATTTCACTGACCAATTTATTTTATCCTCCTTTCCTCATGTGCAGCAAAGAGCAGGCTGAGATGGACCCTGCAGACATGGAGGACGTGGAGGAAGTGGAAGAGGAAGAGACTGGAGAAGACGTCAACAGCAAAGGTAAGCTTCAGCATTAACCCTAGAGTCATGTTGCATGGATTGTTAGAAGGTTTTTTTTTTTTTTTTTTTAAAGGAATAATTCATGTTGTTATCTTGGATCTTATGGCTGTTGATGCTCCTGACAGTTTCTTTAGTTTATTCCCAGCTCATTGTGGATGTATATAGTTGCCTCTCCAACCTCAGTCTATTTTTAGCTCTGGTTTGATTAGCCTTTTAAAAAGAGACAGACATAAAAGCTGACCCATATTTGCTGCCGAGAGCTAATTTGTCACTGCGACCACACTCGGAAGAAAGCCTAACGCCAGGCCTCAAGCTGGAGTAGGATTATAATAAATGCATGAGGAATAACCGTTTTTCAAAGCACTCGCATCAGTTACATAAGACAGGAGAAGACTACTGCTGTGCTACACCACAAGGCCTTTACAGCATCTACATACACTTTGGCCAAAGACAGAATTCTGCACCTTTTTGACCTTGAATAAACTTGACTGGGCTTTGAACACAAGCCTCAGAGATCGGTGGGTAAATTGTAATTTTATTGGACTAATTCTACTGCAGCCTGAGCCTGATTGGTTTTAGCTTTTATCTCCAGCGCAATGCCTAATTCCATGTTTGCTGTATACAAGAGTTTAATTGCTGTTAACGCCGAGTTAAATAATCTTGAAAGAAACCCAATTAACCCTGGGATGAATCTGTTGGGAAATACTGATCAATATAGTTTTTTGGATAAAAGTATAAGATTGTTTTAAGTATTGTTATGCTACCTTTTCCTATTGAAAGACACTTTTTTTCAGTTCTTTTACTAGGGAAATTTGTAATTGGGTGGACCATGTATTGCATAATCAGATTGTCTTCCTCTTGTGATGCATCATGATAAAGATGCAGATATCAAGAGATTTGTTTAAAGGCCATTTCCCACTGTTTTTTAGACAAATTAAATTACTAAACCGCACAAAATCCAAAGCTATTGTAAATCAACATATCTGGCAAATTAGATACAAGTATAATAAATTAGACGCATACTTTAGGTCATACCTGACATTTTTCTAGTTGAGAGTAGAACTCATAATTTTCAAACCACAGCCTTTTGGAAATTGGATCTCAAATCTGTATTTCACCTAAAGGGTTAATTTCAGCAATTTTCCGCATAAAGAACAAATCCAGGCTTTGCAAACAAAATCGACATTGTGTCTGTTTAATCTTGTCCCCTGCCAACCCCCGACTAGGGTTTGCTTGAAGTGAGCAACGTGTCCGACACTAGACAGTGACAGCAGACCGGTGACAGACGGCACAAAGGGAGAGTGAATTTTATTTCTGTCTGCCATCTCTTGTGTAGATACAGCAGTCAAAGGATGCACTGCCAATACCTTAGTCTCCTGTCTGGAAGGATGACACAGCAGTAAACGAGGGGAGGATCTCAAATGTTGGCACAGATACGGGGCAAGTCTTGGGTTATAATTAATTCAAAAAGGAAATTGTTCTGTTAATCTCCATCTAATAAAAAAAAAAAAATTAACAGTCCGGTAAAGCACAGGACTTCACGAGACATGATAGAATACAGTAAAAGTACAGTGAAAGTATACAACGGTTCAACCAACTGACTGACCCCCTCTTCTTCTTCTTCTAACTTAACAATTAACATTACACATTTTTTTACAATATTTTTTTAAAAATCCTTAAATACAACCCCCTTCATGAGTTTGCACTGAAATACTGTTCTCTGGTATCTTATTCTTGTAATAGTTTACAGTAAGGCTGTGCAATTAAATTGCAATAAAATAAATTGCAATTTTTTTCAGTTGCAAAGGCCTCAATTATTTGTCATGTTGCAAGAAATAAAGTTCATGATTGACCTGAGACACTATGCTTGTATGTGTGTGTGTGTTACAAAGACAAAATTACCAGGGTAAACAGACGGGTCTAGTTGAAGCTTAAGATTGTGGTCATGTTGTTACTCCGTTACGCACTAATTTGAACTCTTAACTCTACACTGTGTCCCAACAGAGGACAGGGGATGTTGCCTATTAGTTAAATAAAAGTTAGCAAAGCAGGTCAATTTCTTTTGAGGCTGTTGACTCTTGGGTAGTGCTCTGCCTGAAAGATGCTGTTCTTTCTTACAATAAGCATTCGCCATGCTTGGATCTTGGCAGGTTTAGACCCATTAGCTACAACCATATTTAGGGCCCAGTTTAGGAGGTCTGGGGAATCTCATGTCGTCTTTGACACTCTCTCTGCTACATATACGTTTTTTTGTTTTTCTCTGAACTAAAATGAAAATGCAACTTTTTGTCAACGACTGGAGCAAAAGCAGGACAAACATGCACCAAAAAGGTCTCATAAGCCGTTTGAAGATCATTGTTGGAGAAAAAAATGAACAAAGACCCCAAGTTTAAAATCAAGGCCAATGGGCAATACAGTGTGAATTTTTTTTTTTAAAGGTTAAATAAAAATGTCCTCCATATAATTTCATGCAACATCTAATGCAAACTGCAGTAGCCTCTGAAATTGTCCATAAAAATGTATCCTTTCTATGCAGCTGATGACGTAATGGCTGCCACCAGATTTCAATCCCAGCCCGTTTTTGTGTATTTGCAGCTCGTCAGCTCACTGTACAGATGATGCAAAACCCACAGATCCTGGCAGCTCTTCAGGAGAGACTGGATGGTCTGAGTGGCTCTCCGTCAGGGTACATCGAGAAGTGAGCCCTGTCGACTGCTTTACTCTTAAATAGCTGTTTAAAAAGCACTCCTACAACTAATTGTTTTCTGTTTGTAGTTTACCAAAGGTGGTTAAGCGGCGTGTTAATGCCCTGAAGAACCTGCAAGTTAAATGTGCTCACATTGAAGCAAAGTTTTATGAAGAAGTGCATGAACTGGAGAGAAAGTACGCAGCTCTGTATCAGCCGCTATTTGACAAGGTACTTTTTTTACTTGAAGCACATTAAATCCTCTAATTCTACTTGAGTTACATATTTTAGATCCAGCATTATTTTAGCCTAGAAATTCGGCATAGACATTTGTAATTTCTTGGCTAATCAAATCGCATGATTCTGCGGCATAATGAAGCTTAAAGACTGACCTTGGTCTGGTGGTCAGATCTGTCACCCGTTCAGCTCACATATTTAATGGAGGCATATTTATTTGTATATAAACATTTTCAGCTACTCTGTTTTTATTTTTTTATAGAGGAGTGACATTGTCAAAGCGGTGTACGAGCCCACAGACGAGGAGTGTGAGTGGAAGGCAGATGAAGAGGAAGAGCTGACAGTAAGTAAACAGGTACAGGTGACGTATTAAAACACATGCGCTAAACACCCACCCCACATGTGCTACACAAGTTTGTCCAATGAGATTACCGTATTTTTCGGACTATAAGTCGCACCTGAGTATAAGTCGCATCAGTCCAAAAATACATCATGACGAGGAAAAAAACATATATAAGTCGCACCGGACTATAAGTCGCATTCATTTAGAACCAAGAGAAAACATTACCGTCTATTTACATGTGTTTATGTGTGTGTACATGTGTAAATACACACACGAATCTCTCTCCTGGCATTTTCTCAAAAGTTACGTATTTATTATTTCTTAAACATTGTCAACACATTAACTGTGCACCACACCTCATTCATTGTTTTACTGATTATATTTCTGCTAGAGGTTAATACTAGAGTTGCTGTCGTTTTGTGAACAGGGCATTTTGTTTGTGCTAGCTAGCTTACATGCTAGCGGGTTTTTAGCAATTGAGTTAGCGCTTAGCATACCTCGAGTGTTGTGCTTCATTTATTTAAAATCCAAGACCAAGAACAGATATTGGTAATCTGGCAAGTCTGGCAAGGCAAGTTATTCAGCTAATGGTACACAATAGTACACAGAACAACAGGCTGAATATGTATATTAACGTAACACATTAACAGTAGTAATGGGCGATATGAACGATATGCGATATAAATGATAAAAAATTGGCATACGATAGAGGTTTTAATTCTATTGCACTACCGCGATAATACATGTTGATGACGCAATTTCCCCGCAAAATTTACAGCCACGAGCTGCAGCTTGAAACATGGCTGAAAGCGAAACGGAGGAGCTGGTGAAAAAGACGCAACATCCATTATTTGGACGTAATTCGGATTTAAGCCGTCTAACGTGCAGCAGCAAATTATACTCTGTAGAGTGTGTGGGGCAACAGTTCCGGCTAAGAGAGGTAACACGACTAATCTGTTGTACTACCTCAAAACGAAACATGTTACCTTTGCCAGCTCCGTGAAGACTTCACGGAGCTGGCAAAGCTGGTATTCAGTAACATGTTTCGTTTTGAGGTAGTACAACAGATTAGTCGTGTTACCTCTCCGTGAAGTCTCCGTGAAGACTTCACGGAGCTAGCATAGCCAGGCAATGCAGCCAAAGAGCGCGGGAGCGAGCGAGAGAGAGAGAGCGAGCGCGCGCGAGAGATTATAGATTAAATTAACATATAAAATCTTACACGTTTGTCAACAGAAAAAAGTGTGAAAGATCCCCGAATTGACCGTGCTGTTGCTTTATGCAAGAAGATTGTGAGTTCCTTTTCAGGAATACAGGAATAACATTAAAAAATACATTTAGCAGTTTGGCTTTCCTTAGGATCTATGTAACCTGTTCTGAAATGATTCTATTATAATTTATATATCGCAATATATATCGTTATCGCAAGAGGCTGCAATGTATATCGCAATATGGATTTTTGGCCATATCGCCCATCCCTAATTAACAGTTAGCTACATATTAGCATAGCACTCACTCCAAACTTTCTTTCTGATGCTCGATTAACATGTTACCGTTTTCGGCTGCATATTTTACTATCTGCAGTTTGTAATCTGCAGAATAGGATTTTCTTTTTGGTGGCATTTTGTTTGCATTCAGTCTTTCTCAGTTGTCTTTAAGTTAATATTTCAGTTAACAGTTTTCAGTGGTAGGCTACAGGCGCACTGAGCAGCATAGAGCGCCTTCTCGTGGCTGTAGACGGTAATGTTTTCTCTTGGTTCATTTCTCTCGGTTCATTTTTATCGGTTCATGTCAAATAAATTGATAAATAAGTCGCACCTGACTATAAGTCGCAGGACCAGCCAAACTATGAAAAAAAGTGCGACTTATAGTCCGGAAAATACGGTAATAAAATAATGAAGCATATATAAACTTGTATAAAGTCTGAGAATAATTTAAACCAACAATGGTACATGAATATCAAATGCACAGAATAGATTTACTTGCCTTTGTCATTGGAGCTAGATTGACAAAGGGTAGTTTTTAACTGGATGATAATGGGTTTCAAGGTATACCCCAGTTTTAAGATATCATGACGATCGCAATATTAAAACTAATTCCTTGATATGATTGTGATATGGTACAAGAGCAGAAATGTGAACGTCACATTAGGTGTTTTAAAATGTCTTTGGGTTAAGTTTTGGAGTAAACTGGGTGGGATTGTTGGAGAGGTGAGGGTTCCTTTCTTGGGCCGAAACGCACAGGAGAATGTGCACAATTTAAAACTTTCGTTGATGGAAATAAATCCACTGTAGCAAAAGCTAACTCGCTCACTGTCTGTCTCTCTGCTGCACAGACTACCGGGCTGAGTCAGCTCTGCACGGACTTAACGTGCGCGCAACAAAAACAAGTCTGTCTGAGGCTGAGCTTTACTTTATCCAAAAAAGACAAAACGTCACGTAAATGCCCCGTCACCGGTGGAGAACAGAGAATGTGAGCTGTTATCTGTGTTAGCAAAGAGACTAAACTGTAAATAAAGGCTGCTGTCTCAAGTATGAACCATCTCTGAGCCACAAGTTATTATTTCATAACACAGTCACCAGTCTTAATAAGTGTCCACCTGTTTGAGGCCCTTGTCAAAGAGATGTAATAATGTTCTGGATCATGTGCTGCCCTCTGAGTCTGCTGCAGCCACTGAGTAAAGACCAGGGGTCTCCAACTTACGGGCCACGGACCAAATTTGGTCGTTTTTGTGAAGTACTTCTGGTCCTCACATTATTACTGTTAATACATTCTTGTTATTAATAACAAAAGTTAAACAAATTAGTTATTGGTTTGATACAATTCTAGTGTTTTTAGGGAAAGGCATGAGACCAACAGTTTTGATATTAGGTTTGCTCTAAAGAGGTTTTAGGTCTCAGCTGAAGTTAATAAGAACTAATTATTGAACACAAAGTAATAAACCAGGTCTAAATCCATCAGAGGCAGATTTATTGGGGATTTTTAAGTCTTTCTTAATATTCACTTTATTCTAAGTACCTAGCCTTATAAACATTAAATAGTATGTGAACACATAATATATATACTTAAAGATGGACAAACATTAGCCTATAGTTTAAACAAATATTGGAACAGTTTACATTTACTTAGGGACAGTTGGAACTGGGAACTTTCGGGATGGTACTAGGATAGTGATAAACTGGAGCCCTGTTTGTATCTAATATTACAGAAACCCAAACATTTGACTACTTGCATGGAATTTAAAAAGCTTTACACAAGCCCATGCTGTTTGTCGTCCAAAAAACAAACAATTCAGTCTTGTATCCAAGAAGAGCCTGTACCCTAATAAAAATGTCTAAAAGTTAGCATCACTATGTTTTGGTTTAATGCAGCTCTTTTTCCTTGTGCTGTGCTGCTGAGTCTACATTTTAAATGCCAAGCATTGGTTATGAGAATATTAATCATATTCCATTATTGATGTAGATTGATTTGACTAGATTTGCTGCGGGACTGATTTATTTTCTCTCATCCCATCAGTGTGAAGTGAGAACTCTCTCCTTGTAAATGATCTGAGCGAGCCTTATTTTAAAGAACTTTTTGTTTTATGTCTGATTCAGGAGGAGATGAAGGAAAAGGCCAAGCTGGAGGAAGAAAAGAAGGACGAGGAGAAGGAGGACCCCAAAGGCATCCCCGAGTTTTGGTTAACTGTTTTCAAAAACGTAGATCTGCTCAGCGACATGCTCCAGGTGCGTTCCACCCAGACAAATGGAAAATGGGTCACTGTCTGAGCTAGCTCTTAAAACACGGGTTGTGCTACCCCCTGCTGGTTGAGACTAACAATTCTACACAATGAGGTTTTTTAGTAGAATTACTGCTGTATGTAAAGACTGGGACTGGAGCTGGACTGGACCTCTGCCACAGTTTAGACCTCTGTACAAAGCTAGGAAAGTAGAACAGAAGTAAATTAGAACAAGACAAATGCAACTTTGAGTGATGCATTTTTAATTATAAAGGGTCAATGTGCAGTTGATTATAGTTTTCTGGCGTTTTGATCAGCGTTTCTACGGTCAAGATGTTTTTTGACTTTGTATGAAAATGATGCCGGCAGTTTTTGTCTCAGCTTAATAAATGTGGTGCACCTCTCTTGTTTAGGAACATGACGAACCCATCCTTAAACATTTACAAGATATCAAAGTGAAATTCTCAGATCCAGGGCAGCCCATGGTGAGCAAACCTGTCTAACATTTTACTCCACATATTATCAATCAAACGTCTTTTTAATGTGTGTGTGTGTGACTAACCGGGCCCCTTTCTCCTTCAGAGTTTTACGTTAGAGTTCTACTTTGAGCCCAATGACTTCTTCACAAATACATTGTTGACAAAAACCTACAAAATGAGGTCAGAGCCTGATGAGAGCGATCCCTTCTCCTTCGATGGACCAGAGATCATGAGCTGCACAGGGTGAGGCTAAAACTCTGCCAAAAATCATGTTTCTATGTTTATCAGTTTGCTTTTAATGGCTCTCTTTTATTTATTTTTTGTTTCCCCAGTTGCACAATTGACTGGACTAAGGGCAAAAACGTCACATTGAAAACAATCAAGAAGAAACGGAAGCACAAGGGCCGCGGGACAGTGAGGACGGTCACCAAAACGGTCCCCAATGACTCCTTTTTTAACTTCTTCACTCCTCCAGATGGTAAGACCTACACTATAGATGCATAACTGTAAAGCTCAACAAAACAAAACTAATTGTTTCATCTGCCTTTCTTTACAGTCCCAGAAAATGGAGAGTTGGTGAGTTTATTTCTTTATTTTTTATTTTTTTTTATCAATTGTCTTTCTAAGCATCATTGAAAGAACTAGCAATTTCATCATTGTCACAAAGTGTGGTCAAAAACAGTGCATTTGACTGTATCTAAAGCCATACAACCTGAAATAACACTTTTGATGGTGCATCGTGAGTAAATCCTGTGCTGTGTCTTGAAATATGTGCCTGATGGCTTTTACAGCATGTTCTAATGGATTAAACCTGGACCTAAACCTTGGACCCCTACCTGGGACCTAAACAATAAACTAAACTCATACTAAACCTTGGATTAATCCAGGACCCAAATCCTAAACCTGGGACTAAGGGTGTTGCACCTGCCACATTTGGTCCGGTTAAAACGGACCAGAGTTAGTTTCCCATGTTGGTTCGGTACAAGTGTGTAGGTGTGAATATACTCATGCAAACTCAGGTCCAGACCAAACAAGCGGACCGAGACGCATCTGAAGAGGTGGTCTCAGTCGATTTCTTAAAGACTCTGGTAAAGTTAGCTTACGGTGTGAATATGAACCGGCCCCAATCTTGCCCATGTCCAAACGTCATTAAACCTTTTTTCAAGCTACCATAGCCGGAATGTTGTGCACGTAATGACTTACCTTTTCTGTCATCTTCTACTCACTGCTGTGGTTTAGACCAGGGCACACAAAGCACGCACGACCGTCTTGCAGCACGCCGTTGCAAAATAACAAGTAGAACCTGGTGAAACTGACTTTGAATTAGCTGCTCTCATTTCTGGCCAATGGTTGCAGCAATTGTTACGCACATGTTTCTGTTTACAAGTTTTAGTCCGCTTGCAAAAAGTGCAATCCGAATACAATCCAAACCAAAAAAAAACCAATTTAAAGTCAGTCTTCCCATTGGAAACAAAGAAGCGGACCAACTGACTTTTTTTGATATGAACCCTAAACATTGGACTAATTTTAAATAACTCTGTAAATGTGATGTCTAATGTGTCCTGAGTTTGTTCATGTGCCTCTTTGTTTTTTAATGTCCTTTTTACCATCAACTTGGCACACTTAAATGATGGACTAATGTTATCATGCACTGTCCCATGACATAAATTTGTCCTGGTCTATTTTCCAGGATGAGGACTCGGAAGCAGTCCTTGCAGCAGACTTTGAAATCGGTCACTTCATCCGTGAGCGCATCGTGCCCCGTGCCGTTCTTTACTTCACAGGAGAGGCTATAGAAGACGATGACGATGATGTGAGTCACACACTGAGGACTTAAAGTTTTTCAAAGATGCAAGTTGGTGCCTAATTATTTTTGTATATTAAACACTTGTTTCCCTTTCATACTGCTGTAACATGCTACATCATTGTGTGGCTATAATCAAGACAATAAATGGACTGCTTTTCTGTTTTGTTTAGCATTCCTTCATTTGCTGCCCTCGAAATTTACAAGGATTATTTAGTGCATGGGAGGAATGTGGACAAAAACGATATTAATCATTGATATAGAACAGTTAATTTGAGTCCTTTCATTTAGTTTATCCAGGTGGTATAATAACTGTTAGTATTTAATGTTAAGACACTTTAAACTGGTTAGCTGCTGGTGATTCGGTCGTCCTTTAACCGGAAGGTAGGCGGTTCGATTCTCGCTCTCCACACAGTTCATACTGTCGTTGTGTCCTTGGACAAGACACTTAACCCACCTTACCTCAAGTGTTGTTCCAGCTGTAACACTGGTGAATGGAACCTTAATGTAGTCGCTTTGAATGAAAGATTCAACTAAAAATGTAAATGTAACACTGCTGAATGCAAGTCGCTTTGGATAAAAGTGTCTGCTAAATGACTTAAACACTGGAAGCTTATGTTCAGCTTTGTTTTTCAGTACGATGAGGAAGGTGAAGAAGCCGATGACGAGGTAACATTAACAGATAGAATTCAAGAACCTTGATGACAGACAAACCTTTCAGTCAGTGCTAACTCGCTGTGCTGTTTTTAGGAGGGAGAGGAGGAGGCCGACGAGGAGAACGACCCCGACTATGATCCCAAGGTGAGATACACTCAGTCTGTAGCTCTCAATGTCTCAAGAAAACCTCACTCAGCACTTCTCAGCTCTGCCCTGGACATGCTCAAGAAACTAGTCTGCTACCCTGTTGCTTTAAACTGTTTGGACTTTTTTTTTTAACATTTGCTTGTAAGGTTATTGCAGTGTCTGCAGGTGGAGAACTGCTGAGGTTCAACCTAAAGAATACATACTGTCAAATGCATCTTATTCTGTTCCTGCTTTGGTTTGCTTCAGCTTTTATTTTACTACAGTCGTTGAGTTGACATTTACTGATACAAAACTCCCTCAAGGCTGTACGTCATCTGAGTCATGCATGCAGTGCTACACAAGTTGGATTTGGGCTTTTAAATGTACTGCTCAAACCACATTTGTTACATCGTTTTCAAGCTAAAGTATGAAAACACAAAACATAGCATTTTTAAAAACTGAATACAAACTACAAATGGCTCCAACAGATAAGAAATTTGATTTGACGCCTTTTATTTGTAGTGGCTTGGGTTTTTTTTTTTTTTTTGTTACTACCCTGCATCAAAATAGTATCTTTCAGTTAACCAAATTAATAAAAATTCCAAACAACTTTGACTCAAAGGATAAATTCAGTTGTTGGGTCTCTTCAGATAAGCTGACTTCTTCTTCCACAGACTGATTGTACAATCTTATGGCAGTCAGGAATGAGGAGTTCTTGTGGCATTCTGTCTAGCAGCTCACTGATGTCAGACATCCACTGGCTACTTTGTTCAAAAGCCGAACGCAGGGGGTGGTTCAAGTTCAGTATAGTTCATAAAAGACGTATGAACCATCTTATTAAAAGGTTTACCTAACTATTTCACATTTAACTGTTCCCTGTTGGAATCAAGGAAATCAAACAACACTAAAAACTAGACATTCACTCTCAAAGACTCTTTAATACAGCCGTACGCCACACTCTGAAAAAGCATGGCCTGAGCTGCTCCTCTGCTTGACGATAAACCATCTTTGAAAATGTTGTATTCTGCCAGTTCTTTTTGCTTTTTTTTTTTTTCACTCCTACTCATGAATGTTACTTCATCTTCAGTCACTTTGGCATCCTTTTGTCAGCTCCTCTTTAAATCTCTTCTCACTAGGTTTAAATGGTGACTGTAGAAAAAATAACCCTATCCTGGTAGGTACAGCTCCTCAGTCTCATCTTTTTCTACCTCCTCCGACCTCCACCACCTCCATCTTTTTTTGGGCTTCATTTGTTTGTCGTTTAACAACCCCCAACACCTGGCTGCTGTGCTGCACATTTACTAACCTGCACCGGTTTGATGTTGGAGTTTGAACTAAATCTCTCTGCATTTGCACTCGTATGTTGAAGCTAGTCTGCTGTGGTTTTTCCTTTGGTCATGTCTCAAACATTTTTTTTTGTTTTGTTTTTTTGCATTTTTGTCTGCCATCATGAGTGTCACGGATCTGTCAGTGTTTAAAATTGTCCTATTATACGATTTTGCAGTTTTTCTTTCTCTTAAGTTGCTTTTTATTACACAAGGCTGTAAAGGTGAAGATATGGTGCAGAACAAAATGAGGAATAGGACGCATAACAGCAAGGAGATACAAAAGAGTCTCTAGATTGACTCTCGATATAGATAAACATTTACCGGTAGTAGGCTACTCAAACTAAAATATGGTTTATTTTTAACAATGGTCAACAAATTGACCTGTTAAACCTTTCCAGATGTTATTGGTTTAAACTTTCTCATTTATTCAGAAGCTGTGAGAGTTTTCAGTTATTTCAATTTACTATTGATGGATAGAACAAACTCCTAAGTCTTCTGGGCAATACTTTAAACACATGCTGTAAAATGAATAAGGGAATGCTGTCAATTGAAGCAATTCAAACATTTTAAGTGTATAATCAAGTTAGAAGTGAAAATATTGCAAGTACTCGTCCTGTGTTTTCTTCAGAAAATGTCAACCTGGTTTATGGCACATAAATGCCCCAGGAAGTTGACTTTCATAAACTTTCAAAGTACCACAATAATCAATCACAAACTGAGTTTTATTTACGTTCACTTACTGTAGACTCCATTAAATGATATTCAGAAACACTGCTTCATCCAGTCTGGTTGCAAAATATAATTGGTGTAAGCCAACTACAATACATAAAATATTAAACTTTTATATAAAACTATTACTACAGCAAAGTTTATATTTCAAGTCTTTAAAACAATAAAAATAGACATTTATATTAAATGTCCAAAAGGGAGTGGGTTGAAGTGTGTATAATCCCACCCCCCCATCCAAATTATAATTAAATCAATCTAACAAACCTTCACCAATGTCTCTACAAGAAAACAAAGAACCATTACTATCAATAATTTATAAATTTAATAACAAAAAATAGAAAAGAAAATGCACATCACACCCACACATCAACCTACATCCAGATATAATTCAAATATTACAGGTCTTGCGTCTTGAAAATCCTACATGTTTATAGTTATCACACATTCCTAATATTTCTGCCGCCTGAGCGTTGGTAACACTAAACCTTTTTAACCTAACATTTCTGCTTCCTCCTTTTTCAAGATGAGTCAAAACCATTGGACTAGCAAAGTAAACATTTGGCTGACGTTTTAGTTCTAATTTTTAATTTCATATTTAAGAAAAAAGACTTGCATTTCTACCAGAAGGCCAACATACCACCAGCATTAACTTTACCCGCCAAAACCCAGTTCAGACATGATTAGTTTTAGTTTCAGCCATATAAACCGAAACCAAGGTATCCTCTAATTCCTTGTCTGCGGAAGTCTTCAAAGAAATTCCCCTTCCTCCATGTTGCTTTTTTAGTTTCCATCAGCTTGTTTGGGTGTTTTTATTTTTTTTGAAGTGGCATTGGCTGTCTCTAATTTTTACTCTGAAACAAATGATTTTCTCTCTCCTCATGATTCATGTTGTTTTTGCAGAAGGATGCAGCACCTCCAGCTGAATGCAAGCAGCAGTGAAGTGTTCCCTAGCTGCCTTGAGGATCTACTGCACTGTAACAGCTTCTCAAAACAAAAAATATTAAAGGAAAAAAAAAAAAAGAAATAGTTACTTACGCCTTATAATGTTTTGTATTTTTCTTGGTAGAGAATTTGAAGAGAAAAAAAAGTTTCAAGATTTTTGTTACGAAAACTCATGGTAATATCCTGGGAGCTGTGGCTCATATAGTATTTTATTAATATTATTATTAGAACTCTTTCTTCTCTTGTGTACAATAGAGAACACGGGAAGCATACCCCACAACAGCATGAACTACTGTCACTGCTAAACTAGTTTGGATTCTTGTGAAGTCTTTTGTTGTATTTGCTCTTAGACAACAGCTGTGAGTTAGACTGCTGCGCAACAAAAGTCCAGTTTTTAAAAAGCCTCTAAAATCCAGTCCATTCCTCAACTAATGTATTCAGTGTACTTAAAGAGAGTGCAGTATTTTATTGAAGAGGGTCTATGAGATACTTAAATAGGTAATTCTTTCCTCTAAAGTAGGTAATTGTCAGCATACTCTGTTTGGAGAAAAAGATTGTCTGCTTGTCTAAACTCGGTCTGTACTGACTGATCCACTGAGAAACAAGTCACCTATTCATCCTGCAACTATTAAAAGTAATTTATAACGGATCAAATCAGTCCAATACAGTTTTCAATCTGGATTTTCATTAACTTTGTTTTTATGCACTTGAGTGTCACCATTATGATCCTTATCCCAGTTATAACTATTACAGATACAACTTTATCATTCCTCAAAATAATTTCTAATATCTTTGTATATCTCGGATTCATTGAATAATACAAAAACTAATGCAAACCCAATGCTGTTAAATGGTAACGGACATGGCTTTGATTTAATTACTTTCTAGAATTCTAACAGAGTGACAAAACATGTTTGGTGTCCTTTTTGTGATGGCTTAGTGAAGAGATTGTGAAAAGTCTGAGCCCATAGCGGCACAAATAAGCTGTGTAACATAAAAGTGGACTACTTTTTGACAAACTGATCAGTCATTTTCACACCCGGTCAGTCTGAAATTTTAAAATGACTGCAATAGCTTTGTCACTGTATAAAAGTGACCAGTCACTCCACGTTAGTTTTTTGTGTCACTCGACTAAACTTGACATGCTCGGTTTGCTGGCAGCTGTCAGAAACCAGGATACGGCCAGAACATGCCACAGTATCGCGGTTTCTTTCAGAGTTCTTCAGGTAGTGCACCCAGGTTTCTCAAAACTGGGAGATTGGCTTCTTCTGATTTCTGAAATTGGGATATGTTTCCAGGCAAAAACCCCAAACAACACTCAAGTGCAGGTGAACTCGCTCGGTGAAGACTAGTTTCCCAATGTTGTAGTGAATGAATGGTACTTGAACCAGGATATCCCACACAACAGTCCAATCCAGTTTTAATATTAGATTCTACATTTATAAACGAGTAGGCATGGGCCAATAACCAGTTTTCTAATATGGTTTCAAAATGACTATAACCCGGGTTCCTCTTATTTGGAAGAAGAGTAATTTTTTGTTCAATAACTAACAAAATGAAACTGTTCTAGCTACCTATACATTTGGTTAAGTATAGGTATGTAGAAATTAAAAGGATTTCATCAGGATCTCATGCGTTCTGTGTATAAAATGAGATCAAATGTATTCCCAATGTTTTAGTTAAATGTTTTTTTTTTTGTTCTTTAAAACCCCAAAAAATGTACACCACCCTTTTGACCAAAACTCCAGTTTGGCCACTTTTGACTGGTTCAAACAGGGCCTTTAGCACTTGAACCGCACTGTAGCATTTCCAAAACTCCCAAAGGGACCCATGCCGCTTTAATCTTTATCCAGATTTGGTCTCTTTCGACCACTTTTCATTCATTTTTTTTTCAAACTTGATACATTCCAGTGAAATCGGCCAGCAACTTCACTGAACTAATTTTAAAACTGGATCAACTTGGGTTTATTGTTAGAAAAAAAAAAAAAGCTTACGCTAAAGCTTACGTCTGAATAGTTTTCGGAAGTAGGATCCTAACTTAAACAGTGCTCGAGGCTCTTGTGTCTTTTCTATTGCACTTCGTACTAATGCGTAACGCAACTAATAACGGTGGCATTCTGTCGTTGGTTCTTGCTTGCAGCAGAGGTTCCCACGCACTTTGTTTTAAATGTAACGGGTGGCGTCTCACTTTTTTTTCTTAAGTGCATTACCTTTTTTTAATTCAGACCTATGGGAAGCACAATGGGCCTGTTCAGAGAGGCTTTTAACACACAGGTTTAGTTCACTCGAAGAAATAACGCGGCGAGGAGCTTTTCATGTGACTGTAAACTTCTCTTTAAAGAGACAAATTTGATTTGTGTCCAGAACTGACAGTCCCTAATTTTATTGTGTATGACAAGTAACACATAATTGTAGTTTCAGAGTTTTCAGAGACAAAACTCTTTTGTAACTTTTGTAAAGGAAAATGGGTTGGAAAAAAATTTAACAGATCTTTTACGAGTTGAAAAACCCAACATGCAATAAGCACTTCCTAAAACCATAAAGCTGAGATTTATCATCTTTAAATAGCTAACATGATCTCTACAAATTAAAATGTCATTGGGGTCACATTTACACAATACCTCATAATAGGCTGACATGTAAAGGTACAGCTTAAATTAATCAAATATCAGACACTTATTGTACAGGCACATGGAAAACTTGAATGAGAAAACATGTTCTGAGGGGAAATTCTCAGTGTAGCACAGATGGGAGACCAACCCCCTTTTTTTTTTTCTTCTAGATTTACCTCTTTAACTGTACCTCATCCCAGCCCCCTGCGGACTCATCACTGTGAAAGAAAAGAGGGGCCCAGACAGAAGCATGTCCCAGCAATATGTAAAAATTAAACTCAAGTGGGCAGTGAGGAGGAGATGTTTTGGGGAGGAAAAGGGACCAGAGAAGACTGTAGGCTCCTTCGGGCAGCTGTTGTCAAAGCAAAATGCTCTGCTCCAAAATACTATTGTACTCAATAACTGTGTGTATGTTCATCAATAAACTGCTTCAACATGTCTCCACATGGTCTCCTTTTGTTCAAGTAAGAACATAACAGTCTAAAATAGGTCTAAACATTGTTTCTTGAAATAATTATTGCACTTGTAAGGTAATATTACACTACTGCTTATCCCTGTATGTGGTTTTGAAATCCAAATATGGCAAAAAAAAATCAACCCAATGCCCTGAGACAAAGTTCCCTTCCATATCCCACTACAACTAACAAGCAACATTCAAACTCCCAATTGCCCAATATCTTCAAATCCTGCTCACCTGGAGCAGCGAGTAAAATTTATTCAACCTACAACAGAGGGCGCTATTGTCATACGCATAATTTATTTTTAAAGTAATTCCTCTAAAGTAAATTCAGTTTCTTTTGGAAGACAAAAGTCCATTCGGTCTGCTTTGTCAATCTTGTGTTTTAAGGACCTTTTAATAGAAGAGATTTTGACTGAAAATAGTGTTTTTTTTTTGTAGTGAAATAAGGCTACATTTTTTTAAAGCAACACATTGGTTTAGGTCATCTTCAGGACTGAAATTAAACTTTGTATTCTGTGTAAGCTAGGATAGGCTACATGGAAAGTTGATGTGACTAGTCAAAGTGTAATGTTTAATATTTTGTCAAACAGGATTGCTAACTTAAGTGAACTCCATCAAATGTTCTTTAAATATATTGGATTCTTATTTTGAACCATTATAATTGGCTGTCTGAGCAACCTAGATATTTATTGTTCTCAAAACAACTTTACATACTACACATTTGTATATTTAGAATTTTGTCTTTCCAGTGGCTTGTCCTCAAACTTCCTCTAAATTATCTAATGGCATCTTAAAGATGAACAATACTTGAATAAAAGGGCATTTTACTAACATGGACGTTGAGATAAACATGTACTTTTGTATTTTTGAGTGTATGAAGTATAGAATGAATGTAAGTGAAGAGATCACCATCTCTTCACTTTAATTGGTTGGTTATTCACACCCATACAATTTGTATTATTTATATGGCCACATGTATCAATTACACCTGGTGTAATGCACATAATTTAATCTGTCTAATAAGCAGTAGTGGGCGGGGCTCCACAGACCCCTCCTCCTCCTCTTCGCTCAGAGACGCGGAGAGACAGAGGCGCACAGTGAGAGTCCGGACGCAGCCACAGCAGCAGCTCACGCGCCGCCTTACCGCGCGAGCGTCCTCCACGCAGCAGTCGTCTGTCCGTGTGCGCGTGAGTCTGGTGAGGCCGTGGCTGGGCCATGCTGGAGAACGGCAGGAAGGTGCTGAAGGAGGGGCTGCTGGAGAAGCGCAGCGACGGGCTGCTGCAGCTGTGGAAGAAGAAGCGGTGCGCGCTCACGGAGGACGGCGTGCTGCTGCTGCCGCCCAAGCAGCACGACCACGCGCAGCAGCCGCATGCGCACCACGGAGACTCGGCCAAAGTCAAGGAGCTGCACTTCGCCAACATGAAGACGGTGGACTGCGTGGAGCGCAAGGGTAAATACGTGTACTTCACGGTGGTGATGGCGGAGGGCAAGGAAATCGACTTCAGGTGTCCGCAGGACGAGGGCTGGAACGCGCAGATTACTCTGCAGATGGTGCAGTACAAGAACCGACAAGCCATCCTCGCGGTCAAGTCCACGCGCCAGAAGCAGCAGCTGCTCGTGGTGCAGATGCCCGGGCAGAAGTCGCTTCGCAGCGCGCCCAACGTGGCGTGAGCACGAGCCACGGACACGAGCTCCGCTTGGGGTAAGAAAAAACACTCTGACTTTAGATAGAGCTGCACCAAGCTCTGACCCAGGACTGAGGTCCGAGGTGGTGATCAAGACCAGGTTAACCCAGACCAAGTATCTCAAACTAATCTGTAAGACTTCTAGAGAACACTAATAAGTAAAGGCCAAGACCATGGCAGGTGAGACTGAGTCAAGACTTAAAAAACCTAGGGAACAGATGTAAACAAAACAGTCCAGGGTAAGAGTGGTGGAGGTCAGTGTTAGGGGAAGAAAGGTGAGAGAGAGGGAGATTTCATCCCAGAGCTAGAAGGATGACTAAGGCAAGACCAAGTAAAAGGAGTTAGAGTCTCGAGACCATTAAAAGTGAACTTAAGACCAGTGTTAAGACATTTATCTTATGACCACAATATGTCTAAGTACAGTCCACCACCACTCTGACGATTTCAATTTCTGAGGAGTGTTATGGAAAAGGATTATTTCAGCCATGTTCATGTTTGTCAAGAAGTGTGCAACTAAAGTCAACTATTCTAGTTGACTAAAGCCATCATCTCCAAAACAGAGGCACTTCTAGAGATTTTGGGGGTCTATGGCGAGGGTCTTAGGGTGGTGGTGTTATCTTGGAGTATAAGTTGTTATACAAAAGCCAAGTCTGTCTTACATCACAGTCTTTGTGTTAATTAGACATACTTTTATGGAAAGTAGCTTTGATGAATAAATTTGTGTGCAGCATTTTTTTTGTTCATCACTAGATTACTGCAGAAAACGGCTGCTGTCTCCTCAGAAACAAGACCTATGCAATTAAATAGTGACTTCTTCTTGAGCTGTGTTAAAGAAAAGTGCTGCTGTGAGTGGCTGTTGTGTTACTGATCCTTTAGCTAAACATCACTGTTCGGGTTTGTATCCCCTGCTCATTGTTTACACAGCTGTGGAGAATGGAGAAAATAACCATTAAGGTCTCAATTGGTTGGCTTCTATAGAACCCGCCCACTCACAATCATAACCCTTTTGCTGCAGCACTCGGCAGCAGCTGCTACAGAGTCTGTAATGAGCTGAAAACACATGTAACAGAGACCAGCCCAGATCAATGAAAAAGCACAAACATAATTTAACATCATACAATGCATTGTTCCAGCATTATAATCTATTTTTTGGTTCATTTTGAGAGTATGGTGGCGCAAACTAGACTATGATGGGCTGACAAGGTCTTGCCAAAATATGGGAAACACTGCCCCCAGAAACACTAATATCTCTTTTGCAGCGTCATTGGTGTTAGGCTTTGATGATCAAATAACCTTATTATTTCAAAAAAAAAAATTGAAACAAATAACCTTTGGCAATTCTACAAGATAGAATTGGTGCACTATAGTTAGTAATGTGGCCTGCAGCTTGTTGTAACTGAGTAAAGTGGCAACTTTAGCTGTCAGTGAGCAGAGTGGGAAGCCAACAGTTCAGGCTATTCTTACACATGACATCAGTGTGTTTTTATAGTGAAGCGTGGTGTGAGGTGTGTGTTGCTGGAGGCAGCTGGAGGTGGAGGCAATGAGTTAAGAAATACAAAATGTCATGTTTTTTATATGGGACTAATAAGAATAGAGTGTTAGCAAATTGAACTTGTGCCTAATGCAGTTATATGATATAGTATAGTCTCAAAATTACCTACAAATGTGTATTAGAAAATGGGGGTGTAAGGTGACAAAACTGGAAATGTCACCAATTGATGGCGTCTTGAGTTGATTTTTGCTCCATATATTTATCTAAATGTGGTCAAATCCGCTGTTTTTCAGATAAACACGTGCTCACAGTCAGATACAGTAGAGGTCAGGCCCAGACACATGATTCCTAAGGATACAGTGATACTAGACAGAGGTGTGTCATCTGATCACCAACAGCTCACTATCCAGCCCTACAGCAGCCAACTGTCTCGACAAACCTGCTCTAAGTCTGCAAAGATTAAACGGCTCTGAATCTTTACACAGTGCAGTGGACATCCCCCCCTCCTTGAACGCAACCTTATTGTGGTGGAGGGGTTTGAGTGCCCGAATGATCCTAGAAGCTATGTTGTCGGGGGCTATATGACCCTGGTAGGGTCTCCCAAGGCAAACAGGTACTAGGTGACGGGCCAGACAAAGAGCGGTTAAAAACCCTTCATGGATAATAAAATATCAAGGACCGTAACGTCGCCCGGTATGGCGCAACCGGGGCCCCACCCTGGAGCCAGGCCCGGGGTTGGCGCTTGTATGCGAGCGCCTGTTGGCCAGATCTTTCCCCACGGGACCCGGTCGGGCTCAGCCCGAAGGAGCGACGTGGGGCCGACCTCCCGTGGGCCCACCACCTGCGGTAGGAGCCGCAAAGGACTGGTGCAATGTGGATTGGGTGGCAGTCGAAGGCGGAGGCCTCGACGACCCAATCCCCGGACACGGAATTTGGCGCTAGGTACATGGAATGTCACCTCACTGGCAGGGAAGGAGCCTGAGCTTGTGCGGGAGGTTGAGAGATACCGACTAGAGATAGTCGGGCTCACCTCCACATACAACTTGGGCTCTGGAACCGAAATTGTATGTATTGTAAATCCTTGAGAGAGGCTGGACTCCCCACTACTCTGGAGTTGCCTGCGGTGAGAGGCGGCGGGCTGGTGTGGGCTTGCTCATAGCCCCCCGGATCTGAACCCGAGTGGTGTTCTATTATTGGACTTCTGTGCTAGTCACAGTTTGTCCATAACAAACACCATGTTCAAGCATAAGGGTGCCCACCAGTGCTTGTGGCACCAGGACACCCTAGGCCGGAGGTCGATGATAAACTTTGTAGTTGTTTCTACTGATCCTAAGTTGCATCCGATGGCGGAGGAGTAGGCTGGAAAGACTTGGCACACCCAAACGTAATGTGAGAGTCTGTTGGGAACTTTTGGCCGAGCCCCCTGTCAGAGAGATCTTCAACTCCCACCTCCGGCAGAGCTTTGACCAGATCCCGAGGGAGGTTGGAGACATTGAGTCCGAGTGGAACATGTTCTGCCACTCGAAGCTGTGGCCGTATAGTTTCCGGTGCTTGTCGTGGCGGCAACTCCCAAACCCGGTTGTGGACACGGAAGTAAGGGATGCCGTCAAGCTGAAGAAGGAGACCTATCGAGCCTGGTTGGCTCGTGGGACTCCTGAGGCAGCTGATAGGTACCGGCAGGCCAAGCGGACTGCAGCCCGGGTAGTTGTGGAGGCTAAAACTCGGGTCTGGGAGGAGTTAGGTGAGGCCATGGAAAAGGACTATCGGTCGGCCTCGAAGAAATTCTGGCAGGAGTTGGAAGCAGTGCCCTGCCAACACTGTTTACAGTGGAGGTGGGAATCTGCTGACTTCAATTGTAGACATTGTTGGACGGTGGAAGGAATACTTCGAGGATCTCCTCAACCCCACCGACACGTCTTCCACTGAGGAAGCAGAGGCCGAGGGCTCAGAGGTGGACTCGTCCATCACCCAAGCCGAAGTCACTGAGGTAGTTGGGAAGCTCCTCGGTGGCAAGGCACCGGGAGTGGATATACTTGATAATTGAACCTCGGACTCAGGAGGAACAATGCGTTTTTTGTCCTGGTCGTGGAACACTGGATCACCTCTGTACCCTCTCCAGGGTGCTGGAGGGTTTATGGGAGTTTGACCAACCAGTCCACATGTGTTTTGTGGATCTGGAGAAGCCATTCGACTGTGTCGTGGGGCCCTGTGGGGGGTGCTCTGGGAGTATTGGGTCCGGGGCCCTTTGCTAAGGGCTGTCCGGTCCCTGTACAACCGGAGCAGGAGCTTGGTTCTCATTTCCGGCAGTGAGTCAGACCTGTTCCCAGTGCATGTTGGACTCCGGCAGGGCTGCCCTTTGTCACCGGTTCTGTTCATTATCTTTATGGACAGGATTTCTAGGTGCAGCCAGGGGCCGGAAGGAGTCTGGTTTGGGGACCACAGGATCTCGTCTCTGCTTTTTGCAGATGATGTTGTCCTTTTGGCTCCATCAAGCCAGGACCTTCAGTGTGCAAGTCTGAGACCATGGTTCTCAGTCGGAAAAGGGTGGCTTGTCCCCTTCAGGTTGGTGGAGAGCTCCTGCCTCAAGTGGAGGAGTTCAAGTATCTTGGGGTCTTGTTCACGAGTGAGGGAAAGAGGGAGCGACAGATTGACAGACAAATCGGTGCAGCATCTGCTGCAGTCGATGTACCGGTTTGTTGTGGTGAAGAAGGAGCTGAGCTGTAAGGCAAAGCTTCCTACTCTCACCTATGGTCATGAGCTTTGGGTCATGACCGAAAGAACAAGTTCCCAGATACAAGCGGCTCATATTTGAGCACAATGGGGAGAATCTATTTGTGTCTATCTGTTTAAATGCGTCAGTGGTGCCAAAGAAACAGAAAAAGGCAATAAACGTAACAAATTAAAAAACCATTGCTGCTTTTAACTTTCAACTATACAAAATGTGAATGTTTTGAATACATTCATAAACACTCTGACAATATAGCAACAGTGACTTGTATCAAAAATAGACAGGAAGAGGAAATATATGAACCTCCAAAGAGAGCTTGAATTGATGGATCCAAGAAAACTTTCTTATTCTAAACACATCCAAAAACAAAAAAGATGGTCATTGACTCAAGCCGAAGTTTATTTTACGTCTCTCTTACTGGTAGGTGAAGGCACAGGTTTTGTTTTTGTGGACTTTTCATTGTTGATCCTAAATTGCCCATAGTGAATGAATGTGTTTTAATGTATTTTTATTTTACAATTCTATTTAATTTACAATTTAAAAAATCTTAGTCTTGGTCTAGAAAATCAAAACTAACGAAGATCACAGCTGGTTTATTTGTCCACACTATCAACTCTGCTTCCTTCACCAAACCTTAACCTCTCCACAAGTTGCTGCACTAAAACTGGACTGTGGACTGGACTTGGACTGTCTATATTAATAAAATAGCGAACAGTTTGTGTTTGTCATAAAAATAAGGAATGCACTGCCATGGGGGTCTACTGTGACAATTCTGTCTTTTTTATAATGATCCACCCTAAGCTTTAGACTTTGTTTAAACCCAGACCGTAGACCCATACAGCCTCAGGTCGTGCTAAATTAATGTTTGAGATGACTGTACATTCCCTTTGCTGTCTTGTATATTCACTCTAACCTTGAATGTTCAGGTTAATTGAACTCTTCGCTGGAGGACGAACACCAACCTGAGCGGCATTTTCCGCTGCATCTCTCCACTCAGCTCCATTTCCCAGCCTCTTAATGCCGTGGTCCACCTCAGCATTGCCCCCTCATCCTGTTCAAAGACTTGTTTCACAACAGACTGATGAACTAAAAGCATGTGAGAACAACCCCATACTCCGCTGTGGATGGGATATAAAAACCTTATTTATTAGATGTGTACATATATTTTTTATGAAATGTTCGCTCGTTGATGAATGTTTTGTGCGGTTGTCGGGTTAATATAGCCCACGTCTTACATGAACTCCAGTGGGATTAGGTTTCCATTTGTGTAAAATAGGATGATTGCTGTAGAATAGTCCAATACTGTTATGGGTAAACCTGTCCATTTTCATTTTCAGACAAACCAAAGACTCATTGTTTTGCATAGACAGGTGACAAATGGAAGAACATGAAGCATACCAGCAGTTTTAAAGGAGTATGAACTTTTGGATTAACCTGGACAATAGACAACAAGAAACCTTCTCCAAGCTTCATGGATGGATCAACAACAGTAGACTACCATCGTCCAAAGAAATCCTAGGACTCGATGAAGACATGGTGGATTTCTATCCAGTGAAAATGGCTTATAATGGACAGGATTCAAGACTTTTGTGAGATGAATAGGAATGGCTGGCCAGGCTAGGTTTTAGTGGCACCAATACTTCTCCATAATCTTCCATTGGGTTGACTTTTTTCTTGTTCATTTTGTCATAAAACCATTCACTGCTGAGTGCTTTTATCAAATCGATGATAGACTTTGTCAGCATGGGAAACACCACCTCTGTTTGTTTAATAAGGGTAATTTCACACTTTTGGTGTTTGGTGTGGTTGAAACAAACTCTGTAGTGTGGTTTGTTTGGATAAGTTTGAATGCTGCCATATAAACCTCAGGGCCACCAAACATGCTCTGAGATCTCTTCTAAACAGGGTCTCCGTTTACTTCCTTTTAACTCTGGTACGGTTTGATTAAAATGTAAACCAACCCAAGCCGACCACAGACAAACCCAAAACAGGAAGAGTGTCATAAATTTTAAATTTAATTTTCCTGAGAGCTGAAAAGCACCCCAACACAATTATAGTCCATCAACAAAATTAGTAGAAAGCAAATGTAAAGCACTGAGGGAGGTAAAAAGCCTCATAAGCATTTGGACAAACAGCACCTTCTACATAGTATATTTCTGGAGAAAAGATTTGTTTATTGTGTGGGGCGTTTTGCAGCGAACCAAACTAAATCTTTTTCTGTTTTGGTGCAAACTAAATTGAGAAGGTGGTACTTATGACATTTACTGCTTCCAAGCTAAACTTAAACTACATCATAATACAGACCTGATGTAATTTAACAGGATACATGCAAGGGTCTGGACATAGTTCTGAAAAGTGTATACTTTTGTATTACTATTGTATTTGCAAAGTGCATACTTTGCAAATACAATAGTAATACAAAATTCAAACCATAATTTGGATGAATGAGACTTACACAACTCATTTGTCACCTGTCTTTGCAATTACATGTGAATAACCTTGATCATTGTTCAGGTGCTTGGTTGGTATTGATTGCTGTATGTACTTATGAGAGTTTTATATTTACATTAATCATCCATCACTCAACTGTGTGTCTATCTTAGATCATGCTTCTGCTGAGTCTTAAAGTCCAGATCCCTGCTCATCGCCCCGTCTTTCATCCAAATAATGGATCGTAATGCTAAAGAAAGAGACATTTGTGAACTTTCTCATTTTAGCAAGAGACCTCTATGATTGTACATGTCATGCTAAAATTTAAGACAAAAGTATTTTTTTTTTTAGAAGTCACTCTAGACGGTATGCTAATGGCTATGTCAGCACTGATCAAAATTAGACTCAAGACCTAAAACTCCAGTTTGTGTTTTAGTGTGGACACACTCTTCGACCTGTAATAATCTTACCTTGAGCACATCTTAAGTGTATCAGGGACTTAAAGCACTTATTCAATATTCAGCATATTTTATTCAACAGCATTTCAAAACTCATTTGAGTATGTGTACATGCAGAGTGTATAACCTTTTTAAATTCTGCTTTTTATAGAAAGTTAAACGCATAAATGTGGGTGTATCCTCAGCCTTATAGAATGTACGTCATTATTTTCATAACACTGGGGTAGAAGATTGAGTCGAGAGTTTTCATTAAGTAATGCTAATTAAAACAAAATGGGCATTACTCAAATTATTGTGGACATAGCCTAGACGCTGACAATTGCAATTGTTGTCATTCTTTGACAGCATTTTGAACTGAAATCACATTAGTGTGGACATAGCCTCAGTCTAATTGGAATGCCCTGTTATAATTTCAATGACCCAATGTCTAAAACTAAAATTAAGGTCTTAAATTTCTTTCATTTTGCAACACTGTGTTAGAAATGTGTTAGTGTGGACATAGCCGCCACCTCTGATGTTTGCTGCTGCTTGTCCTTCCCTCTGTCCTCTGTCCTCTCTCCTCCTCTCCTGTGTCCGAGCCAAACACATAGCTCCACGCTGCAGTCACCTCCCAGACTTAAACCGGTCTTTTATCTGACGACGTGTTGCTCCCGACATGTTTTCCTGCTGCGATCATCGCACGCTCTGTTACAGCTGTGCCCTTTGTAGCCACCGTCCAATTTCTTATTTCAGCGTGAGATCTATTTTCATACTTTGAAAAGATACATTCCATTAAAAAAAAAAAAAAAATAGAAAACCTGTTGTGTGGGTCGTTCTTACTTATTTTGACAAAAAAAAAAAAAAACATGGCTTGTGTTTCAAATTAATGTTTTTGAGAATATTAATTTCTCGTACTGGAGTCTATTGGACATTGGTTATATACGCACACAATTTAGCTCCTTTATAGTCCACTACAGCACAGTCCTATGTAGTGGTTGAAAGGCTATTGACTAAGCAGTGGTTTTGTACACAGTCTGTGTTGGATTTTGCAGAAACCTAAGTGAAAATATAGCTTTTATGAGGGTCATGTTTTGGTCAAACCTTTTACATTCCACTTTATGCTTATAGTTTCCTTAAAGGGTGTAACAGACTGTACACAACAACACTCTTGTCTAGAGCCTCCACTAAAGTTCAGAGGAAAAACTAAGTAACTATTCATAAATAATTAAACATTTAAATTAACACAACTTATAAAGCCATTATTTGTATTCTCTTTCATCATTCTTAATCCTTAATGCTTCTTAACTTATTACATATTTACGGAAGCCCTAAGCGGCCATGCATTCATAACTTTTTTTTGTTAAAACAATTTTGTTTTTCTTGAGATAACAAGTTGTAAATTTCAAAGCAGATTTACACATTTAACTTTTGCAATTAATATCTCAAAAACAAAAACACCATAAAATACTGTTTTTTCTACAAGTCCATCTTTATCCAAACATCTTGAGAAAACAACTTTTGTTTTCCCGGTATAAAGAGAGAACAGGAGGAAAAAAGTTATGAATGCATGGCTGCTGTACATATTTAACTAAAAACACTGCACATTTTTACACAATTAAAGACCCAAGGATTGAAGCAGTACAATTCAATAAATTATTGTATATAATAAAGAATTAACCATTTGGGCCCTTAAACCATGTTCAGAACTGCTCTTTTCAAGTTTGAACATTTTTATACCCTTTAAATGTTGGTCTTTTATATACTTACTGCAGCTTTATACTTATATTCAATAAGAAATCAACTCTAATCCCTCTCGTTGGTTACTTTAACAGCTTGTAGCTAATGCTGTGTCGGCTTTTTGCCTTTGATGATTTACAATCCTCCAACCTTTCACCCCCATGTTTCCTGCTCTAAAAGTGGAGACAGTGGAGAATTAGGTTTCACAGCCAGTTGTTGCCGCTCAGATAAAGTGCCAAGACATAATGCCAAACGTGGCTCAGGGTTTTCTCTCGACTAAAGCTGAGCTAATTTGATTAAAACCCATCGCTCGTAGCAGCCTTCCCTCTGACACATCAAAGCCTCTGAGCTACTGTAGTCGGTGAAATCTGAACGCACAGACCTTTGAGTCACCTGCTGAGTCTGGATATTTGCTACTGGACGCCAGGGAGACACTGCTGCAAAAAGAACCACAACATGAAGAGGGTTAGCTCACAGTTTTTCACTTCTACCAGTACAACCGTGCTTAGTTTCTTTTTAGACAGCACATGATCATTGAAGAAATAAATAGAGATACTCAGTAAAGTTCATTTATTAAGAACAAAATAATTTTGATATTTAACAAAAAAGTTGTACAAAAGGCTCAAAACACTATTCCATGTTTCTTAGGGTTGTGCCCCATTTATGCTTATTGTGCAGCACTTTCCCCTTTTATTGTGTTATGTAAAATTACTTCTAGTGTAACATACCATGTGCACAACAATGGAGCAAAAATGTAAAAAATTTAAAAAATTAAAATAGAAAATAAAACCCAAAAAGTGTATGGCTTATTTGCAAAAAACGAATGTGATAAAGTAAACAGTATCTCTGGCAGAGACTGAGCATTGACTCATTTATGAGAAAGATACAAAGAGGAAATTGCTACATGTTGGACGTTCACCTAAGCTGAAGGATTTAGCTGGTATTGAGGAAGAAGATATAAGCAATTATCTTGTTCTCCAGACGTCCTTATTCACTAAACAACTAATGAAAGCCCACAAAGTTAGAGAGGCAATTAACTTTTCTTGTGCACAACCTCAGCTTCAGGAGCTCAACTACCGTCGTCTAATCTTTGCCAAGGTAAAACTTTTCCTATGTGTCCTTTCATATGTGTTCTTATGTATTCACTACCATTAGAGGTTAGCTCTTTTAAAGCTCTAGGCTTTTACATTATTGTAGTGACAATATAACTGTAATCTGTAACTGTAATGAGATCCCTTTGACAAAGAGGGCTTACAGACACCATTTGGCTCCACGTCTCCCGACTGCACATTTTTAGTCAATTTACTTAATTTTTTTACCTTGTGGGCAACTACTTTTGGGAACTTGATGGAAACTGTTATTGTTTTTTTGTTTTTGTTTGAGCAGCTATAATTGGAATAAAATGTAATTCAGAAAGCACAGAAAAACACAAATTTGCTTATGACCTGTGATTACATCTCATACCTCTTTTTGGAAGACATTGTAGCATCCCAGCGTTTTGACGTTTTAAAAAAAGCCCCTTTAATATCCCATGTCTATTTGGGTTGAGCTCCCTCTCAACACAGCACAGAGACAAGCAACACATCAACATATTCACACCAGCGGCTTCTTTAATTCAATCACTGCCTGTCAGCGTGACAGTGTCTCCAGGAAGTGACATCAAGTATTGGCTATTGGCTAAAACTTTTATTTGCCTGTTGATTACTGTCCAAATAAGACAATGAGACCAGAATGTCAGACGTGTAAATAAAAGCATAACATATACGTAACTCACATGTTCCCAGTATAAGCCTTCTGCTGCAAAGTAAGAGCTGAAATACCACTGAGGACATGCTAAAGTTGCACTGCGTCTTGTTGTTTTCATTCCTCTAATGCGGAGCGATGGCTCTGTGAAGTCACCGACGGCAGCTGCAGCAGGGCCATTACGTAATGGGAAACTGTCTGAACATGCAGCCTGACCGCCGACGTATTCCTCAACATCAGTGGCTTTGATGCCCACAAACAGGAAGGAACAGTGTCCTAAAAGTGTACCCTCCAACCACTTGTGTTTTCTGTGTCATGGACAGTTCCCTGTTCAACACTTTAATAAAGGAGTAGTTAAGTTTTCAGTGAAGAACAACTTTTACTGCAATAAATTCCTGCATTTAATTATGCTTCACATTTCAATGATGGTGTTTTAGTAGGTTTGCTGAACCAAAGCAAGAGGCTCAAAAACTATCAATTAAACCCCTTTGACACAGGCATCTAAAGTTTGGAATTTCATAGTTACTAAACTAAAGATTCATGAATCACAGTCTAAAGGCCCGTTCACACCGGGACGAATTTCGTGCGCGATATTCGTGCGCGATATTCGCCGACGTTTAACGCCTCGTGACTAAACAAAGGGCGCCAATGTGAGTGTGCACACCAACGCGAAAAATGCCACGCGTAAAAGCGTCATTTTTTAAAAAACGCCTCGGGTTCGTTTTTTTGGTTTGACGCGCCGCGTTAAAAACTATACGACCAATGAGATTGGCGCTTTTGCTCACGTGTCTGGAGCTTCTGAAGTTACAGTAAAACACAACTTGGGGGCGCTCAAACACAAAACGGTCTTGCCGAGCACACATACGTAACGGCGAAGAAGATATACGCCAAGTAGCGTCTTGCAAGGCAAGATGAACAGTGTTGGGGCTAGTTACTCAAAAAAGTAATATATTACATATTACATATTACTCTCAAAAATAGTAATGCCTTACTTTACTTTATTACTCCCTGGAGAAAGTAACTAGTTATATTACTAGTTATATTACTAGTTACATTTTTTTAAAATTAATCTATAATTGCCTGAAATGCATCAGATGGAGGGAGAACATATAAAGGAGGAGTGTTCTTTAGGGTCTTTATTACGCAAACAACAGACTGGCACTGTCTAGCACAAATAACTACAAACAACTGTACTTGTGCAATCAAGTACAAAGAAGTATTAACTTCCTCAATGTTTAACAAACACCGTCTGGTGCAAACAATCAATAAATTTGGGCAATGGGCAGTCATGCCTATGTAGCTTTTGTTGTGACAAGTCCAGATGTCAGCGGTGGTTGACACATACTCAGTGCTCTCAAACGTTTTCTTCAGCTCACTTTCCATCATGGCATAACATTTATCTAGGTACTGTCGGAAAACGGCTGGTCTGTCCCTGCTATCGGTATTTTGCAGAGTATATTTCAAAAATACAGCGATTCGACGGTAGAAATAGGTAACATTTCTTCTACTACGTACGAGGCAACAAGCTTAGTTATCTCGGATTTTGATGTTGGTAGTACTTTATGTTCAATAGAAAGTTTTTGCTGCTTGTGGGGCTGCTCGTTCATGTCACTCTGTCGCTTCGCAACGAGCTTGATGTGTCCGTGCTGTCGCTGCAGGTGCTTCTTCAAGTTGGAGGTAGAGTTACAAGCGGTGGAGAGCAGCTTTCTCCCCGGGCAGAGTCAAGTTATTTTCCTTCCGTTGAACATATTCAAAATAATGACTGAATCTCCACCCGTCGAAACTAGCTTTCTGTTGCTGGGAACCTTCCTCTGAAAAAGAGCTTGCCGTTGTTGACGCTTCCATTTTTCCATTTTTTTGAGGGTGCCGCTCTGCTGCTGGCTGCCGGGTGTTGACCAATCGGTGATGGTAAATGATACCTCGTGCCAAACACAGACCAATCACTGTTCCATTCACGCCCTCCTTCCCTTCTGTTCTCTGTGTTGTGTGCCTTGTGTGTGATGAAGGTGCTACTGGCAAATGTAACTCAAGTAACTAGCTGAAAACTGGAGTAATGCCTTACACTACTAGTTACTGAAAAAAGTAATATTATTACAGTAACTAGTTACTTTGTAACTAGTTACACCCAACACTGAAGATGAATGTAGGGCTGCTGGTCTCGTTGATGTCGGAACACAAAGAACTATATGACAAACGCAACAGCGATTACAAAAATCTTGATAAAAGAGAACTATTATGGAGTAGTATTGCAAATCAAATGGGGGTATTTCTGTTTTACATTAAGCGCCATCTAATGTCAGGGAATGAATTTGCATGTTCACTCGGCTCATCGTCAGCGAGAATCGCTTGGGTGTGAACACAAAAAACGCGTTGAAAAACGCTGCCGAAAAACACGCGCCGATATTCGTCCCGGTGTGTACGGGCCTTTAGACAAATGCAAAACAAAATATAACATGATAAACCGTAATGTAACATGCCATATGCAGCCTATTAACAACTGTGTTAGACATATACATACTGTACAGTAGTTCAGACAGTTGTAGAAATGCCCATTTCAAGCCAAAAGCAGCTTATCCTCATTAAAACCAGCCTTAATCAGATCATTTGTATGCACGACTACACTCTTTGTCAAACAGTGCAGGAGGGGTCTATGGCATGTTGAGTTTGTTGCTCTCATTTATCAATCTAAGGATATTCTTTGTATAGATAACCTTCCACAGTCCTTCCACAGTCTTTGATGAGTCTAATGATGTTTTACTGCAAGAAGGGGTTATCCACCCGTGAATGTTAAACCACTTGAGTATTATTTTATGTTTCTAACTACACACCTGTCGGTAGTTTAGTGTCACGGCAGGATGATTGGGAAGTGATGTGGTGCACTGCTTTTTTGCTGGATTTTCACAATACTTGAGTTCAAAAAGTCACAGAAATCCAACTTGGAGGTGATGTAATTGCTGTATGACACAAAGCACTCATTAAACTGTCACTAATTCTGTGGTTCCCAAAAAAAGAAAACTGAGAGAAAAATATCCCTTCCCCCCAAAATAAAAAAATTAAAATAATAATAAAAAGAGCAAAATAATGTTAAAATAGACAAAGAATTGGGTCAAGAATTATTTGGTCTTTTGAAATATGGATCCCTTGGAAAAAAGTAAACACTGCAGTAATATAAACAACATGGCATTCTGCAGCATTTTAAAACCAGTACAATAATATTCCATATTGCTGAATTTGGTTTAGAGGTAAACCTAGATCAGCTTCCCAAACTTTTCAGACCCCGCGACCCCCCCACTATCCCTGAGATGGTTCAAACATACAAATACTGTGCACAGCTGTGAACAACGTCAACACAAAAACAGACAGAGCAACAACACAAAGAACACAATCAAACAACCATATTTTAGTAATACAAGATGGTAAATACATCAGTGCTAATGTAAAAAACAGAACTCACAAGTGAACACAGTACAGGACAAAAACAAGAAACATTGCTGGCTGCAACAGTGTCCCTGTGGAGCTTTAAACTGATCTCATCTGTTGTAATCAGGAGCAAAACATTACAAATGCCAGTGTAATATATTTGATTCGCATGGTTTATTTAGAAAACTACAGTTATGACTACCATACGCCATTTATTTAATTTATTATTTTTATTATTTGATGATATTTGGAAATCATCTAATAATGATGATTTCTGGAAAGTGCTTTTTGCAAAATGACCACTTTGGGAACGTCTGACCTAGAGCACAGTTTAAAATAGGGTTTATAATTTTGGAGCAACTGGATGAAACTTTTTTTGTTGTTGGAAACTTTTCAAAAAAAGACAAGTGGCGTGCCTCGTCTCTGGATAAAAGCTGTGATCAAATCCAGATGCTCGCTGAGATTGTATCAGAGAGAGCCACCCACGGCGTTTATTCACCACTTTCTTATTGAATGCATTTAGTGAAGCATTAACACAAAGAAAGGGCAGTGTTTTGGGTTTTGTCTGGCAATGGGCCGACTCAGAAGAGAAAGAGCTCATCAGGAAAGAGAAAGAAGAGCACACTTGGCGTTTTGTTTTGTAAAAATGAGGAGGTGGACTATGGATAATTGTAAGATCAGTCCGAGGGGCTTTAATCAGTCTCATATTCAGGTTCTTTTATAAGTTAGTCTTTTCTGGAGTGTTCAGTGTTCTGTAGCAGTTCCGATAATATTTGAGATAATGTATTTTCTTTTTGAAAAGCTTTAGTAGATTTTAATCTGCTTCCATGTGCTGTAAACATTTTTGAAGTTGTCAATAGAGGGTCTAAGTCCGGACTGCCTCCTTCACCGAACGCTGACCTCTGCGAGTCTGGACCTGGTCTAAGTCCGGACTGCCTCCTTCACCGAACGCTGACCTCCGCGAGTCTGGACCTGGTCTAAGTCCGGACTAACTCTGCCTCCTTCAACGAACACTGACCTCCGCGAGTCTGGACCTGGTCTAAGTCCGGACTAACTCTGCCTCCTTCACCGAACACTGACCTCCGCGAGTCTGGACCTGGTAAAAAACTGGACTTGGACTGTTTAGATTTTTTAACTGTTTCCTTGTATCTATAACAATGTGTTGTGCACTGGTTCTGGTCTTGATTCGGTCTTGCCCTGGTCTTGGTCTTGATATATTGGTCTTGAACATGACTTTGTTTTGGTTAACTATTAGTGTGATTCACTAAAGCTAGGAATATTTAATCTTGTGCAGCAGCTGGATGGTGATAGATGTTTATTAAACTAAAGTACCTGTTTTTTAAAAATGTTTTGTGGCAGACGTCTAGATGCTTCTGTGAAACACATCTGGGCAGTGAGGTTTTTGACTAAAAGTGTGATTACTGATATATGTGTGACTAGTGTTTACCTAAGCTGCATCTATGTAATAGGAATACAGAATCATTAAAGAAATAAATCCACAGAATTCAATTAATTAAATGACTTGAGTGAAACAAATAATGCACAATAACTAAGCAATAACAAAGTAGCGTCAATGAGGTTTAAAGTCTCAACGAAAGTACAAAAGTCTCATTATCCATTGGCTTCTACGAAAAAATGTAATTCCATCCTTCAGATTTGAGCTGTTCAGTATTAGAGTGTTACACTTGATGTGATTAGCCATTAGCACAAGCACAGAGTTGTGCCATCTGCTCAACGCTACATTCACTGTGTGCTTTATGCTCTTTATGTAAATGACCAAATGGTGGGAGAGAATTGGAAAAGATGAGCAATCAAAGCCAAGCTGGTGATTTTGATTCAGAGTGTAGTGTCTGTGTGGGCAGACATTAGACTTCGGCAAAGTTAGTCTTGTGAATACTGAACCTCTTCTGAGTGCAGTAAGAAAGTAAGATCATAGTCATAGAAAATGTCAGCAGTGCTTCTAGTCACATTATGGGTGCTTCATTCCTCTCTGTTATTACTACTTTTTGTAAAACAGTGTGTCTGTGGTGTGTGAAGAATAGGTTCACTTCCCCGGTTCAGATTGGAAGCAATGATTGTAAAAGACCACTACAGTATAATTCAAAAGATTAAGTTAAATGAATAAATGGTAAATGGTATGCATTTATATAGCGCTTTTTTGCACCCTTCTCGGGCACCCAAAGCGCTTTACATTGTGCTTCCATTCACCCCATTCACACACATTCACACCTGGGGCAGACAGAGATGGGGGCTGCCACACAAACGGTGCTCAACCTTCTCCGACCACCACCAAACACACCTCTACAGTCACACACATTCATACACCAATACTACGGACACTGGAGGCAAGGTGGGTTAAGTGTCTTGCCCAAGGACACAACGAAAGTATGAACAGGGCAGAGCGGGAATCGAACCGCCAACCTTCCGGTTATAGGACGACTGCTCTACCACTGAGCCACTCCGTCCCGTCGTTAAGTACAATTTAAATCATATACTGTATAAGGTTACATGGCCATGGGCTGACATAAAGAATATTCATCAGAGTGCTCTCCTGTCATCAGCTATCAAACATTAGTGTAGTAACTTTATAAAGTTCTAAGCACCAAGCTTTCACTCCTCCCAGTCTGGCCCACTTCGGGAGTACCTGATTCTCTTCCTGGTGCTGCCACTTTATCAGCTCTAGCCTTCTGAGTGGAAGTGAAACTTGCTAAGTGTAAATAATTTGGAGAAAACATGTGCCCTTATTGGTAGCTGTGTAAGCATGTAAAAACCATAAGTGGTGTCCTTGATAACCTGATTATGGGTTATTATGTGGGGGTCTTTTTTACGAGTGAGGGAAGGATAGAGCGGAAGATTGACAGACGGCTCAGTTTACCGGATGATCTACGTTCCTACTCTCACCTATGGTCATGAGCTTTAAGTCATGACCCCCTGCGGAAGGAGATGGATGGGTTATTATGTCAAAAGGTACCTTAAACTAGATGCTGAAAACATTAAATTACCAAGAAAAACACATATAAGTTTATTAAAAAATAAATCTAAAAACACGCCAGGACCAGCAATGCACAATGGACAATAACTTATCAATGCTAATTAAAAAAATCATACTATAAAACTAATGGGTAGAGTAAAAAGGTAAAATAAGTATGCAATTTTTTTATGCATGTGAGAAAAAGAGCAAAAAAACAAGAACGGAAGCTTTAAAATTAAAAATGTTGAAATGTTTATGCAGCAATTCAATATTCCCTGTATCCCATCTAAAACCACAGCTCATTTCTCTGATGGGACTTCCAAGCAGACATGTTTCATCTCTGCCATGATGACTTGGCTCTCCTTCATTTTTGTGCCCTTTGACCCTCTTCTGTGCCAATGGCTCTGTTCCTAGTCTCTTCCTAGTTTTTCACACACACTTTCAGAGCAAGCACCTGTTTCCAGAGGCGTCCAGCTGAGACTGTGCTGCTCGACTGGCTCTGGATTAAAGCAGCAAGTCTGATAAAAAAACACCAATGTCACCTTGGTTTCTGTCAGAAGTTGGTAACAGCCTTGGGTAAAAACAAATGTAACAAAATCAGTTTAACAAAAAGTCACTGGGTAAATTAACATCTAATAGTGGCTCAAATCTCCCAAACAAATGTATATATTTATGTTTTGTGCTTTTTATGTTAATTGTTGCATTTACGTACATGCGAAGAGTTAATTTTTCAAAACCAGATTAAAAAAATGTTTTATTATTTGCTAAAGGTGATATCAGTCAAACTAAACTTGTGTGGCATTTATCTGTTTTTGAAAATTAAATCTTACGTGTTTGACCTAAAGACAACTCCCACAAAGACTCCCTTAACGACTTTCACAGGATCCAGAACGTCTCATTTCATTTGCAAAGAGGGAGTGGTCTGGCTGCAGTCCTCAGGCCGTCTTTAAATAAACTCAGCAGGTGTTTTAACCAATGCCCTGCTGTATGTTTGTTTTGGATTTGTTTGCCATTTCTCAACTGTAATAACCGAAGATTTTGAGGTCAAGAACTCAACCAAACACTAAACCAGGACTAGAACTTTGTTCCAGTATTGATGCAGTAGACTAGTTCTGCCATGCGTTTGTAATCCACAGTCCATATTGAAAAAACAAAGTTGATTTTCTCCTGAAGAGGCTTGTGTTTTCACTGAGAAAGACGTCTGCGGCAGAAACAGAGACGTCACAAGAGACACTAAAGTTTCACTAGAGTTTCTATATGAGATATAAGGTGCGTTCGACTTGAGCTTTAGTTAGCAGTGCACTCCAGTGAGATTTGTGTTCGACTGGCTCTGCCATAACTTATGCGATCTCCTGAGATCAAAACGAGAGCTGCTGTCTGAGTTGTTCAGAAGCAACCGCGGTAAACAATGACCTGCTTGTTTTTTTTTTTTTGTTTAGTGCTGATCAGAAACGTAAGGCGCTTTTTTTAAATGCACTGGACAAAAATCCTGAGACTCAACCAGAGACTTTAACAGTGTGCACAGCTAAAGAGATGTGCTGTAAGAGCTGTAAACTCCTGACATCTGTGGACCGTGAGCAAACACTTATATCACGTAGACATAGCTGATTTAAATTCTGGAGTAAAAACAGCGGCCGACCTCCACCTGCCTCAGGGTCAGAGCCACAGTCAGTTCCTCTTTTGCATTTGATAAGACTTTCGTTACACAGATCTTATCTTACTGTGGAGCCAAGCAGCCGCTCTAACCAATACAAACATAGACTGTCGATCACTGCCAGATAGCTTGGCAACCGACAATCTAATACACATTAACAGTTTACGATCGGGTAAGATGTGAGTATGGCCCTTTTAACACATTCACTGAGATCTGACTGGACCTACTCACGTGACCTGAATGTGTGAACAAAATCCCTCCTATTTTACCTCAGAGCTGATCCTTCAGGGCCTGGTGACGTCTCCGGGTCGCTGTGATGTGTGAACACTGTCAGTAGACGCTCTGGGGTGAGCTGATGGTGTGAACGCTGTGTGTCTGGAGCTGAAGCCCCGTACTCTCTGCAGCTGTTTGTGCTTCACTTTCTACTGTTTGGTTCAGTTGCACATGTTCGAACAACAATTTTAGCACAGCAAAGGAGTTGGCTAATTTGTCAGTTAACTCCATGTTAGCTCAGTCAACATAATTATCACCATCCTATCACCGCTTCTCAGTAAAACCACCACTATTCATAAGATATATAAACACACCGGGTGAAACAATCTTAATTTGTGTTTAATGTGTTAAAATCTGATGTGGTTTATCTGAGTAAACCATGTTATTTCTTGGCCTTTTCCTGAGTCAACTTCTTACCTACTTCCACTGCAGCCAGTAGTACAGCTTTACTTAGTGTAACTCACAGCTAAAGTTCTTTTCATCATCTAGGGTCTAAATACAGTGCCCAGCTTTTGACAGTCTTCCCTTGCTCTGACAGAAAAAGGAAACGCTGAAACTTGTTAGAAAATGTGAAACAAAGATCTACTTGATGACCTAGAGAATTAAAGTGTGTTTTATTTTTACTCATATTAGGAGATGTTTTGTGAAGACTTGTGCACTTTGTTCTAGTAAAAGTTGTATTGGATTATATATACAGGGCTCTACTTTAGCACAAACCAGACCAAACGCTATGTCTGCGGTGAAAGATTTGATGAAAGCATTAGAACCTTACATGACCCACACGGTAATTTTGTCCAACTCCACAAGGTAGGCGTTTATTGAACAGCAGATTCAGGAAGTGTTGGGTGTCTGATCTGTGTCTGAACCATTTTCTAGACGTGAACAACACTGTGACAAAGAAACAGCCATAATTAATGGAGACAATGGGACATGACTCATCCGAGTGCTGTGCGTCCTCTGGGCCCTGCTGCTTTCACCAACAACAGCAGCTGACGAAGTGACATTTGCCAAATCTAAATGAATACACAACCTTTGTCCTTGAAAGACAACAGACCTGGCCTTTTCCGCTCAGCCCGCTCCGGTTACGGCTCATCTGTGATGCCGTTCCCGTCGGGAGCTCCTCTGTGGTTTGTACTAATGTGAGGGACCACAGAGTGAGTCAGTGTGGGCTGCGGGGAGGTTACAGATAAAATATGGGCGTGTTGGGCATCTATTCAAAGTGAGATGTGTCATTTGTCATTGTCATGTGCTTGTCATTTTAAGGCTTTGTTATTTCTTATTCTTTTCCTCTGCTTTGATTTCAAAATAGTGTCATCTTGAAACCAAAACCAGCGCTCGTGACTCATTTGTATTGTACTTATGCACAAAAATATAGTCTAATGACTTTTCCCCCATTCAAAGCAAGTGCTCTATAACCTGACTCTGCCAGATAGAACTGTTCCACAGAACCATCTGGAGGGCTCCTGTTGAAAGGGTTTGGAAAAAGGCAGATACTTTAAATAAATACCTGGAGGTGATTGGATTGATCAACCACAGTTTTATCCAATCAGAGCAGTGCCATGTTGTTTACGTTCGTAATGGTAAAATGTTCTACATCTCCAAACCTAAAACAGGCCCAGACCTGAAAACCGATGGGACCTGTATACCTCTGATTCTGATTCTGCTGTATCTTTGTGAGAATTTTAGTCTTTTAGTGTTAGTCCCCTCTTGTCTTCAGGAAAACACAATGTAAAATGATCATTTTGAAGATACAAAAACAACAAACTTTCCCCGTATTTCCACTGTTTGCCTTGAATTGACTGGATTTTTTATTTAACAAAGCACGAAGCATAAAAATAAAAAGTGATGAAATTTTGACATCATAAAACTGACAAATTCACAGACACTCATCGTAATAGTACATACAGTTTGTTAAATACAGAACTTACTAGGACTAGCCTCTGGAGAATTTCTGTGTCCCCAGGCTCTGCTCAGACTAATGCTGCATTCATGTTCTCTGGAATTAACAGTATTTATTAAAAAGAGAAACCAGATAATATTGTATGTTGGCATGTATTGAATATATTTCTCCATTGATGTGTGAATGAATAAGGCTCTTCCCGCTTGTTTCCTTTATTATTTCACCATTTATATTTTGTGACCTCCAAGTCAAGTCATTTTTATTTTGCAGCCCAATATCACCATTTCCTCAAAGGCTTTGATTAACCCCTCTGTCCTCGGCCCTTTCATCAGGCGAAGGAAACCCCTCCAAACCTTTTCTACCCTTTTTCTCTCCTCCATTACCCTTTGGCTCTCTGATCTTCCTCTTAGCCATGTCGTCTCTTCTTTTCTCTCATTTCCGTCTTGTCTCTATGCGTTCGTTGATTTCTTTCTGCCGTCTCCTCCCCTCTGGTCGTCTCCTGTCACCTCTCGTCTCGTCACAGCACTGTTTCACTCATGCGGCTCTTGTTCTTGATGAAGGGCAATGATCTGACGGAGGAAGAGTCTGGTGGTAATGTTTGTGACCCTCTGGAGAACTGAGAGCACTCGTGTACATCAACCCACTGTCTCATATCAAATGTATTAATATTTCCATGAAAAACGACAAGTGCCAAATAATGCTTTGTGTTTTAGTGTGTGGCATTAAAATAAGCACACCTGGTCATTATTAAATAGAAAGTTTGCAATTTATCTTTTCTTGTTTTTGACGGAAGCTGTTTAATCACCTGTAATATCATATTATAATAGGAATTGAAAACAGCAGCAGTGCTTAGTTTGTATTTTCTGGGCAGCTTTGCAAAAAGAAACAGGAAGTAATGACTCATTCCACAGGGATCCATGGAGTTTTAAATGTCTTGCAAAGAGACAACTATGCACTTGATTGAAAAGATAGTGATACGTTGAATTTGGTTCAACTGTCGCCTACAACATTTTAGCACCTTTAACTTTTAAAACGTCACTCCACCACCTGCCCATTGAATCAAATAGTGATTAATCTTGTCTTTTACACTTACACTCTCAATAAAATCTCCCTCAGTAAAAATGCATTGTAAAAGTGTCTTGTGAATGAACCATGCGGTGACAGAGAGTGACACAGAGCAAAACGAATGAGAGCCCTCTTCAATGTCACCTATAATCCACACACTTCATCACCTCCTCTCCTCTCTGTCGTCTTCGGTTTTTAATATTCTGCGCAGCTGCTGCAGACAGGTTCATGCATTTTGCTGTGGGACGGCGCTGTCACATTTATAGATGTTTCTGGAGAGAGTGTGCTGTGTGAATGTAAATGTTGGGATTGTCACAGAGAAAGCTACAGCTTCAGTGAATTGAGTTGTAGCTCGAGCTCAGTCTTTGGGCTCAGTAAGACAATCTGCACCAAAGTAATTAGAAACTTAAAACTAACGCATTAAGTGTTCAACGGGTAAAGAAACCAAATTTTTAGGAGTAAATATTGATGAAGACTTGAATTTAAAATCTCATATAAATTACACAAAAGGAAAAATTGCCAAAGCCATATTACAAACCCGATTCCCAAAAAGTTGGGACACTGTACAAATTGTGAATAAAAACAGAATGCAATGATGTGGAAGTTTCAAATTTCAATATTTTATTCAGAATACAACATAGATGACATATCAAATGTTTAAACTGAGAAAATTTATCATTTTAAGGAAGAAATAAGTTGATTTTAAATGTCAAGGCATCAACACATCTCAAAAAAGTTGGGACAAGGCCATGTTCATCACTGTGTGGCATCCCCTCTTCTTTTTTATAACAGTCTGCAAACGTCTGGGTACTACAGAGACAAGTTGCTCAAGTTTAGGAATGTTGTCCCATTCTTGTTTAATACAGGCTTCTAGTTGCTCAAGTGTCTTAGGTCTTCTTTGTCGCATCTTCCTCTTTATGATGCTCCAAATGTTTTCTATCGGTGAAAGATCTGGCCATTTCAGAACCAGATCCTTCTTTTACGCAGCCATGATGTTGTAATTGACAATTAACAGTTGTGGAATATGGCAGCACTGGAGGATAATGGGTTCCTGGTAGCTTACGTTTGATTCTTCTTTGGCAGTAAATCTTTTCTTCTCAACACGTTTCTTGCGACCCCGTTGACTATTTGCTACAAATTGTTTGAATGTTCTGTGATCAGGCCCCAATATCTTAGATATTTCAAGAGTTCTGCATCCCTTTGAAAGACTTTTTACAATTTTTGAGTCAGTTAAATCTTTTTTTTGGCCCATTTTTCCCGAGGAGAAGAATCTGCCTAATAATTATGCACCCCTTGATATAAGGTGTGATTCTCCTTAGGCCACACCCGCCCTTATTACACAAATACACATCACCTGATAAACATTAAATCCAATAAGGATTTAAGTTTATACAGCTTAGTTGGAAATTATGGATAAAATGATGAAATGTTCAAAATAATGACTTGCCTAATAATTGTGCACACAGTGTAAAGTTTAAGGTTCTAAAATTCTGTGATTTAGTTGTCAGTACTATTTAAATAATGTTTAAAATAAACAACCAAACATTGCCATTAAACAGCTAAAAGAGGTTTAAAATAAAATAATAGTCAAACTGATATCTTTAACAAACCCAAATTTAGGAGAAAAATAAGGGAACAGAGTTCTTTGTTTTCCTGTAGAGACATTGCTGAAGGTTTTTCAGCTATGGAGGACATCCAGGGGAAACGCTGTCTGCGTCGAGCTCGCAGCATCCATAAGAACTCCTCTCATTCCGCCCTGTTCTCTCTCTTGCCCTTTGCAGGTGTTTCAGGTGCGTCGAAACCAGGACCAGCAGACTGAAGAACATTTTTTTTCCCAGAGCTGTCTCTTTATTGAACTCTGCACCCCGCTGATCCCTCTGCCCCTCATATACTTACTTCTGGTTAGACCTAAACTGCACTTTGTTGCATGGTACTTGTACATGTGTAATGACAATAAAGTTAAATCTAATCTTAACTAATCTAATTATATAAGTTCACACTTCAACCCACTCCCTTTCAAACATTATTATTTATATTATTTCCTATAAATGTCTATTTTAATTGTACTAAAGGGCAAGTCCAAAGTGACTAAAAGGAGGCTGAAGCACAACCTAATCAGGTTCAGATAACTTTATTGATCCCTTTAAGGCAATTCATTGCAGCTTAACCTCAGAACATATCACACACAATAGAAACATACTGTGTACCAGTCCAATCAGTCCAGACTGCACAAAAGACATCAAATAAATAACCCACAAATATCATATAATTTAGTTTGCTAAGCACCAACCAAGTTTACTCACTTTATTTGAAGGAGACAAAAAATCACCAGCATCAGGGTTTAACAGTCTTGTGACAGAAGGAATAAAAGAATGGGAGAAACAATTTGTTCTCAAAGACGTCGTCCTGAAGGCATCAGTTCAGGATACATAGTGTAGTGAATGAGAATGTTAAGAAAATTAACCCACATTATATTTTCTATCCCACCACTCACAGCTCTTTTTTTTGCTACACAATGAACCGAGTAAAAATGAGCAAAAAAAAATTATTGTCCCTGGAGAGCTTCGTTGATCAGAGGAAGGGCTCAAGTCTCAAGGGCTAAATGAGGAGAGGCAGAAGACAAGAGGCCAACAAAAAGAAAGCTCCATTTAAAAGAAAATACCACTTAAGTCCTGCTTAAACTACAAGTCCATCGCAGCAAGAGGCAACACACAAGCCCCAAGCTCCAACAAGGCTTTGAAGCCATGAGAACTGCTTCACCACAGAGAAAACAGACACCCTACATTAAACAATAAGTCTTTGGACTTAAAGGACAGAGGAAATTACCAACTTCAAATCTCAGAACAGTCTGGATTAAAGTCAGGGTGGAATTTCCCAAGATCACTACAAAAGCAATAAAAACCTTGCTTCCATTTCCAACATATATTCTGCCATAACAGCAACTAAAACGAGATTACGGAGTGTGGACATAAAGAACACACTTCCATTACCCCTAGATGGGACCATCTCGTTTGGTTTTCTTTGTTCTCAGAGCTGGCTTTTGAGGGTTACGTGGGGAGTAGCAGCACTGGTTGATGGTAAAGGTATCAATAGAGGAGGAGTTGGAAAGAAGAGATGAAATGATGTGGATGATGACGTCGGATAGGTACAGTGGGAGTTGCTGATGATGGGGGAGACGATGAGGTTGACAGCGGAGTTGGAGATGTCAGTCCTGTTGCCGTGAAGTGAATGGAGAAGAGAAGAAAGCACAGATGGCAGACAAGACTTTTTTGTCAAACCTGTTCTCATTGGCTCAAACATATTTACACATATATGGATCATAACCCCTAAAGTGGAAAGTAACGTATGTAACTTTACCAGGTGAGCCACGAGGCACACAGAAAACTTTCAACTTTTGACGGAGACTACATTAAAAATAACTCTTTAACCTGATGTACAGCAAAATGTAAAGCTTAAGCTCAGAGCAAGAAGACACCTCCTTCAGAAAGCTGTGTTCTCTAAAACACTTTGAGCTCTGTCGTTTCCTACGGTGGCCCAAGTGCACAACACAACAACATTAAAAAAGCAAACATAAGCTCACATGACAACAACATTAAGCCAGAACACAACGGAAATGTTCCCGACCACTGTCACGAGGTCGACGAGGGTTAGTGGACAAAACATGCCAGCCAAAGAAGACACTGATTGAAACTATAACATTGGGCGTTCATAAAAATGTTACATATCAGCTCACTCACATCATTTGATGTGGCGTCCTGAGGAAATATGTGTTTCAATAAGGGTTTCAACATAACACTGCCCCCTAGTGGTCTGGAGCATTTCTATTGTGTTGTGGCCTAATGTTGTTGTGTTGCAAGCTTATGTTAGTTTTTTTAATTAGTATTTTTTTTTTCTATTGTTGTGTTGTGCACTACCGGGCCACCACAGTCTCCTAATCCAGACCCAACACAACCCACTCTCTGTGTGGTCCAGTCAGTACACGTGTTGTCTCTGTCTGAGTGTGTTCAAGTCTATACTTCAGTACGACCAGACCAGCCTCGTGTTGTAACAGTGAAGCATCAAAAGCTCAAGGAGAGCATTCATTATTGATCAGGTTTCTGTAAAGAAAGCAGCAGGACAAATGCGTGGGTTGTAAGCCTTGGGAGTTCTGAATGAAGGAATGAGTGAGAGGAACTACATACTCTCTGCTCGGGGCCTTGTATAACCTCTGTGTGAAGGAAGAGGCATTTATTAGGTCATCACATGGAAATAAAGGACTAAAAAAAAGGTTCAATCAACAATGATTTTTTCATCAAATAAAGCCACAACTGCACAAACAAGGTTACATATTTTATTTGTGGTACTCAATCTTATTTACAGATTTATAGGTTAAATGCATGTTGAAATGACACTATCTTACATTTGGACCTCTGCGCTGAGGTCAGGTATATCCAGCTCAAAACTAGCTCAAATGTTTTTTGTGTGTGTGTATGTTTTTTTTTTTTTGTGAACAATGTACCTTGTGTATTTGTTTCCTAATTATTATTATTATTATTATTATTATTATTATTATTATTATTATTATTATTATTATTATTATTATTATTATTAATAATAATAATAATAATAATAATAATAATAATAATAATAATAATAATAATAATAATAATAATAATAATAATAATGTATTTTTCTATTTGTGCCAATTAGAGTTTAATAAAATAATATTAAATAATAATAAATAATATTAAATAAAATGGCTCGATTCTTCGATTGTGAGTACTCACTAATACAGCTTCTTACAGCTTCAATCAGCTTCTTCTTGCAAGTACTCAATTTAAGCACTTGCAACCTTTAAAATCAATAGCAGCCCATTTTTCTTCAAGTGCTTCCTTATTGTGCATCTTAACTCAGCCACACCACTATTTTTCAAAGGAGTTATTTGTTATTCAATTTTTCTGGCAGTAGTGGCTGAAATTTTTGTTGGCCTACCTGATCTTATTTGGTTTCAACAGATTAATTTTCCACTTCTTTATTAGAGTTTGAACACTGCTGATTGGCATTTTCAATTCCTTGGATATCTTTTTACAGTATATCCCTTTCCTGTTTTATACAATTCAATTACCTTTTCCCACAGATCCCAATTATTTTGCTTTTCACATGACTCAGAATACAGAAACGTCAGTGGAGCACTGGATGAAAGATGCAAGGGTCTGTCAGGAGCCCAGAAACTCACTGACCTTTTATACACACACACTGATTACAAACAGATCACAGGTGAGAATGGTTACCTTTAGTAGCCTTTCAAACCTGTTTGTGTCAACTTGTGTGTATGTTATCAGGCCAAAATCACCAGGGTATGTAAACTTTTGATCAGGGTATAGTGGGTAGTTTTTTGTTGTCATTATATCTTAAAAAGAATAAACACCCAACCCCTATGAGTGGAAAAAAAATCATTTATATTTAAAAATATATATAAAATGGCAAAAAAATGACAAAATGACAAATTCTGCCAAGGTACTTTTGAGCACAACTGTATATTGTTCTGTCTGGGAGCCTCGTGGCTCTCTCTACGTCTCTAACCCTCGCCGTCCGTTTCCACACACTCATTGTACTTTTCCACAGCTGATGGTTTCTATGGCAACACAGCGGAGCCCAGGACAAGGCTGGGGTTTGACAGAGCAGTATCAGAGCAGACAGTGCCGGATGACCGGAGGCTCAGAGGAAAACTGCTCCAGGGAACAAGGAGGGAATGAGGCAGAGAGCAGCCATAAAAGTGACTACAGACCCAGGGGAGGGATTTAGGGAGTTTGGAAAGGAAAATAGGTATAAATAATTCACAGTCTCAATGCATCATTTACATTCACTTGTGCAGTCAACCAGTTTAGACTTGACGACAGAATGGACAGAAGGACGATTTTTAAAGGCCTTTACCTGGACTCAGACTCCTCCATATTTAGTATTTGTTCTCATTTATCTGTGGCGAACCATCAAGGGTTTCTAGGTATTTGGCAACTAACAAAATATAAAAACGCTTAACCTTGTTAATGTAGTGGTGTAAAGTCCCAGGGCACCTGAAGTACTCCTCCTAGCTCCACCTTTGGCCAGCCCCTCATTAGGAAACTATTTAAAGCACCTGTTTTAAAATGGCAGAGCCCGGACTCTGCTACTGCTTAGGCTCTGCTGCTGGGTTTTCTGCTCTGCTGCTGGGTTTTCTGCAGTTTGGGTGCCATGTGCTTTGGGTTAAGCTTCATATTAACTGTCAGGGTGGTTGCTAGCCTGTTTCTGTTTGCTGTGTTTGTTTTTGTTAGTTTCTGCCTGTGTTATCTCATTTGGTTTTCATTTTTGTCCTAGTTTGGTAAACATTGTTTGGTTGGTTGCAGTTTGTCTTCTTTGCTTTAATTTTGTTACTGTGTTGTGTGTATTGTTGTTGTGTTGTAACTGGTTTGCCCTGTGGTTAACGTGTTTCTTATATTTTCTAGTGACGCTGGGAGTTGCCCCGGTGGTTGAGCTAGGCACATGGGTGAGGGCTCCCCACCTATGCATGCGAGTTAGTGCACTGGGTCACAAGTTTAGTTTGCACCTTGTCTTTGCCGTGTTTGTGTCCACAAAGGTGAGTATAAGGTGGCACCCTGGGCACCTCCTTAAAGTAGTCTGCTTACCACTGGCGGCCCCAGCTAGCTAGCTTTTGTTTAACCTTTTTGATAGTATCCAGTTCTTTAACCATTTTAGAATTAGGCCTGTTTTAACTTGTTTTGTTTTAGTATAGTCTTATAAAATAAAAGTATTTTTGGATAATTGGTTTTCTTCTTATTTACAGTTTTCTGGAGTAATAATTCTAAATCTATTTTAATAAATGATTTGGTTTTTGACTGGTGAAACACGTCTCTGTCCTTTTTAAATCAGATATTGACCTGTGTGTCCTTTGTTTCTTTCCACAACTTCCGATGCTTACAATAGTTCCTGGTTCAAACCCCCAGGTGGCGTAGTTGAATTCACATTCCATCTTATTTTCTGTTAAACCATACACAAACCCAACTCGCACCGCCACAAACTTGGCGTAGTCGACAGGATTCTGAAGGGCCAGAGACGTGTATTTTTCAACCCAGTTGGTTATATTGTGTTACATTGTGTTTTTGTGTTAAACAGCAGCAGGGTTTTTGGGTTTGCCTCTTGGGCTGTTGCCTTACTCGCTTCTGCTTCGTGTCCATGGAGGAAGAACTAGCCCATTTAAGAGACTTGGTCAGTCAGCTTCAGGCTGAAAATAAAAGGATGCATCAGGAGCGGGACCAAGCCCTGCCCGGGACTTCATCCTCAGCGTCAAGCTCAGCTCCTGTGGATCGCTTGCCGGTAACCGAAAGACTTGTTTATTTTCCTCGGGACAGGAAATGCCCAATGTTTCGGGGCAAAACTGGACTAAATATAACTGAGTGGCAAGAAGAAGTTGAAGCTTGTATTCGTTCACGCAACTTTTCTCCAGCTGAACAAGCTCTGTTTATATATGACCACTTGGAGGGTGAAGCCAGAGAGGAGATAAAATACTGCGTTCACAGGAAGAGAGAGGTGACCCAATTAGAGTTCTAGCCATCTTACAGGAACTGTATGGTTGTAACCTGTCATATGTGTGTTTACAGGAAGAGTTTTCTCTAGAAAACAATTGGAGGGGGAAACACTTTACGAGTTCTCCCATGCTTTACTTTGTCTTATGGATAAGGTTGTTAACAAGGCTCCTAGAGGTGTTCCGAACAAAGATGTTTTACTCAGAGATCAGTTTGTAGAACATGTGTCAGATTGTTCCCTCCGCCGAGCCCTAAAGCAATTTGTACGTTTACATCCTACTGTCACCCTAATTGAGGCTCGTTCTGAGGCTATACAGTGGGAACAGGAAGGGATGCCGGTGGGTGGGAGAGCTCGCAGTCATTCAGTCCCCTCAGCTTTTGGTTTTCAGCAAATCACACGAGAGGGCCATCTAAACCAGTGTACCAGAATGCCCCAAAACTCAGAAATGGCAGAGCTAAAGGAAATGCTTAAAACCCAGCAACAGCAGTTGAACTCTCTAACCAGAAGCGTGGCAGAGCTTAGCAAAGGGCCCAGGACATATCCAAACCCGAATAAAAGTATTATGTGTCGACGGTGCCAACAACCTGGACATATTGCACGCTATTGTAATTCTTATGTATCTGGTCCTACTCAGTCATCGGGCACTATGGCCCGGCCAACGCTGAGGATCTGGACCTTCACTTCAGGAAACTGGCACCCCCTGAACCATTGAGCCAAAGTTCAGGTGGGGCCAGTATAGGCTCACAGCCAGTAGCCCCAGTTCCGGAAAATTTGGTCTCCGCCTGCCCACATATCTCAGTTTTGATGGGAGGAGTGGATGTTCCCTGCCTTGTTGATACTGGGTCAATGGTGTCTACAATAACGGAGAGCTTCTTTGTCAAAAACTTTGAACCCTGGGGACCAGAAAGACTCAAAGCGTGTAACTGGTTGACATTACATGCTGCTAATGGCCTTGCAATTTCATACGGGCTATTTGAATTGGACGTAGAGCTGTGTGGTAAAGTCATTGCAAAAAGGGGTGTGTTGGTTGTCAAAGACCCTCCTATGCATGTTAATACTCCAGGTGTTTTGGGAATGAACATTATAAAAGAGTGTTACCAGGAATTGTTTACCCAGTATGGCCCTTCTCTCTTTGACTTGCCCTCTGTGTTGCAGGCTCCCCTCCAACTTCAGCAAGCACTTCAGTTCTGTCACCAGATTGAAGTGGCCCCTCTGTGTTATCCGGCGAGTGAAGGTAAAGGGAGGTAGGGTTTGCAGGGTGCCAGGAGGTACTGTCAAAATGATACCTGCCACCTGTCGAAAACATAGTGCTGATGCCCTTTTTGGAGCCCCTTCCTGACGGTCTGCCAGCAGGTCTTTTGGCATCTCCTTCTCTAGTCCGTGTGAGTAGTGGTACAGTGTATATCCCTATAGTTAATGTAGGGATTCAGGAAGTTCTTCTGTACCCACGCACTGTCCTAGGTACTGTAAGTGAAGCCCAAGTTGTTAGCTCGCCCTCAGATGTTGGAGGTGAAGTTATGGCTACCACTTCCTCTCAGACTGCCACTACCTCAGTGCAGGATAGGATTGCTGCAGTTGACCTTTCAGCACTCTCAGATCAGGAACAGCACCGTGTAAGGCCTCTGCTTCTAAAGTACAGCAATGTGTTCTCACAGCATGATGGGGATTTAGGGTGCACCAATCTCATTTCCCATGATATCCCTCTAGTTGACGAGGTTCCTGTAAAGCAGCGGTACCGTAGGATACCCCGTCAGAGTACGAGGCTGCTAAGGCCCACATTCAGCTCCTGGATGCACAGGTAATTCGGGAAAGTAGTAGCCCTTTGCCTCTCCCATTGTGCTGGTCAAAAGAAGGACGGCAGCCTTCGCCTGTGCGTGACGACCGGCTCCTCAATAGTAAAACTCACAAGGATGCATTCCCTTTGCCCCGAATAGAAGAGTCCCTTGATGCCCTCTCAGGAGCCCAATGGTTCTCAACCCTTGATCTGGCTGCAGGATACAACCAAGTACCAGTCACGGAGAAAGACCGGATGAAGACTGCCTTCTGCACGCCCTTTGGCCTGTTTGAATGGAACCGGATGCCATTCGGGCTTTGCAATGCCCCCTCAACTTTCCAAAGACTAATGGAGAGAATCTTTGGAGATCAGAACTGTCAGTCACTGTTGTTGTATCTTGATGATGTTGTTATCTTCTCTTCCACAGTTGACGAACATATCACCAGGCTGGAAACGGTACTAAGTCGTCTCCAGCGAGAAGGTCTCAAGGCCAAATTGGAGAAGTGCTCCTTCTTTAAAACGGAGGTGAGCTACTTGGGGCATGTTGTATCTCGGGAAGGCGTGTCAACAGATCCCAGTAAAATTGAGGCTGTGTCAAAGTGGCCCCGCCCTAACCATGTCTCTGAGCTGCGCTCTTTCCTAGGCTTCACCAGCTATTATCGGAGGTTCATCGGGGGTTTTGCAGAGCTGGCTGCTCCTTTGCATCGTCTTGTTGCTGAACTAACCGGGACCAAGTCAAAGAAGCCTTCAAAGGTGCCCCTGTCTGCTGCATGGACTCATGAATGTGAGAGGAGCTTCGAAGAGTTGAAACATCGGATGATGTCTGCACCTGTACTGGCCTATGCCGACTTCTCTCTGCCATTTATTCTTGAGATCGATGCTAGTTATAGCGGACTGGGTGCTGTCTCAAGAGCAAGATGGTAAAGTTAGACCAGTGGCCTATGCTAGCCGTGGCCTTAGACCCCTGAGCGAAACATGAACAATTACAGTGCAATGAAACTGGAGTTCCTTACCCTTAAATGGGCAATGACTGAGAAGTTCAGAGACTATTTACTTGGACAAAAATGTGTGGTGTTTACGGACAATAATCCCCTCAGTTATTTGTCCTCAGCCAAGCTGGGCGCGGAACAGCGCTGGGCTGCCCAACTAGCAGATTTTGATTTCACCATAAGGTACCGGCCAGGACGAATGAACAAGAATGCTGATGCACTGTCTCGACAGCACCCAGTAAGCACAGACATTCCCACTGTTGTGCCCTTGGGTCTTCCAGTACCAGAACCATTGCATCAGGCCATCACGGCTAAGCCATTAGTCCAAGCCTCAACTGCTGTAATCTCTGCCCTGCCTTTCCACTCTCCGATTGACTTGTGTGCCCTACAGGAAGCAGACTCTACTATTGGAGAGTTTTTGAGATTTTGGAGGAGAAAGAGAGGCCCTGATGCAGCCGAACGACGTCACCTGCCACCAGATGTCCTTACCCTGGTTCGACAGTGGTCCCGGCTTCTCACCAAGGGGGGTGTTCTTTACCGGGGGATTACACTCCAAGGAGGAGGCTCAGCAACTGGTTCTGCCGCCTCCCTGAAAGAGCAGGTGTTAAACCAACTCCATCAAGAACATGGACATCAGGGGATTGAAAGGACATCAGAGCTCATTCATCGGCGCTGTTACTGGCCAAGAATGTATGCAGAGATCCGGAGATGGTGCCAGGAATGTGACCGTTGCCAAGTGGCGAAAGATACCAGACATTCTGCTGGGTCATATATGGGACATTTGCTGGCCTCTCGCCCCAATCAGATACTTGCCATTGACTTTACTGTTTTAGAGCCGTCCCAAAATGGGATGGAGAATGTTATGGTCATGACAGATGTGTTTTCAAAGTACACTCAAGCTGTGCCCACCCGTGACCAAAGAGCATCTACGGTGGCCCGAGTCTTGGTGATGGAGTGGTTTTACAAATATGGAGTGCCAGCTCGAATCCACTCTGACCAAGGCAGAAATTTTGAGAGCAGCCTGATTCAACAGCTTTGTCAATTGTACGCCATCCAGAAGACGCGCACAACCCCCTACCATCCTGCTGGAAATGGCCAATGTGAAAGGTTTAATCGCACCCTTCACAACCTGCTTCGCACTCTCCCTGTCACCAGGAAGAGGGACTGGGCTTGCTACTTACCCCAAGTAATGTTTGCTTACAACACTACACCGAACCAGGCTACGGGCGAATCTCCCTTCTTTTTAATGTTTGGACAAGAGGCACAGTTGCCGGTCGATTTTCTTCTGGGCAGAATTGAGGAACCAGTTGCAGGCAGTGCCCAGGAATGGATTTTGGAGCATCAGTTGCGGTTAAAACATGCCTTTGAAGAGGCTACCAGGCACCTGAAAGCAGCAGCTGCCTACAGAAAAGGGCGTCATGATGCACAGACGCAAGACCTCCCACTGAAGCAGGGCCAACTAGTCTATCTAAAAAATGTTGGTATACGCGGCCGCCACAAGATGCAAGATACCTGGAGCTCTGTATTGTACAAAGTGGTGGTAGCACCCAAGCCAGGAGGTTGTGTTTATACCATTGTACCTGTTGACAATCCAGACCAGGTAAAACATGTCCACCGTTCATTGTTAAAAGGAAAAATTGGTCATGTGGAAGAGTGTCCATCCAGGGAGCCTGTTCAGGGGGAAGCATCAAGAGCTCCAGAAGACTCCCAGGCAGAGGGTGAGTGGTTTCTGTGTATTCGAGAACCAGTTTTACAGCCTGGCTTACCCAGCACTCGAGTGGCAGCGTTACCAGGTCAATACCAGTCAGCTGCTGCCCCATCTACACCAGGTAACACTCAGCCAGAACCATTACCTGTTGCACCCGGTCCATCACGGAGTGGGGATGTTGCACTAAGGAGGACCACTCGAGCCAATGCAGGAAGACATCAAAATATTCATCACCTACCTCAATCAGCAGAAAGTAGTGCAATAGGGGCAGATGTATCACAATTGCCTGTGCCCAGGAAGCCCGCATTTGTGCGCCCATGGCAGTGAGTGACAATCGTCGGGCCGTCGATTAAACCAAGGGGGGGTAGATTGTAGTGGTGTAAAGTCCCAGGGCACCTGAAGTACTCCTCCTAGCTCCACCTTTGGCCAGCCCCTCATTAGGAAACTATTTAAAGCACCTGTTTTAAAATGGCAGAGCCCGGACTCTGCTACTGCTTAGGCTCTGCTGCTGGGTTTTCTGCTCTGCTGCTGGGTTTTCTGCAGTTTGGGTGCCATGTGCTTTGGGTTAAGCTTCATATTAACTGTCAGGGTGGTTGCTAGCCTGTTTCTGTTTGCTGTGTTTGTTTTTGTTAGTTTCTGCCTGTGTTATCTCATTTGGTTTTCATTTTTGTCCTAGTTTGGTAAACATTGTTTGGTTGGTTGCAGTTTGTCTTCTTTGCTTTAATTTTGTTACTGTGTTGTGTGTATTGTTGTTGTGTTGTAACTGGTTTGCCCTGTGGTTAACGTGTTTCTTATATTTTCTAGTGACGCTGGGAGTTGCCCCGGTGGTTGAGCTAGGCACATGGGTGAGGGCTCCCCACCTATGCATGCGAGTTAGTGCACTGGGTCACAAGTTTAGTTTGCACCTTGTCTTTGCCGTGTTTGTGTCCACAAAGGTGAGTATAAGGTGGCACCCCTGGGCACCTCCTTAAAGTAGTCTGCTTACCACTGGCGGCCCCAGCTAGCTAGCTTTTTGTTTAACCTTTTTGATAGTATCCAGTTCTTTAACCATTTTAGAATTAGGCCTGTTTTAACTTGTTTTGTTTTAGTATAGTCTTATAAAATAAAAGTATTTTTGGATAATTGGTTTTCTTCTTATTTACAGTTTTCTGGAGTAATAATTCTAAATCTATTTTAATAAATGATTTGGTTTTTGACTGGTGAAACACGTCTCTGTCCTTTTTAAATCAGATATTGACCTGTGTGTCCTTTGTTTCTTTCCACAACTTCCGATGCTTACAATAGTTCCTGGTTCAAACCCCCAGGTGGCGTAGTTGAATTCACATTCCATCTTATTTTCTGTTAAACCATACACAAACCCAACTCGCACCGCCACATTAACAAAATTAACCATTGTTAACTGTGCTTTTTCCACCTCAGGATCAGTAAGGGAACAAGGAAACAACTTTTAGATTGTTGCTAAGTTGATTTTGCACAGATTGCTGAAGGCTGGCTGTAAACCAGTGTTAATTTTGACAAGAAATTTTAATTTAGTTTTAGTCTTAGTCTTTTGACTAAAATAATTTTTAGTTTTAGTCTCATTTTAGTCATCTTTTTTGTTTTAGTTTTAGTCTAGTTTTACTAAAATGTCATGCAATTTTAGTCGACTAAAATCCCCCAAAAATTCACGAGGTAATAATTTTGATCTTCTGTATCAGACATAAAACTATTCTTTCACAATAACAATACACACTCTGATTGGCTTACTTGACTCATCCTGCCCGTTCCACTTAATCTTTCCCTTCTCCTCACTGGTTTTCGTCACAAGTTGTTTTTGTCTCGTCTTTTATTTGTCTATTTAGTTATTGTTTTAGTCATTATAAAGTCTTTTTATTTAGTTTTTGTTTTGTTTTTATCCGCAAAAAACCTTTGTTGACGAAATATTTTCGTCATAGTTTTTGTCGAAATTAACGAAATTAACACTGTTAACACCACTTGTAAACACCACAAGCAAAGCTCTGCTAGACAACAATATCAGTGGACATGGAGAAGAATAAGTGGTCCCATTTCTGCTGATGGATGAATGGATGGATGGATAGATGGATAGATGGATCATGGATGTGACATCTGAAAGGTTACAGCATTAAAAATGCTACTAGATTTAATTTAGGTATTCAAAACATATGCAATTGGAAAGTAGCATTGTAGTCAAGACCAATCCAAGTCCAGTTTTAGTGTTAGTCCAGTCTTAGTCCAGGCCCAGACTCATGAAGGTCAGTGTTTGGTGAAGGAGACAGAGTTAGTCCAGTCTTAGACCAGGTCCAGGATCATGGAGATTATGCCAGCCTTGACATTTGAGACTGAGACAAGACCAAGTAAAAATGAGTTTGAGACCAAGACCAAAACCTTTACAATATAGGCTACTCCAAGACCGGTCTTAAGACCAAGATCGGTCTAGGGTACTACAACAAATGTGGTTATTGTACAAACAAGCAGCACAGAGTAACTTCCATGTTCTGCACACTTCTCTTACAGCATCAGTCACACAATTTAAAAGCCACAAACAAGGCGCAGAGGTTCAGGTGATAGAGCGGTTGTCCTATAACCGAAAGGTTAGCCGTTGCACTGGTGTATGAATGTGTGTGAATGTTGCTCTGGTGTATGAATGTGTGTGAATGTTGCTCTGGTGTATGAATGTGTGAGTGTCACTCTGGTGTATGAATGTGTGAATGTTGCTCTGGTGTATGAATGAGTGTGAGTGTTGCTCTGGTGTATGAATGTGTGTGAATGTTGCTCTGGTGTATGAATGTGTGAATGTTGCTCTGGTGTATGAATGTGTGTGAGTGTTGCTCTGGTGTATGAATGTGTGTGAATGTTGCTCTGGTGTATGAATGTGTGAATGTTGCTCTGGTGTATGAATGACTGTGAGTGTTGCTCTGGTGTATGAATGTGTGAGTGTCACTCTGGTGTATGAATGTGTGAATGTTGCTCTGGTGTATGAATGAGTGTGAGTGTTGCTCTGGTGTATGAATGTGTGTGAATGTTGCTCTGGTGTATGAATGTGTGAATGTTGCTCTGGTGTATGAATGTGTGTAAATGTTGCTCTGGTGTATGAATGTGTGTGAATGTTGCTCTGGTGTATGAATGAGTGTGAGTGTTGCTCTGGTGTATGAATGTGTGTGAATGTTGCTCTGGTGTATGAATGTGTGAATGTTGCTCTGGTGTATGAATGTGTGTAAATGTTGCTCTGGTGTATGAATGTGTGTGAATATTGCTCTGGTGGATGAATGTGTGAATGTTGCTCTGGTGTATGAATGTGTGAATGTTGCTCTGGTGTATGAATGTGTGAATGTTGCTCTGGTGTATGAATGTGTGTGAATATTGCTCTGGTGGATGAATGTGTGAATGTTGCTCTGGTGTATGAATGTGTGAATATTGCTCTGGTGTATGAATGTGTGAATGTTGCTCTGGTGTATGAACTTGTGAATGTTGCTCTGGTGTATAAATGTGTGAATGTTGCTCTGGTGTATGAATGTGTGAATATTGCTCTGGTGTATGAATGTGTGAATGTTGCTCTGGTGTATGAATGTGTGTAAATGTTGCTCTGGTGTATGAATGTGTGTGAATGTTGCTCTGGTGTATGAATGAGTGTGAGTGTTGCTCTGGTGTATGAATGTGTGTGAATGTTGCTCTGGTGTATGAATGTGTGAATGTTGCTCTGGTGTATGAATGTGTGTAAATGTTGCTCTGGTGTATGAGTGTGTGTGAATATTGCTCTGGTGGATGAATGTGTGAATGTTGCTCTGGTGTATGAATGTGTGAATGTTGCTCTGGTGTATGAATGTGTGAATGTTGCTCTGGTGTATGAATGTGTGAATATTGCTCTGGTGGATGAATGTGTGAATGTTGCTCTGGTGTATGAATGTGTGAATATTGCTCTGGTGTATGAATGTGTGAATGTTGCTCTGGTGTATGAACTTGTGAATGTTGCTCTGGTGTATAAATGTGTGAATGTTACTCTGGTGTATGAATGTGTGAATATTGCTCTGGTGTATGAACTTGTGAATGTTGCTCTGGTGTATAAATGTGTGAATGTTGCTCTGGTGTATGAACTTGTGAATGTTGCTCTGGTGTATAAATGTGTGAATGTTGCTCTGGTGTATAAATGTGTGAATGTTGCTCTGGTGTATGAACTTGTGAATGTTGCTCTGGTGTATAAATGTGTGAATGTTGCTCTGGTGTATAAATGTGTGAATGTTGCTCTGGTGTATGAATGTGTGAATGTTGCTCTGGTGTATAAATGTGTGAATGTTGCTCTGGTGTATGAATGTGTGAATGTTGCTCTGGTGTATGAATGTGTGAAATAACTGGGAAATGTTGGGACAACAGATGGAAATTAGCCTAAGGCTACAATCTGGCATGTCTACATTCATGTGGCTGTGTCTCCTGTATGTTCATCAACATGCACTGTCCCAATCAAATAAAAAACAGAAATAAAAAAACAACACATCAGCAGCAAGCCCATTCCTGGTGCTGCTCCAGAGGCTTCATTCATCCTGATCAAATCTTGATAATGTCTGGATGATGCAGTGCATGTATTAACAGAGCTTTGTCAAGACCAAGTCAATTTAATTATCCATGAAGATATACACACAGATGTAGCACCAAGTCCTTTCTCAAACAAACAATGAACTTGTGTGGGGTTCGGTCGGTCTTGCTGAAGGTGGGCTTCTCATAGGAGCCATGAGTTTATATTCAAAAGAAGCCCAAGAGAGTCTCCAGATCGGGAGCTGAGTTTTGAAGGATTATTGTTAAAAGAGTCTAAATAGAGCTCTGTGAAGGTTTTGGCCGATTACAACTAAATTCTTATTTCCACTGGAACGGGTATGGTACCAGTTGGGTTAATACACAGTTTGGGTAGTTTTCATCTTTCAGATGGGTTAAGAAATGCCCCCAATAAGCTCATCGTATCACTTTCAGGAGACTGAGATGGCCAGTTCAGAACTTTCACTTTATGCTGCTGTGACCAATGACGGGTCGACTTGGCCTTGTGCTTTAGATCATTGTCATGTTGGAACATCCAAGTACGTCCCATGAGCAGCTTCTATGCTGATGAGTGCAAATTTTCCTCCAGTATTTTCTGATAGCATGCTGCATTCATCTTTGTGCCTTTGTAGCTTACACATCCTTGAAACATCAACAATCCACCTCCATGTTTCACAGAAGGAATGGTGTACCTTTCATCATAGGCCTTGTTAACTCCTCTCCAAATGTAACGTTTATGTTTGTGGCCAGAAAGTTCAATTTTGGTCTCATCACTCAAAATGACTTTGTTCCAGACGTTTTGAGGCTTGTCTCTGTGCTTTTTGTTGTATTGTAAGTGGGATGCTTTGTGGCATTTGCGTAGTAATGGCTTTCTCGACCATGCAGCCCATTTTTCTTCAAGTGCCTCCTTATTGTGCATCTTGAAACAATCACACCACTTTTTTTTCAGAGAGTCCTGTATTTCAGCTTAAGTTATGTGTGGGTTTTTCTTTGCATCCTGAACAATTTTTCTGGCAGTTGTGCCTGACCTTGGTTTGGTTTCAACAGAATACCTCATTTTCAACTTCTTTATTAGAGTTTGAACACTGCTTGGCATTCTTAATTCCTTGGATATCTTTTTATATCCCTTTCCTGTTTTATACAGTTCAATTACCTTTTCCCGCAGATCCTTTGACAATTCTTTTGCTTTCCCCATGACTCAGAATACAGAAGAAACATCAGTGCAGCACTGGATGAAAGATGCAAGGGTCTGTCAGGACCAGAAACTCACTGACCTTTTATACACACACTGATTACAAGCAAACAGATCACAGGTGAGAATGGTTACCTTTAGTAGACATTCAAACCTGTTTGTGTCAACTTGTGTTCATGTTATCAGACCAAAATCACTTTTGATCAAAGGTCATTTGGGTAATTAATGGCTTCACCCAACCACTATGAGTGAAAGAAAGGTTTTTGTGTTATCATTCATATTCTCTGAAAATGGCCCAAAAAAAAATCACAAATCCAGGGTATGTAACTTATGAGAAAAACTCTACCAGTGAAACAAACTTTAGATATATTTTTAACTGTCGAAATGCTCCTGTCCCATCTCATACAGCTCTAACACCCAACCCCCTGAGTCAGCCCCGACACAAACAGGAAATGACTGCACCATGTGACGAGCGGTGGCTTGCCTGCAGCTGTCACAGAGCAGCACTGCCCTTCAGTCTCAGATCAGAGAGGCCCGACACGTTCACACACTGACGGGGGCATCCACACCGCGGCGGAGAAGAAAGGGAGCTGCCGGCCACTTCCTCCCATCGAGAGAGAGGGGGCTAATTGGGAAGTGAAGTTGTTAATCTGGCCCCGGCTCTGGTTGCAGTCGCTTTAAAGAGTCCACTGTGAGTCCGAGTCTGAGGTTTGTGTTTCTCTGCAGCTGCTCCCATCCATCATTTAGCAGGACGAGTGTTGTGTGTCTGAAAAGAGGAAGCATATTTAGGAAAGTGAAAATTTTAACATTAGAATACAGTTTAAATGACAAACAGCAAAAGGCAATAAGACATATTTCAGCGTCAACCCCATTTGACACATTTAACCTCTCACATGATCAGAGTGTGATTGTAAAGAGGAAGACAAGAAAGAAACAAAAAAAGCCAATCAGAGCAGTGCAGCCTGAACATTTATAAAGGTGTCTAACCCTGATGCAGTGGTCCACAGCCTTTATCCTTGAACAGCACCAGATACATCACAGGTAAGTCCATTGTCAGTGTTTAGTTCAGGCTGGATGACATCAGAGGCCTGCTCAAATGGCCCTCTGTTAGAAGTCTATTGGAGCATCCATCATTTAGCTGCTGTTATCGGTGAAGTGGTCAGCTGAGGCCACAATCCGATCGATATTTCACTTCAGACCTGCACCGGTCTCAGAGCAGGAGGATAATAAAGAGGTCCAGCCCTTTGTCTTGCACAAACGTGATGGTGCTCAGAGTCAGTACAATGCACATGGACACAGTGTAGATGTTTAATCCAAGATTTCTTATGGAAACATAGTTCAAGATTTTGCAAGAGCACATTTGTGGGGTGGGGAGAGTTGTGGGATGAGGGATAAAAATTTGATGGTATAATAAAAAATAAACAAAAATAAATGGAAAAGAGTTTGCATGCTCTCTTTAGCACTTTAGCCTCAGCACACAAGAGCAACAAAACCAATAATGAATAAAAAGAAGAGAGTAAATCCTGTGATGTGAGACTGGAGATACAGCTGTAAACTGTAAAGTAAACAGTTTCTGGTTTATTCACAGCTGACTGATAAAAAAAAATCAGTTAAATTCAGAGCTCCACCTTTTGGGTTGGAATTGGTGCATTGTCCAAGCGCAGTGGCTCAGTGGTAGAGTGGTTGTCCTATAACCGAAAGGTTGGTGGTTCAATTCCTACTCTACCCAGTTCGTACTTTGGTTGTGTCCTTGGGCAAGACACTTAACCCACCTCTCCTCCAGTGACACAGCTTTGATGTATGAATGTGTGTAAATGTTTGGTGGTGGTCGGAGAGACCAATGGTGAAAAATGGCTGCTACCGCTCTGTCAGTCTGGGCAGCTGTGGTTACAGATGAAGCTTACCAGTGTGACTGTGGAGTAAATGAATAAAGGATGGACTGTAAGAACTCTGAGGCCCTTGGTCCTTGGAGAAAAAAAGCATTTATCATATTTTCTCTCGGAGAATAAGGTTTATACATAACATCTATTGTCTAATCAAGATTTTCTATTGTCCAATCAACAGACTGTAGTGTTTAGCGCCACCTTTTCGAAAGCGGACCTCCCACTTGGGACCAGGGTCCAAAGCGTCTCAAAAGTGGTATGGTGTGCTTTTTGTGGATGCTTTGGGCCTCTTTTGTTGATGGATACTTTCCCCTACTAACCCAACCTGTACTGTTCCAGTGGTTGTGGTAATACTGTGTGTTATCTCTGCATCTGGCCTTCCCTCATTGCTCAACGACATGTTTAAAAAAGGTGAATTCTGGCTCTCAAAACCTGTTTACACTGAGTGCCACCTCAGAGATTTTTTTTGTGCCTCCAAGTACCATCCCTTGTTCCGGACAGTAGGTCCTTGCCATCCCTCGTGTTCTGTGTAGTCAGTCTGTTTCTGTATTGCATCTGATTTCCTGTTTCTTAGGTTGAAGGGTCTTACCCCGTTTGTTGTTTCTGATTGACTTCCTGCCTTGTGTCTTTCCCTCCTTTGTGATTACCTGCTCCGCCCCTAATGTGTTCCACCTGTCCCTGGTTGTGGTTCCTTTATAACCTGTGTGTATTCCCCTGTTCAGGGCCAGGTTGCCTTCACCCCTGTTGTGAGTTCTCTGAGCAGTTTTCCTTGTGTGTTAGTGCATTGAGTTCTAGTATTTTCCTGGTGTTCAGTGTATTATGTACTCCTGGTGTTCTTGTGTATATATTCCTAGTGTTCAGTGTATTATATTCCTAGTATATTCCGTGTGTTTAGTGAAAGTGTACTCTTTGTGTTCTAGTGTATTTAGTTCTAGTATATTCTGTGTGTTTAGTATCTTGTTTTCCTGGTTTGGTGTATGGGATTATTGTGTGCTTTGACCCTGGTTTCACCTTGTCCTTTTGGGATTTACTGTTTTGTACTTTTGCCGGCTAAATAAACCTTGTGAACCATCTGCCATTGTTGGGTTATGCATTGGAGTCCTGTTCCGGACAGTAGGTCCTTGCCATCCCTAATGTCAAACTGAATTTTAGAAGAAACAAACTAAAGGTAGGTTAAAAAGGGCTGGTGTAAATGCACCTCAAAATTATCAGACCATGACCATTATAATTCTCGTCAGATGGAGTTATGAAACATGTGGGAAGCAGGTGTCGTCTCTCCAGGACACTTAACAGGAGTCACAGCAGTGGGACTGAAGCACATGTGCAGTGTGTCTGAAGTCTTTGGGTGCTTCTCTTTTCTCTAACTATGCCTCTTCAATGGCTGGACTCCTCAATTGCACCGGAAGTTATTCTCTGTGTGCCGTCTTAAGTGCTGTCCCAAAGCTCTTAACGCTGCTCTGAGGAGCGAGGAAGGGAGCCGGAGGAAGCATAAGCGAGGATACACCGGAGCGTCCTGCGTGGAAATCAAACTCGCAATGAAGAGAAAACCCCGCCCACTCCACGCTTTTGGACAAGACGCTTAACAAGTGTCTCATGTTTTGTTTATGAATAACTTCAGCAAAGACTAGAGAAGTTGCAATGGTTCATCTGGGAATGTTATAAATCCTGATGTTTGTGAACCTTAAGTTTGTAAAAATAAAGAGAAAGACCCTCATCTATGTATGTTTATTTAAAAATTAACAGATACTTGGATCACACTAAATTAAAATTCTGAAGTTTATGTGAAAGCTCTTGCTGCAGATCTAGTTGTAAATGTCAAAAATGGACGTCACTGCAGGTGACTGAGGAGAGATATGTCCCATTGTGCTAAACTTATCTCTCCTCTTTCTGCTCCCCTGTCTCTATCTGTGGCTCCTTTGTGGGGGTGACTAAGACACAAGGAGAGGAAGGGAGTGGAGGAATCGAGTGTGCAAATTAAGAGAAATGAGAGCACCCTTTCCTTTTTGTATGCCACTTTTTTCCTCAACAAAATATACACTTTTCCAGTTTTTATTAAGCAATGGAAAAAACATGGTATTTTACATTTCATTTTATTTTATTATTTCAAATGTAGATGTCGTAGATATTTATGTGCTGGAAATACAGGAATTACTTTACATTACCTTCACGTTGTAACAAAAACAACCAATGGAGACGGGATTAAAGACCATGATAAAGACTGTAACACTGAATCCTGACAGTATACTGACTGAAGACATAGGAAAGCCCTATAAAACAAATTATAAAGTTGTGTGGATGTTTGTGGTTTTACCGAGACTCACTTCTCAAAACTGGAAACATCTGAGTATTGCTTGGAGGGTATGTTTGAGTCACTGCAGTGGTGGTTGGAGTCTGCTTTGATCAGAGGAAGTCTACAGCCTACTGTTACTTTATCAGCTACATTTATTTATCAGACACCAATAAAACCAAACGTCAGCATTACACAGAGGGATGAGTGATCAGGATGTGGTCAGACTTTAGCAGTAAAGAAGAGCGGACTAATGAAACTGCAAAAAACCTTAGAAGCTTTTTTTCAAATTTGTTGCCATGTTATTTTTTTGAAGATAGAAGTTGCCATTTGGAATAAGGTCAGAGTTTGGCATAGACTGTGGAACTGTAATCTCTTATAATATGTTCAGCTCTGTCATTGGTTGCCATGTGGATTAAGAAATGTAACGATCAGCCCTGTCACTGAAAACAGAACTGGCTGATACATCCTACTTACATTTACATTTAGTCATTTAGCAGACGCTTTTATCCAAAGCGACTTACATTCACCAGTGTTACATTTATGATTGACGCTTTCATTTTAAAGCGACTTACATTAAGGTTCCATTCACCAGTGTTTCAGCTGGAACACCACTGGAGGCAAGGTGGGTTAAGTGTCTTGCCCAAGGAGAGCGGGAATTGAACCGCCTACCTTACAGTTGAAAGACGACCACTCTACCACTGAGCCACTGCCGCCCTTGTCAATTGTCAAAAATAAGGCAAATTTTCACAGAGATGATCATCAATCATAGAAATGTAACTTCAAAATCAATAGACCTGTAGACTTCACTCTTGAAGCAAAGCCATTAGTGGTGCCTATTGACTCAGTTTAGCCCACACAGAAGCTTTACTATCACTTCCTTTAGTTTAACTCTTGTTTCCTTTACAGCAATATGAACTCAACAGCAATAATAGCTTTCAATATTTACAAATTAAATCCATTATCAAGAGTAAGATTAACATAATTAACAATACACTGAACCCACTCAAACTACTAGAAAGCTTAAAGAATATTGAAGAACAGAATAAACTGATCTCAAAATTCTACAAACTCTGTAACTGAGATAATACAATACACACACCACAACTAAAATGGAATATAGACACTGATACATATGAACTTTGGACAGAAATCGGTAAAAATACTTTCTCTATGACATTCTGCACAAACTTATTCAATACAAAGTCATCCACAGAACACACATCACCCAATACAAGAAATACAAAATGGTACTAACAGACACAGACAC